>SJXQ01009776.1:496244-725863 GCA_006408695.1 Aepyceros melampus | reverse complement strand
ATGCTGGAGAGGGTGTGGAGAAAAGGGAACCCTCTTACACTGTTGGTGGGAATGCAAATTAGTACAGCCATTATGGAGAACAGTGTGGAGATTCCTTAAAAAATTGCAAATAGAACTGCCTTATGACCCAGCAATCCCACTGCTGGGCATACACACCAAGGAAACCAGAATTGAAAGAGACACATGTACCCCAATGTTCATCGCAACACTATTTATAATAGCCAGGACATGGAAGCAACGTAGATGTCCATCAGCAGATGAATGGATAAGAAAGCTGTGGTACATATACACAATGGAGTATTACTCAGCCATTAAAAAGAACACATTTGAATCAGTTCTAATGAGATGGATGAAGCTGGAGCTGATTATACAGAATGAAGTAACCCAGAAAGAAAAACACCAATACAGTATAATTACACATATATATGGAATTTAGAAAGATGGTAGTGATAAACCTGTATGCGAGTCAGCAAAAGAGACACAGATGTATAGAACAGCCTTTTGGACTCTGGGAGAGGGAGAGGGTGGGATGATTTGGGAGAGTGGCAGTGTAACATGTATAATATCATAAGTGAAACGAATCGCCGGTCTAGGTTCGATGCAGGATGCAGGATGCTTGGGACTGATGCACGGGGATAATCCAGAGAGATGGTGTGACGTGGGAGGGGGAAGGTGGGGGTCGGGATTGGGAGTTCATGTACACTCGTGGCTGATTCATGTCAATGTATAGCAAAACGAATACAGTATTGTAAAGCAAAACAAACTAAAAAATAAAAATTAATTAAAAAAAAAAGAGACCCCAAACTAAATTGACAAGCAGAACACTAAGGTGCTATACTATCAAGAATCTCAAAGAAAAATAAATATTGTAACTAATTTAAGAGTGTAGAGACCAATCTTCAAGTATCAGTCAAGAGTGGATTATTGTTCAAGAGTGGATACTACACCTAAGCCCATTCGCATGGATGAATATCCTTTGTAAGGTAAGTATTAAATCACATCTGACAATGAAACTCTTGCAGCACAGAAGCAATACCTAACCAAACATTAAACTCAAGGAGGGCAGATATATATTTTGTTCACTGTGGAATACTCAGTACTGTGTACTCTAGAACTGCGTCTAGAATATGAAAAGTGCTAAATGTATACTCATTGAATTAGTTAATGGAGAACTGAATGAACAAATAAGTGTCAAGAAACCAGTTCACTTTCAAAGAACTCAGCCCATAAACTGGTTTCAGTGACATTCTCTAGTCCTTTCACTCACCTAACAAGTCTTTACCCCATAGGATTCACAGATCGAGACATATAACAATATAATTTAGTAACATCTCTCTTTCATTTCCACTTTCTAAATGTGTTTATTTTATACTTGTCTTTTTTTTTCCCATCATCTCTTTTAGCTTTTTTTTTTTTTTTGCTTTTGCTTTCATGATCACAAGAAGTCTTCCATGCTGCCAAATATTCTTGTAACTCCATCTTCATAGTTAGTCTGTTTCGCTAGAACACCAGATTCTATTTCTACTGGAATATATTAAGCAGGCTCATTATGTTCTAGGCAATTAGTGGTTGATGTGTTCAATCTACTAAGGCATTCATTGTGTAGATATTTGTTTGTGGCACAGGTTGACCTATTAGTAATGAAATAATTAATACAAATTAGAATTGTGATTTCCATAGTCAACATCAATTTTTTATTATTTTTTATTCTAAATACATAATAGTTGACAGTACATGGTACAATAGTTAGAATAAGCTAAAAGATTAGATGTATTACTGGTATCAAGGTGGTTGATAAATCTGAGTCACTAAGTATGAAGACTGATAACAATATGTAGACTGTATATATATTTCTATTGATTTCTCTTTATAAAATTTTGTACTCTTTTGTCTAATTGTAATAAAATATGTACTTTGTTAATTATTTTCACATTTTATTTGCACATAAGACATTTTAGAAAACCAGTATCACATCAAAAATGGCTATATTTGTGCTCTTTGGCAACTGATAAATACAAAATAAACTATTGTTAAAATATTTCTTCCTGTTTTTCAAACACAAATTTATAAGGTCAGTATGATTGCAAGAAAATATTTGTTAATAAAGTCAAACTTAATTACAAACAGGAGAATGAAGTGTCCTTTGTGGATAAATTTGTGTATTATCCATACTTATAAAAGAGCCATCATAGAAATTGCTCATTAATTGTACATTATGAAATTATCTTCTAGTTTTTGCTAATTTCTTTCTGACTCATTCAGCCACAATTGCCATTAGCTGGCAAAAAGTGCAAGTAAAAAGCAAGATAATGTCAACTGGATCCTCATAAATTTCCTCTCAATCAACATTTTCGTATCCTTCGCTAACTCTGCTGCTCCTGCTACTAAGTCGCTTCAGTTGTGTCCAACTCTGTGTGACCCCATAGACGGTAGCCAACCAGGCTCTTCTGTCCCTGAGATTCTCCAGGCAAAAATACTGGAGTGGGTTGCCATTTCCTTCTCCAATGCATGCATACATGCTAAGTCGCTTCAGTCATGTTCGACTCTGTGTGACCCCATGGACAGCAGCCCACTAGGCTCCTCTGTCCATGGGATTCTCCAGGCAAGAATACTAGAGTGGGTTGCCATTTCCTTCTCCTCACTAACTCTACCTCATCTTATGCACTAAAAAGGGACTTTAAGAAAATGAATGTGCTGCATTGCATTGTATGTGAAGCTCATACAGACATAAATTTTTTCTTATGGAAGAGATTTTTTTCCTTCATCTACACAGGGGTAAGTGATCAAAATATTGAATAGGAAATACATAGATAAAAAGTACTAATGAAGATTCATTTTTTCTTAAATTATGCAAATGTCAATGTACTGCCTATAAAAAATGCTTTTAGTAACATAACTATTCTACTCAGCCTGGAAATAGCACACTAACCAATTATCTACAGTGACTAGCCTACTGGGACAGACAAATTTATAGGCAGAAGTCAACTTAACAAAGGAAAGAATTCAAACTGCTTGAATTGGACTTAATATTGTTTTTAGGATTTTTATTCTAATCATTGCAAGAGGAAAGTGAAAAGTGAAATTGAAGTGAAAGTTGCTCAATCATGTCTAACTCGTTGGGATCCAGGCCAGAATACTGGAGTGGGTAGCCTTAAACCTTCTCCAGGGGATCTTCCCAACCCAGGAATTGAACCCAGGTCTTCCACGTTGCAGGCAGATTCTTTACCAGCTGAGCCACAAGGGAAACCCCAAAAAGCAAGAGGAATAGCTATTTATCTATAATTTTCTTTATATCTGGCTTTGTTCTTTCTGAGAATTCATTATCATGATTATTAAACACTTAGCAACTATTCAAAATGAGATAAGCAATGTACAGAATAAAAAATATAGAAGATAAATTGTGTGGAGAAAAACAGAAGCTGAGAGAAACTTGATACTATGAAATATAAACATTTAACAGTTGTCATCAGAGCAGTTATTCTAAAAGATGAGTTTTGCATGAAATTTTTGTGAAAATTGATCATTGATTTCTGTTAAGACAGTTGAGGCATGGAATGTAATGGGAGTTCTGATGCTTTTCTCTTTCATTATTTTCAGTTCTGAGAGTTACCTAATATTTTTTCAATGGTTAAAGTGAACTTTATATTTTTGTGCTTAAGTGTTCTTTTTAGTAATTTATAAATACCATAACTCATAAATTATATTTCAATTTATTCAATAGAAAAATCCATTAATTAAAAGTTGCTTAGAATAATGCAATTTAGTTAATGAACCAGCTCTTCATACTCATAGCCATTGTCAGCTTATCAAACCTTAAGGGGAAAATGCAATGTACTTTACACTAAAACCATGTTGAAAATAAATTTGCATTTATTATTGGCATAAAATAAGTTATTAAGTCATAAGAGTAAACACTTTAAGGAGACTTTGAACTTAAAATATAAATATGTGTAGCAAAAAAGACTTTGAAAGAAGTTTTGGCATTATAACGATGTATATTTTCCTTAGGGGCTTCTCTGGTGGCTCAGACAGTAAAGAGTCTGTCTGCAATGCAGGAGATCTGGGCTCAACCCCTGGGTCAGAAAGATTCCCTAGAGAAGGGAATGGCTACTCACTCCAGTATTCTTGCTTGGAGAATGCCATGGACAGAGGAGCCTGATGGGCTACAGTCCACGGGGTTGCAAAAGTTGGACACGACTGAGCAACCCAACACTTACTTATATTTTTCTTAAGATAGGTTTTTATCTAACTAGATAATATGAATAACAAAATACTCTGCAGTATAGAATAGCTGATATCTAAGAGTTTGAATATACCTGTGTATTTCATCTATGTGCATGCTCAGTCGTGTCTGACTCTTTGTGACCCCATGTATTATAGCCCTCCAGGCTCCTCTGTCCATGGGATTTTTCAGACAAGAATACTAGAGTGGGTTGTCATTTCCTTCTTTAAGTGATCTTGCTTGCCCAGGATTAAACTCGCATCTCCTGCATCGGTAGGTGGATTCTTTACCACTGAACCACCTGGAAAGCCCCATTTCAAATATAGCTCATACTAAAAAATGTAAGCATCAATAAATAAACATGGAAGTTATTAAAATCACCAATAGATGGCAGTAAGTGTTTATATTTTAAGTTACTTTAAGGCATATGATCATTATTCCACTGTTGCGCTGAAATCAATGTTAATTTTAAATACTTAAAAAATTTAATCGGTAACATTTGTCAAAGTTAAATGTAAATATATATGCATATATATATATATATATATATATACATGTGTATACATAAACATGTATCTATTTTATATCTATATGTTGTATTTGATATCTATTGTGTAACAAAGCACCTTAACGGTTAGGGAAATTGTGTATTATTTCACACACTCTCTGAGGCTCAAGAATTTCAACATAACTTAGTGGGTGGTTCTGACTCAGTGTCTGTCATGTGTTACATTTAATTAATCTGTGGGACAATACACTCCTGGAGGCACCAATCTTCTCCAAACTCATTCAGAGGTCTGAGCACAAGGAGTTTGGATTCCTTGCTGTATGGACCTCTCTATGGGTTGCTTACACAATGAGGATGCTTGTCTCCCCAGAGTGAGTCAGGAAAGAAAGGGAGAATAAGAGCATAAGCAAACAAGGAATCCACAAGAGAACTCCCTACAGTCCTTATAACCTGACTGTTTAGCACTTCTATTTGTTTCCTGATCACATAGACCAATTCTAGCAGAATTTGGGAGAAGACTATACCAGGGTGGTAAGAATACCAGTAGGAACAGAGGATGCATTTTAGAGGTTAAGGTCTTCTCATCACAGAGAAACTTGTAGAGGAAAAGCCCTTCTGGATTTCTGATTTACCTTTAGTTAAATCCATGGCAGCTTTCATTCACTAAAGAAACATCTTTTTAGAATCAAAATATGCTTGTTTATTAGAGAAAAAGCAGTTGTTCTAGATAAAGTGAGCATGTCAGGCTAAGTAGTGGAGGAGCAGAACTATAAAATTTTTAAAGTGTCCATTTAATAAATAGAAGTGCCTAACCTTTCTGGCAGTAGGGACTAGTTTCATGGAAGACAATTTATCTATTGATCATGGATGGGGGATGGTTTTGGGGTGATTCAAGCACTTATTGTGCACTTTATATCCATAATTATTACATCAGTTCCACCTCAGATACTCAGGCATTAAATACAGAGGTTGGGGATTCCTCTATATAAAAACAGCTTTCAGTTCAGCTCAGTCGCTCAGTTGTTTCTGACTCTTTGTGACCCCATGGACTGCAGCACACCAGGCCTCTCTGTCCATCACCAACTCCCAGAGTTTACCTAATTCCTGTCCATTGAGTCGGTGATGTCGTCCAACCATCTCATCCTCTGTCGTCCGCTTCTCCTCCCGCCTTCAATATTGCCCAGCATCAAGGTATTTTCAAATGAGCCAGTTCTTCACATCAGGTGGCCAAATTATTGGAGTTTCAGCTTCAACATCAGCCCTTCCATTGAACACTCAGGACTGATCTCCTGAGTGTTGGATGGACTGGTTGGATCTCCTCGAAGTCCAAAGGACTCTCAAAAGTCTTCCCCAACAACACTAAACTAAAGCATGAATTCTTCCGTGCTCAGCTTTCTTTATATTCCAACTCTCACATCCATACATGACTACTGGAAAAATCATAGCTTTGACTACACAAACCTTTGTTGGAAAAGTAATGTCTCTGCTTTTGAATATGCTGTCTAGGTTGGTCATAACTTTCCTTCTAAGGAGCAAGTGTCTTTTAATTTCATGGCTGCAGTCACCATCTGCAGTGACTTTGGACCCCTCCCCAAAATTAAAGTCTGCCACTGTTTCCACTGTTTCCCTATTTATTGGCCATGAAGTGATGGGACCAGATGCCATGATCTTTGTTTTCTGAATAGTTGACATTTAAACTAACATTTTCACTCTCCACTTTCACCAAGAGGCTCTTTAGTTCCTCTTCACTTTCTGCCATAAGGGTGGTGTCATCTGCATATCTGAGGTATTGATATTTCTCCCGGCAATCTTGATTCCAGCTTCTGCTTCCTCTAGCCCAGCGTTTCTCATGATGTACTCTACATAGAAGTTAAATAAGCAGGGTGACAAGATACAGCCTTGACGTACTCCTTTTCCTATTTGGAACCAGTCTGTTGTTCCATGTCCAGTTCTAACTGTTGTTTCCTGACCTGCATATAGATTTCTCAAGAGGCAGGTCAGGTGGTCTGGTATTCCCATCTCTTTCAGAATTTTCCACAGTTTACTGTGATCCACACAGTCAAAGGCTTTGGCATAGTCAATAAAGCAGAAATAGATGTTTTTCTGGAACTCCCTTGCTTTTCGATGATCCAGCAGATGTTGGCAATTTGGTCTCTGGTTCTTATTTCTTGAGGTAAGCCTGTATTGATATGTACCTTCCCTTCAGTACTGCTTTTACAGTGTCCCACATGTATGGATGTGAGCGGTGGACTGTGAAGAAAGCTGAGCACCGAAGAATTGATGCTTTTGAACTGTGGTGTTGGAGATGACTCTTGAGAGTCCCTTGGACTGCAAGGAGATCCAACCAGTCCATTCTAAAGGAGATCAGTCCTGGGATTTCTTTGAAAGGAATGATGCTAAAGCTGAAACTCCAGTACTTTGGCCACCTCATGGGAAGAGTTGACTCATTGGAAAAGACCCTGATGCTGGGAGGGATTGGGGGCAGGAGGGGAAAGGGATGACAAAGGATGAGATGGCTGGGTGGTATTACCTACTCGATGGAGGTGAGTCTGAGTGAACTCCGGGAGTTGGTGATGGGCAGGGAGGCCTGGGGTCACAAAGAGTTGGACACGACTGAGCGACTGAACTGAACTGATGAAGTCTAAAAAAATAACACTGATGAAATTATTTGCAGGGCATAAATAGAGACATAGACATAGAGAATGAACTTGAGGGCACAGCATGGGAAGGAGAGGGTTGTAAGAATTGAAAAAGTAGCATCAACATGTATGTGTATGTGTGTATATATATATATATTACCATGTGTAAAACAGATAGCTGGTGGGAAGCTGCTGTATAATACAGGGAGCCTAGACCAGTGCTTTGTGACAACATAGAAGGGAGGAATGGGGAGTGAAAGGGTGAGATACATGTATATATATATGCGATTCACATTGTTCTACTGCAGAGACAAACACAACATTGTAAAGCAATTATCCAAATAAAATGAAAAATTTTTTAAAAAAATGGACCTGCAGAGGACCTTCTACCTGAGGCACAAGTAAGAAGGTATCAGAAAACACCATAGAAACTTCTGAGCTTAAAAATTCACTTACTTTGTGTTTATCAAGATGAAAGATAGAATCATTGCATCGACAAAACGCCTCTAAATACTGTGGAGCCAGAGATTAGACTTCAGTGATATTGTAGAAAATCCCCATATCCATACAGTATTGTAAAAAAAAAAAAGTACCCAAAAATAAATGAAAAAAGAATTCTGTTTTTATTTCTACGTTTTACATTTTGAGTAAGTGCATGCAAAGAGCAGTTCCTAAAACACATCAAGGGCTTCCCTGGTAGCTCAGCTGGTAAAGAATCTGCCTGCATTGTAGGAGATTCCAGTTCAATTCCTGGGTTGGGAAGATCCTGAGAAGGGATAGGCTACCCACTCCAATCTTCTGGGGTTCCCTGGCAGCTTAGACAGAAAAGAATCTGCCTGCAATGTGGGAGACCTGGGTTCAATCCAGGGGTTGGGAAGATCCCCTGGAGGAGGGCATGGAAACCCACTCCAGTTTTACTCTTGCCTGGAGAATCCCCATGGTAAAGGAGCCTGGTCGATCACAGTTCATGGGGTCACAAAGAATCAGACACACTGAGCGATTAAGTATATACACACCAAGAACTCTACCTATAAGAGCTTAAGAGAAATGTAGTGTTCATTTTCTGGGCCTTACAGACTCTAGAAGCTGTCAAGCATGGATGCAAAATGGCAATCGACTTAGGAAGCATGCAGCATACTACAGTTTCAAGCAAGTGATCTTCTCTCTATAGCCTCTATTTTTCTCCTTTGTGATTTCCCTTCTCTGCATAGCTCTAGAGTTAGGTAAAATATACCCCAGATTTTGCTTACCTCTTTTTCATAGTAGCACACTCAATAAAGAAAAATTTTAATATCATCTATAGAAAAAAACTCCCACCTTGGAGACTTACCAGCCTGCAAGAGATTAATTGTACAAAAATTAAATTAATCCTCCACTCCCAGGACAAAGCTGGGCTCTCTAGCAAATATTCTGTGTTTAATAATACCTATGTCTGAAAACATATTAAAAAGTTGACATATACTACTTACTGAGCTTTAATTATGAAATTATGGTAATATAAATATTATTAGCATTTTACAGATAGGATGCAGAAGGATAGAAACTTTAAATAGCTTGCCTAAGAATATGCACCAACCAAGCATAATATGCACTTAGTCCAGTTTTCATTTCTGTGTATGAAATGGTCATCAACAGTGTTTTCTACCTAAACATTTCGTCTAAAGTTGATATCTTTAAATTCCTTGAAAGTGAAAGTGAAAGTCTCTCAGTCATGCCTGATTCTTTGTGACCCCATGGACTATACAATCCATGGAATTCTCCAGGCCAGAATATTGGAGTGGATTGCCATGCCCTCCTCTAGGGGATCTTCCCAACCCAGGGATTGAACCCAGGTCTCCCACATTGCACATGGACTCTACCAGCTGAGCCACAAGGGAAGCTCAAGAATACTGGAGTGGGGTGGGTAGCCTATCCCTTCTCCAGTGATTTTCCTGACCCAGGAATTGAGCCAGGGTCTCTGGCATTGCAGGTGGATTCACTACCAACTGAACTATCAGGGAAGCATTTAAATTCTTTAATATGTATTAAATATTGTTTGTGTTTCTTACAGAATTTAGAACTTTTTTTTATACTGAAACTACCTGCTGTGATTAAAGTTTCCTTGCTGCAAGCAGTGATAAATGAAAAACAGAGTGGGAAGATGGAGGGCTGAAGAGCACAGGATATTATTTATTTTTAATCTGAGCAATATTAAGACATATGATTATTTTTAATACTTAAAAAATATGTGTTTATCTATTTTGGGCTGTTCTGGGTCTTCAGTGTTGCATGCGGGCTTTCCCTAGTTGCAGTGAGCAGGATCTCCACTCCAGTTTTGGTGCTCAGGCTTCTCATTGCAGTGGCTTCTCTCATTGTGGAGCAGAGGCTCTAGGCACCCAGGCTTCAGTAGTTACAGCATGTGGGTTCAGTAGTTGCAGCTCATGGGCTCTGGAGCACATGCTCAATAGTTTCAGCTCATAGGCTTAGTTGCTTCCTGGACTGGGAATTGAACTTGTGTCCCCTGTATTGACAGGCAGATACTTAACCCCTGGACCTTAAGATATCTTCTAACTTGATAAATTTAAAACTTTGTTTATCATCTGCCAGGCTATGTGGAGAATAGTGAGCAAGTTGGTCAATGATTTTGGCTGCATTGTAACAAATATACAAGTTAATTCATTTACCTACATGAGGGTTTATTTTCCTAGTGCAATAGTAACTATGAAAGAAAGTAGTTCAGAAATGACATATCCATCCTTCTCTGCCATTTTTAGCATATGATTGTTTCCCCTCACAGTTGTAATCTGGCTGCTCCCCTTCTGGTCAACCCATCTGTCCTCCAGGCAGGTAGCCAGGAAGAGGGCAAATGAGAAAGATCAGAGTATACAGACAGAAGTCAGCCAACTGGCCGCTCTTAATGTCTCAACGAAACCCTACCCAGCACAGGACTGCATGTCATGGTTACACATTACATGGGAAATCATGATCAGTGAGGAAACAAGGAGGGAGCTTATTGTTCCCCAACAATAGGAGAGTATTAGTTTAGGATAGAAGATTTTCAGTCAAATAATAGCAGAAATGATTGTCCTAAAATGTTAAGCAGCTAGCCTTCTAGGACCTTGAAAAACCGAACATTTTAACTGTTTCTATTTCTGCTCTATAAATATCAAGTTTCTTATAGTAAGGAAAAAGGAAGAATGGATTTTTTTGTAGAAGGCTTATAGTACTGCCTTTAAAGCTCTTCTAGTATTGCGATGACCCCAAAGCATGGTTGTTAGTTCAGAATTAGTATCACTCTAGTCAGATAGAGGAGAACTTAAAAAAAAATATTGTGACATAGAGGACAAAAATGCATCTGCCACAGTTTAACAGTGACAAAAGAAGAAAATTCCAGACCACATCTGAACAGGAAGAGCAAATCCTCAGTGAGATAGTCTAAAAGTTTATATCATGACTTTCTATTCATCATTTAAGTCTTTGTGTTTGTTGTTCAGTAGTTAAGCTGTGTCCAATTCTTTGCAACCCCATGGACTGCAGCATGCCAGGTTCCTCTGTCCTCCACTATTTCCTGGAGTTTGCTCAAATTCATTTCATTGAGTCAGCACTGATGCTATTTAATCATCTCATTCTCTGCTGTTTTCTTCTTCTGCCTTAAGTCTTTTTCCAGCATCAAGGCCTTTACCAATGAATTGGCTCTTTGCTTCAAGTGGCCAAAGTATTGGAGCTTTATTATTATTATTATTTTACTTTATTTTACTTTACAATACTGTATCGGTTTTGCCATACATCAATATGAATCAGCCACGGGTGTACACATGTTCCCAATCCTGAACCCCCCTCCCACCTCCCACCCCTTACCATCTCTCTGGGTCATCCCAGTGCACCACCCCCAAGCATCCTGTATCCCACATCGAACTTAGACTGGCAATTCGTTTCTTACATGATATTATACATGTTTCAGTGCCATTCTACCAAATCATCCCACCCTCTCCCTCTCTTCAGCATCAGTCCTTGCAATGAACATTCAAGATTGAACTTGAACTGGTTCTAACTGTTGCTTCCTGACCCATAGGAGAAAGATGAGGTGTCTAGTATTCCCATCTCCTTAAGAATTTTCTGTGGTTTGTTGTGAATCACACAATCAAAGACATTCAGTTCAGTTCAGTTCAGTTCAGTCACTCAGTCGTGTCCGACTCTTTGCGACCCCATTAATTGCAGCACACCAGGCCTCCCTGTCCATTACCAACTCCTGGAGTTCACTCAGACTCACATTCATCGAGTCAATGATGCCATCCAGCCATCTTACCCTCTGTCGTCCCCTTCTCCACCTGCCCCAAATCCCTCCCAGTATCAGAGTCTTTTCCAATGAGTCAACTCTTCGCATGAGGTGGCCAAAGGATTGGAGTTTCAGCTTCAGCATCAGTCCTTCCAATGATCACCCAGGGCTGATCTCCTTCAGAATGGACGGGTTGGATCTCCTTGCAGTCCAAGGGACTCTCAAGAGTCTTCTCCAACATCACAGTTCAAAAGCGTCAATTCTTTGGTGCTCAGCCTTCTTTACAGTTCAACTCTAACATCCATACATGACTACTGGAAAAACCATAGCCTTGATAGATGGACATTTGTTGGCAAAGTAATGTCTCTGCTTTGGAATATACTATCTAGGTTGGTCATAACTTTTCTTCCAAGGAGTAAGCATCTTTTAATTTCTTGGATGCAATTACCATCTGCAGTGATTTTGGAACCCCCAAAATAAAGTCTGACACTGTTTCTACTGTTTCCCCATCTATTTCCCATGAAGTGATGGGACCAGATGCCATGATCTTCGTTTTCTGAATGTTGAGCTTTAAGCCAACTTTTTCACTCTCCTCTTTCACTTTCATCAAGAGGCTTTTTAGTTCCTCTTCACTTTCTGCCATAAGGGTGGTGTCATCTGCATGTCTGAGGTTATTGATATTTCTCCCAGCAATCCTGATTCCAGCTTGTGCTTCTTGAGGCCCTGCGTTTCTCATCATGTACTCTGCATATAAGTTAAATAAGCAAGGTGACAATATACAACCTTGATGTACTCTTTTTCCTATTTGGAACCAGTCTGTTGTTCCATGTCCAGTTTTAACTGTTTCTTTCTGACTGAAATCAGATTGACTATATTCTTTGCAGCCAAAGGTGGAGAATCAAAGACAGTAGTGTAGTGCATGAATAAGAAATAAACATTATTCTGGAATTCCCTTGCTTTTTCCTTTGTCCAGTGAATGTAGACAACTTGATCTCTTGTTCCTCTGCCTCTTCAAAACCCAGCTTGTACATTTGGAAGTTCTCAGTTCATGTACTAATGAAATATAGCTTGTAGGATTTTGAGCAAAACCTTGCTACAATGTGAAATGAGTGCAATTTTATGGTAGTTTGATCATTCTTTGGCATTGCCATTCTTTGAAATTGGGATAAAAACTGACCTTTTCCACTCCAGTGGCTATAGCTAAGTTTTCCAAATTTGCTGACATATTGAATGCAGGACTTTAAACAGCATCATCTCTTAGGATTTTAGTTACCTCTGCTAGAGTTCTGTAACCTTCACTAGCTTTGTTCATAGTAATGCTTCCTAAGGCCCATTTGACTTCATACTCAAGGATGTCTGCTCTAGGTGAGTGATCACATGATTATGGTTATTTGGGCATTAAGACTTTTCTTGTACAGTTCTTCTCTGCATTCTTGCACAGTTCTTCTCTGCATTCTTGCCACCTCTTCCTAATCTATTCTGTGTCTGTTGGGTTCTTACTGTTTCTATCCTTTATCATGCCCATTATTGCATGAAATATTCCCTTGATATTTACAATTTTCTTGATCTCTTGTCCTTTCCATTCAATTTCCCCCTCTATTTCTTTGCATTGTTCATTTCAGAAAGCCTTCTTTTCTCTCCTTACTGTTCTCTGAAACTCTGCATGCAGCTGGGTATATCTTTCCCCTTGTCCCTTGCCTTTCGCTTTGCTTCTTTCCTCAACTATTTGTAAAACCCCCTCATACAACCACTTTGCCTTCTTGCATATCTTTTTCTTTGGGTTGACTTTGGTGACTGCCTCCTGTACAAATGTTGCAAACCTCCATCAGGCATTCTGTCTACCAGATCTAATCCCTTGAATCTATTTGTCACCTCTTCTGTATAATCACACAGACATACAAATTTTGTAATAAGGAGTTCATGATCTGAACCACAGTCAGCTCCAGGTCTTTTTTTTTTTTTTTCTTTCTCTGACGTATCTTTGGATGCAAAGAACATAATCAATCTGATTTCAGTATTGACCATCTGGTGGATTTAAATATATCCTAAGGCAACAATACTGACAGAATATGGCAAAAGAATGGAATATACCACTGAAGAACAGGTTGTAATTAGCAATGAATAAACATGCTGAATAAGGTGATATGCTATGTCCAGTGTGTATCTATCATCCCTGGTGACTCAGTGGTAAAGAATCTGCCTGCCAGTTCAGTCTCTGGGTGGGAAGATCCCCTGGAGAAGGAAATGGTAACCCACTTCAGTATTCTTGCCTGGGAAATCCCATGGACAGGGGAGTCTGGTGAGCTCCAGTTCATGTATTTGTAAAAATGTTGAACAGAACAACTAAAGAATAAGAAAGGAAGACTGATGGAAAACGTTGGATTAAAAGTGAAATAATAAAAAAGAAACTGAAAGAGAACACCAGAAATGCTGGTATTTATATATAACAGACTAAAAGAAATACAGAGTTGTCCAACAATTTTACTATTGCCCATTAAATTGTTTCAGAAGTAGGATATAAATAGTAGTAGATCACTTGTAGATAATCTAATATTTAAATTTATAGGAAGTAGATGAGTCAGTGATGGATTTTTATAAACTTTTGTCAGTAAAAGTGCCAAAATTGAAGAAAACTAAATGAGGACAGGAAANGCAATATTTGAAGATCTGACTGAGAATATAGCAGAATTGGTAAACACCCAAGAACAACTGGAGAGGAGTAAATAAAAATAAACCCACTCTCACACATTAGAGTAGAACCATGGAACACTTAAGCCAATGAGAAAAAAAATTTAAAAAGCAACCTAAGAGGAAAGACAAATCACAAGAAAGAGTAATGATGCTGACACAATCAAATTTCTCCATCTGTAACAGGGAGGAGAACTACCTACAAATTCTGATGGTAAAGAATGCCACTTCATGACATCTTTTGTGAGATTTTCCACTAGCCTTTCCTAGGTGCACAATTAACTTGCAAGGATAGCATGGGCACTTTTCCTTTTTTCTTATATTTTTACAGATACTCAGTTCAGTTCAGTCGCTCAGTCGTGTCTGACTCTTTGCGACCCCATGAATCGCAACATGCCAGGCCTCCCTGTCCATCACCAACTCCCGGAGTTCACTCAGACTCACGTCCATGGAGTCCGTGATACCATCCAGCCATCTCATCCTCGGTCGTCCCCTTCTCCTCCTGCCCCCAATCCCTCCCAGCATCAGGGTCTTTTCCACTGAGTCAACTCTTCGCATAAGGTGGCCAAAGTACTGGAGTTTCAGCTTTAGCATCATTCCTTCCAAAGAAATCCCAGGGGTGATCTCCTTCAGAATGGACTGGTTGGATTTCCTTGCAGTCCAAGGGACTCTCAAGAGTCTTCTCCAACACCACAGTTCAAAAGCATCAATTCTTGGGCGCTCAGCCTTCTTCACAGTCCAACTCTCACATCCATACATGACCACAGGAAAAACCATAGCCTTGACTAGACGGACAAAGAAAATATCTATTAAAGAGACAAGACTTTGGGTAGAGTTCTGATATAAGACACATATTTATATCATAGAATGTTACTTTTTTTTTTTTTAACCATACCATGTGGCATGCGGGATCTTTGTTCTCCAACCAGGAAAGTGGAGCCCCCTGCAGTGAAAGTGTGGAGTTCCAGCCAGTGGACCACCAGGGAATTCCTCATGATAAATTCTAAGGTAAAGATATGTAATGTACTTTAAGAACTTATACTAGGGCTACTAAACTCAGACTGGAGTTAGAAATGTGATTATTATTTTTCACAAATCCTTCAGAAGAGGAGAACAAAGAACTTCACTTATGTTATGACATTAAGTCAGATGGATTTCCCAGGTGGCAGTAGTGGTAAAGAACCTGCCTGCCAACCCAGGAGATATGGGCGATGTGGATTCGATCCCTGTGACAGGAAGATTCCCCTGGAGGAGGGCATGGCAACCTACTCTACTATCCTTGCCTGGAGAATCCCATGGAAGAGGACCCTGGAGGGCTACAGTCCATAGAGTTGCAAAGAGTTGGACATAACTGAAGCCATTTAGCGTGCATGAAAGTCAGACATATGAGAAAGGAAACTACAAAGTTTTTCATGTAAGCAAATCACTTGAATTTGAAGTGAGCTTTCCTTTTCACAACAGTGTCAGTTTGGTAATGTTGACATGAGAGCATTCTGCCCAGGTCAGAAATTCATTACTGATGAAAGCGTCTCTGCTCAGACTGAAGAGCAGAGAAGGTGGAATGGTACCCACCTTCCTTCTCAATGGCCAACACAAAGTGTCTTCCATTTTTGCCACACTTGTTTCCTACTTGAATCTTTAAGTATCAGTGAACCAGTTAAACCAGAGAGGAGATGAGCAAAGGAATAGTGTTTGCACTGTTTGGAGAGTAAAATTCTGTAATCCTCTTGTTCCCCAAATGCCCAGAATTAAGTAACTAAGTTGATACATCTTCAAATCTAATTGACTAAACAATGCAGGTTACTATTATAACTATGCTTCAATACTGTAATCCTACCATTATTGACCATCCGTAAATAAGTTGATTTTAAACTATTTTTTAAAAATAAAAACAAAAAAATCATAGAAGATAAGCTTGGGTTTGAGTCTGATCCTACTAGCTAGCTGCACTTGAAGGCACAGTTGCCATTTCCTCACCACAATGTGTGACACTTTTATTTTAGTTTTAAAACTGTAGACACAGCCACTGATTAAAAACAGGATGTGGGTGAATAGTCATGCATAGGACTTGCTGGACTAGACATGAGCTAAGATAGTGGTTCTGAAACAGCATCATCAGACCAGTGCTGGCTTGCTGTGCAAGAATCAGCTGAGAAACTTGTTAGGATGCATATTCCCAGGCACCAGATCCCAGGTAATCTGTTAGATAGGTCTGGGCGGGGTGCAGGAATCTTCCTTTTAAACAAGCTCCCCAAGAGATTCTCAGACAGATAGTCAAGAAACACTGTTTTAGAAACTTACTATTTGTTTGCCAGCTCTGGAGTGTAAAAAAAGGTTGGATTTTGAGTTATAAGAAGAGAAGTACACTAAAAATTATGAGAAATACAAAGATTATTAAAAATGTCTTTAGAAAAAAGCTGAATTTCTCCTATGAATTTCCTGTTTGATTTCCCATCATAGCTGAGTGAAATCTTTACACTTTCCAGCCTCTATTTCTCCTCATTTTTGGTGTGTAACCCTAACCCCTAATTCACCACAGTAGAAGTCACCTGAAAGGAGTTTCTTTAATTCCCTTCTTCCAACAACTTCTCTCTTTGCCTTTGGCCCTGGTTCAGAGATAAGGTACTGACAGAAGTGAAACCATGTTTTCTCCATCTTTCACATCTTTTAACTTAACCATTGATGTCTTCCATCAGACCTGTACACGTTTTTTTTTTTTTTTCTTATTCTGGTTTTGACCAGTTAGACCTGCTTTTCCAGCATGAAATTAAATAAAATCATCTCTCTTCAATATTTAATTTTATGAATCCACAATATGCTCAGCTTTGAAGGAGGAGACTGATTCATGGGTCCTGTTTCACCTTCATTTCGAAATTCCCTGAGAATAATGGGACCTTCCTTACTTGATAGCGCTTCTAAACTTCCTGAAAAAAGAAGTGGAGAATTTGAAATGCCACTAGTGGGCCCAGGTTCTGTTACTGTTGCTTTTGCTACGGTCACAAAACATCATCACTGAAATCCTGCCCTGTAGAGTTCAAGGGACTGACATCATCCTTTGTCCTGAGACTTGAGGATCTTGGTATTTTTGGAAAGAGGCCAGTCTAGGTAGTTAATGCAGCGAAAGAATGTGAGTTTCCAAGATTTCAGCTCTCTTAATTTACATTCATAAGTTGTATTTGTTTTTAAACTAGTATACACATTTTTAATTAAAAATATAATTTTATGTACTCCATCTTTTGTCTTCAAGACCCCTTTCTTAATTGGATGGCTGAATTGGAAGGAGTTGTGGTCTAATTTTGCACACTGGAGCAACCCCTCTCTGCATACCCAGCAAGGTTTTGGTATAAGCAAAACCCACCAGCTGAGACTGCTCCTTTCCCTGTGGTGAAATCTCTTTGTGATCTTTTCCTGTTAATGGACTTCATTAAGGACAATTTCAGTTCATGAAAGGTCTTAAAGAGCTGGCTTTAGAATCTACAGAGAGGGAACCAGTGTTTCTTTTCTGACTTCCTGATTCTCCTCCAATGATATCCAACTTCACATACTAAAGATGCTCGTTGTTTGCTGATGAAAGGTCCTGTTTTTTACACCCGGTAGGGTAGGTTGTGACTTGTGTTACAACTAGTTCATTAAACAGCCAAGCTAGTGATTCTTCCCTTATTAACAAAATCGTATTCCAAGATTACTTGCTGTCTCCACTTCCAAACGTAGAGAAATTTGTCATAACATATTTCCCTTAAATAAATGTGTATATATACGGAATATCTGTGTGTGTGTGTACATATACATACATGCATATGTATACATCTTCTCTTGACTGACTTCTTCTTGCGTCTGTTGCTGTATCTTTTCCCTTCTGTTAACAGCTAATCTTGGAAAAGTGTCATTGACAACCTTCTAAAGAACAAGGCTATGGTTCTTTCAATTAAACTTTATCTTCCTCAACCACTTTGTAACATCTGATACCTGCAGTCAGACTCTTTCCTTTACGAAACACTACTGCCTTCTTGATTATTCCTTTCCTGATTTCTTGTTCAGCCACCTAAGTGAGATATTCCTTAGGTTCTTACTCTCTATATTCTTTTCTTGGGGTTCTCATCTTCTGTTAGAATCCCACACACCACTGATGTGTACCTCAGCAGTTTTCCCAGACATAATTTCTTGCTTTTAATCTAACTGTCTGACCCTATCTTTCCCTGTTTATCCTACATATCCTGTATTTCAGTTATACTGAATGAACAGTGATTTTCTATGATTACAGAGATTAGGGAGAATATATAAATGAGTGATATGGGCTGGATCACAAATCATTTTGAAAAGACACCCTCTCTCAGTGTCAGGACAGTGGGGAAAGGTAGGTGAGACCCAGGAGGTCATGGCCAGGAAGCCCGCTGCTGCTCAGCCCTGCTGACTTGTTTTTCAGACTTCCCTCCTTCCTTCCCTCTTTTAGGGAGAATATATAAATGAGTGATATGGGCTGGATCACAAATCATTTTGAAAAGACACCCTCTCTCAGTGTCAGGACAGTAGGGAAAGGTAGGTGAGACCCAGGAGGTCATGGCCAGGAAGCCCGCTGCTGCTCAGCCCTGCTGACTTGTTTTTCAGACTTCCCTCCTTCCTTCCCTCTTTCTTTCTTTTCTTCCTTCCTTCTTCCCTTCCTCTCTTTCTTTCTTCCTACATGATCTCCTGGTTTCTAAATGTTCAAAACTAAATTTAAAATTTTAGAAGACACATTGCAAACCAACCAGAATATATTTGCCAGCTGTTTGTAGCCTGATGAAAAGCAGTTTGCAACTTCCGGCCTCAACCTAGATTATTGACAAAACTCCCTGCACAATCCATGCTCTAACTCGAGCCTCTGCCTGTTCCACTCACCTTACAAAGTTGCTAGATCTATCTTCCAAAGGTTGAAGTGAACTGCAAGTCATTTTCCAGTAAAACATTCTGTTGTTGGTCAAACCAATCATAAAACCTTAGCAGAACTCTAAATGTTCTTCTCAACACGGTCACAATTTTCCTGTCCAGCCTTATTTTCCCTGCTTCTCTGCCTGTGTCTCTGCCTTAGTGACTTTCTCAACAGACATCTGCTTAACTGCCCCACCAGAGTGACTCAAGCTCTCCGTTCCTACCTTCATCCACCTTTGGTATGCTCACGCACCTCTGCTCCTGCTAGTGGGGATATGCCATTCAAGGTTTCTTTGTTTTTATTCCCAGCTGGGCTTGTAATTTTAAAACTGTTGTTGAAAATTGGCTGGAAATATAAAACATTAGAAGAAAATAGCAAAAATCCAAAATTCTGCAATTAGATTTCTTCACAAGGATCTTCTAATTTTCTGTTCATTTTAAAGAAGCTAAGACTGAATCTTCTGGATAATGCTTTTACAGGAAGGATAACGTTGGGGTGCCAGTTCGTGGATCTATACTGAAAGAAGAGTACATGGCCTTAGGTCAAAATGGCGATGAGTGAATCTCTACCTGTATGCATGCGTGCAAAGTCATTTCAGTCATGTCTGACTCTTTGTAACCCTAGGGACTGTAGCCCACCAGGTTCCTCTGTCCATGAGATTCTCCAGGCAAGAATACTAGAGTGGGTAGCCATTCTTTTCCCAGGGGATCTTTTGGACCTTGGGATTGAAACTGCATATCTTATTTCTTCTGCATTGGCAGATGGGCTCTTTACCACTAATATATTCTGGGAAGCCCCTGTACATGTATACTTCAGGTTAAAATAAATGTATGTTATTTCATGATTATCTGCTTTATTAGAGTTTTTAGATTAATCAACTACGTGTCAAAAGTACCTCAGACTCTATTTGGTAGTCTGCAACCTCCCTCCCTCTGAAAGGAGAGTGAAAAAGCTGGTTTAAAACTCAACATTCAAAAAATGAAGATTGTGGCATCTGGTCCCATCACTTCATGGCAAATAGATAGGGTCACAATGGAAACAGTGACAGAATTTATTTTCTTGAGCTTCAAAATCACTGCAGATTGTGACTGTAGCTATGAAATTAAAAGATGCTTGCTCCTGCGAGGAAAAGCTATGACCAAGCTACATGGTGTATTAAAAAGAAGAGACATTACTTTGCTGACAAAGGTCTATCTAGTCTAAGCTAGGTTTTTCCAGTAGTCATGTATGAATGTGAGAGCTGGACCATAAAGGAAGCTGAGTGCCAAAGAATTGATGCTTTTGAACTGTGGTGTTGGAGAAGACTCTTGAGAGTCCCTTGGACTTCAAGGAGATCAAACCATTCAATTCTAAAGGAAAATAGTCCTGAGTACCATTGGAAGGACTGATGCTGAAGCTGAAGCTCAAATACTTTGGCAACCTGATGCAAAGTACTAACTCATTGGAAAAGACCAGAATGCTGGTAAAGATTAAAGGCAGGAGGAGAAGGGGATGACAGAGGATGAGAAGGTTGGATGGACTTGATGGACATGAGTCTAAGCAAGCTCCAGGAGATGGTGATGGACAGGGAAGGCTGATGTGCTGCAGTCCATGTGGTCCCCAAGAGTCAGACACAACTGAGTGACTGAACTGAACTAAATTGAACCTCCCTTCACCCAAATTTCCTTGACATTATTGTCTTATTTACTCTGCTCCCTCAGCCTATAGGTCCCCTCTTCATGTCTGATTTTCTGAAATTCATTATTTATAAATTGGCTCAAATGTCACACTCATCACTCTCAGTTCAGTTCAGTCGCACAGTCGTGTCCGACTCTTTGCGACCCTATGAATCGCAGCACGCCAGGCCTCCCTGTCCATCACCAACTCCCAGAGTTCACTCAGACTACATGTGTGCAAATATACATATGCATGCACACCCATACCACACCCAAAATTTTCCATTTGAATTTTCTTCTTGATATGAACTCTCTATCCTTTACCTATCTTTGGTCTTTTTTCTTCTCTTTCCTGATATTAATAGTACTGATTCTGCTCTTTGTTACACTGAATAGTGACTTGTATTTTTATCTCATGCCTTATTATTCAAAGGCAGATTTATTTATGTATTCATTTCTGTTTTCCAGTGTACCAACCATTGTATATACACATGGAAAGTATCTAGCCTGGTTTGGTTTCTTATACCCCCAAACTCCTCTTGCTCCTTTTACTTAAGATCAAAGTATGTTGGCTGTCAGCTTTATCTGGACCTCTAATGGGTGCTTAAATCTACTGAACGATTGTATTTAAATACCCAAGAGACTAAAATCTGTCACAGTATTGTCAGGCCAGTAATAATGAATTTCTTCCCTTTCTCTGTCATCAGAGTTGACAAACTCGGGGAAAAAGATACACTGAGTTTAGAAGTGTTATATTGCCAGGACAATACTGAGTTGATAATCACTGCTTTTAGCAAAATCTTTGGATTTAATGCATGTTCATGTTTGCAGTATGTATGCTGATTTTATAATTTGAGATTGTATATAAATCCACATGCTTTACTTCTGTGCAATTGGAGGTTTTTGATTGTTGCTATTTTAAGGGGAAGAATTTCACAATCAAAGTGGTCCAAAAGATATTTATTGATATTTTTGCCTTAAAAACAAAGAACAATAACAACAAAAAATATTGTGTATGTATTGCTAGCCATGGAACAGATTAAAAACTTGGCAGTCATTTTAAACTGATAACAACAGATACTATACTTTATCTTAGCCAAAAGGCCGAGAAGTGATGACAATCATTTTAGAAAGGCAATAGAAATATGTGTGCCCACTGCGCTTATTTTGGAAACAAAAAAGAATTTGAAACTGTCAAGTTTACAAGAGCAGAATCCCTTTGTAAGGTGCCAGAACATGGAACATGCTTAACAAGAATCAAGCCTGGATTATTGACATTCCTCAGACTGTTAGGGGAAGCACACTGACTGAGACCACCCACCCTGGCCAGGCACCATAGTAACTATTTGCATGAGCTGTTTCACGACTGGAGATGATACAACTGAAAAGGTGGAACATGGATCTAATAAGCTACCACCACCCGGGAGAGTTCAGGAAAGGTCAAAATATGACACCACGTGTCCAGCCACCTCCCAGAATCCTTCTCACTGGCATCCATCTTGGCTGAACAAGGCGTGCACCACCAGGAAGGACTCTGAGTTAGAATGACTGGCTGAAGACAACCTGGAAACTAATCCCATCACCATAAAACCCGAGGCTGCAAGCCATGTGGCCAAGCAGTTCTCCTGGGTTCCCTTACCCTTCCTATTGCTCTCTGCCCAGGCAGCCCTTCCCCATAAAATCTCTTGCTTTGTCAACACATGTGTCTCCTCAGATGATTCATTTCTGAGTGTTAGACAGGAGCCCACTTTCAGGAGAACATGCTTAACAAGAATCAAGCCTGGATTATTGACATTCCTCAGACTGTTAGGGGAAGCACACTGACTGAGACCACCCACCCTGGCCAGGCACCATAGTAACTATTTGCATGAGCTGTTTCACGACTGGAGATGATACAACTGAAAAGGTGGAACATGGATCTAATAAGCTACCACCACCCGGGAGAGTTCAGGAAAGGTCAAAATATGACACCACGTGTCCAGCCACCTCCCAGAATCCTTCTCACTGGCATCCATCTTGGCTGAACAAGGCGTGCACCACCAGGAAGGACTCTGAGTTAGAATGACTGGCTGAAGACAACCTGGAAACTAATCCCATCACCATAAAACCCGAGGCTGCAAGCCATGTGGCCAAGCAGTTCTCCTGGGTTCCCTTACCCTTCCTATTGCTCTCTGCCCAGGCAGCCCTTCCCCATAAAATCTCTTGCTTTGTCAACACATGTGTCTCCTCAGATGATTCATTTCTGAGTGTTAGACAGGAGCCCACTTTCAGGCCCTGGAAGGGGCCCCCAACTCCTGCAACAAAATGAGAGTGTTCATGAGCATAGTTGCCTGGCAGTGAGAAAAAATTTTGTATTTTTATTAAATCATATTAAAAATATTCACAGTTAACTCCTACTCACTTGCTTAGAGGAGTTTTTGTCAACACTTCAGTGAGCTTTCTTACAGGCCTTTGTCTGGGCATTGATATATTAAATTGTGGCTTAAAAAATACATGTATATATGTGTGTGTGTGTGTGTGTGTGTGTGTGTGTATGTGTATACATATGTAATTGTAGTTTTTAATATCCCCCAAACCAAAAACATTTAATATATTTATATAAATGAGTTATACCATATATAATGCTCAATAATTTGATGTTTTAAATTTCATCAGTCTACTTATTTCTGTAAAATTTAGAATCGTTTTTAATATCTAAGCTTTTAAAACTTATTTCACCTTGAAATTTCTCATTAAGTTAAAAAATTTGTTCCTTCTCATTAGCATTTTACCTATTTTAATGAATCCCTTTCTTAAGCTAATGATTTCTTGATTTTCTTCTTTCATGTGTGTGTTTGTTACAGATATCCAATCACCCCACTCCCACTCCATCCTCCTTATACTATTTGAAGTTTGCTTATATTGTTCAGTCCCTGAATGGTGTCCTGAGTCTTTGGGATCCCATGGACTGTAGTATGTAGCATGCCAGTCTTCCCTGTCCTTCGCTATCTCCCAGATTTTGCTCAAATTCACGTCCATTGAGTTGGTGATACTATCTAACTGTTTCATTTTCTGCCGCCCCCTTCTTTTGCCTTCAGTCTTACCCAGCATCAGGGTCTTTTCTGATGAGCTGGCTCTTTACATCAGGTGGACAAAGTACTGGAGCTTTAGCTTCAGCATAAGTGCTTCCAATGAATATTCAGGATTGATTTCCTTGAGAATTGACTGGTTTGATTTCTTTGCTTTTTAAGGGACTCTCAAGAGTCTTCTCCAGCACCACAATCTGAAAGCATCAATTCTACGGCACTCTTTATGGTCCAGCTGTCAACATCAGTAGCATCTTCCTAAGTGGCACACTGGTAACAAATCTGCCTGCCATTGCAGGAAGTGCAAAGAGATACAGGTTCAATTCCTGGGTTGGGGAGATGCTTTGGAGTAGGAAATGGCAAACCACTCCAGTATTCTTACCTGGAAAATTCTATGGACAGAGGAGCCTGGTGGGCTAGAGTCCATGGGGCCACAAAAAGTTGGACAGGACTGAGGGAATGCCCACACACATTGTCACATCCCTACATGACTACTGGAAAAGCCATAGCTTGGACTATAGGGATCTTTGTTGACAAAGTCATGTCTTTGCTTTTTAATACACTGTCTAGGTTTGTCATAGCTTTCCTTCCAAGGAGCAAACATCTTTTAATTTCATGGCTGTAGTCACCTTCCACATTGATTTTTGGAGCCCAAGAAGTAAAATCTGTCACTGCTTCCACTTTTTCCCCTTTTATTTGCCATGAAATGATGGGACCAGATGCCATGATTTTAGTTTTGAGAATGTTGAATTTTAAGCCAGCTTTTTCACTCTGCCTCTTCAATCTCATCAAGAGGCTATTTAGTTCTTCACTTTCTGCCTTTAGAGTGGTGTCATCTGCATATCTGAGGCTGTTGATATGCTTTGTCTATGATCCAATGAATATTTGAGGTTTAAGCATATACAAAACTTTCTAGTAGTGACTCTTTACTGAAACATTTTCCTCAATGTGGCCCTGTGGACTATCAAGATAATTCTAGAGTTAGCAAGTACTAACTCTAGAATTAGCAATGCCTGTCTTTTTCTGTTCTTCTGGAGAGTTTCTGAAAGGCTGGCATAGTCTGGTCCTCAAAGGATTGATAGAACTCAACTTTAAAATCACCTAGGTCTACTATTTACTTTGCAGAAAATCTTTACAATTTTGTTTTGATTTTTCTCTACTATTTTTAGGATTATTCAAGAATTATTTCTTCTTGAGAACTTTTTAATAATTTATTTCTAGAACCCTTCACTTTGTATCACTTTTCAAAGTCTTTAACACGATATTTTTCAAAGTATCATTTTATTTTCTTTCTACTTTTTGGTTGTGCCTATGTGTGTGCTAAGTCACTTCAGTCATTTGACTCTTTGTGATGCCATGGTCTGTAGCCTGCCAGGCTCTTCTGTTGATGGGATTCTCCAGGCAAGAATACTAGAGTGGGTTGCCATGCCCTTCTCCAGGGAATCTTCCTGGCCCAGGGATCGAACCCAGATCTCTTATTTCTCCTGCATTGGCAGGCAGATTCTTTACCACTGGCACCACCTGGGAAGCCCACCTTTTTTATTGGTTACATTACCTTAAAAAAAATCTTAATATTGTTTATTTGTCTCTTTTCATTTTCCTCCTTCAATCTTGGTAGAAGCTCATCTATTTTATTAGTCTTTAAGAATAAACTTTTATCTTTGTTGAATTTATTGTATTTTGTTTGATTGACTTTGGGGCTTACCAGTTGATGCTAGTGATAAAGAATCCATCTGCCAATGCAGGAGATTCAGGTTTAATCCCTGGGTTGGGAAGATTCCCTGGAGTAGAAAATAGCAACCCACTCCAGTATTCTTGCCTGGAAAATTCCATTGGCAATGGAGACTGGGGCCGCAAAGAGGTGACATGACTGAGCATACAGCGCATTAATTTTAGCTCTTCTAAAATTTTCTTCTTCCTGCTACTTTCTTCAAACGTAGCCTACTGTTATATTTCTGTCTGTAAAGTCACTCAGTCATTTCTTATAATGGATTTGTATTTTCTAAAGTAATAATTTAAGATCATAGATTTCTTTCTAATGATTAGTTTGGATGCATCCCATAGGTTTTGTCCCATATTTGATCTTTGTATTTTTTTATCGTTTAGTACTAAATATTTTAACTTTGCATGATTACTTATTTTATAATTATAGAATTGTGTTTTATATCTCCAAATGTATGGGATGCTTTATTTAACTTTTTGTTATTTATTTCTTAATTAAAGTGAAAGTTGCTCAATTGTGTCCAGCTCTTTGCAACCCCATGGACTATACAGGCCATGGAATTCTCCAGACTAGAATAATGGAGTGGGTAGTCTTACCCTTCTCCAGGGGATCTTCCCAACCAAGGGATCAAACCCAGGTCTCCCGCATTGCAAGCAGATTCTTTACCAGCTGAGCCAAAAGGAAAGCCCATTTCTTAATTAACTAAACTGCAAATAAAATGGTTTGTATCATGTATTTTGTTTAATATTAACTGAGATTTTTTTTTTAATCTTGTTACAGATCAAGATTTTCTTGTTCCTCATGTACTGGAGCAGATGTATATTCTCTAATTTCTGGCTACAAAATTATATATAATTCACCTTTCTGTGCTTGGTCAATGAGACATGTATTTGAAAATCTTCCACTTTGCTTTATGTATTCTGAAGTTATCTTATTATATGTATAAAAGTTTAGAATTAATACATCTTTCTGATGACGGCAACATTAATCACTTTGGAGAGATGTCTTTGTCCCCAGAGTAATTTTTGTATTAAAGTCCATATTTCTGATATTAATATAAGAACTTCAGGATTTTTAATTTGTTATTTGCCTGGTGTATCATTTTCCATGATTTCAATGTTGATTTCTTTTATTTATCTTGACTGGTATATATTTTGCTTTCTATATGGATCTTTAACTTTAGATGTCTCTTATAAACAGAATATAGCTCAATTTTAAAAGAAGCTTAACCTAAAAAGTCTACTTTTTGTTGTAATATTTAGTTTCATTTTATTTATTTTGATAAGTGAATTTTTTGTCTTAGCATTTTATATGGTGCTGGAGCTATTGATTTATTTTTTCTATGCTTCTGAAAATGCTCCTTTTTACGTGAATGGATTTTGTTTTGCTTTTCCATCTATTGGGTTGAATTTAAGATTATGCCTTCTATTTTAACTCTTTTAATGGGCACACTTAAACTTGTACCTTGTGCACTTAATAACCTAGCAAAGTCTGAAGTTTATAAAAACAGTTAACCTCCTCTTTTGATGAAAGAATATTATACAAAATATTATCCATTAACTCTGATCATCCTCCTCTTGACTTGCATTCTGTTATTTTCCAGTATTTCAATTCTAATTATACAAATTAAATATAATAACTCTTATTTTGTAAAGATAATCTTTATTATCCTTATCTTGATTAATTTTTACTATTTCTTGAATCTTAGGCAGTCCTGAGATAATTTTCTCTTTTCCAAATATTGATCCAGAAAAAGATCTTTTGGTAAAAATCTAGTGATGAATCTTCTTTTTTTAAATATAAAAGCAATATTCATTTCACATTTTTCAAAATAAAGATTTTTTATAGATTCATAATTTTAAGCATGTAGCATATTCTCTCAACACATTGAAGATTTTATTTTATGGCTTTATTAAATTTTTGCCATTCAGAAATCTGCTATCAGTTTATTTTCCTTTCTAGTTTATTTTTTCTAAGTGAATAATTTTAGTATCTTCTTTTGTCTATTGTTATCTACCCTTTTTACTGCTATATGTCTAGGTGTTGATTTCTTTTATTTATCTTGACTGGTATATATTTTGCTTTCTATATCTAGGACTTCTTATTTTTTATCATTTCTGGAAAATCTTCAGCTATATCTCTTGAATATCACCTTACCTCCATTTTTCTCCTTCTGCATATTTAATTAGATGTGTGTTAGATAATGCCATTCTATGCTTCTGTGTTTTTACCTCTATTTTGCATTTTCCATCTCCTAGTTTCACTATGTTTCCATCTTGATTTCTTCACATTTAACTAATTCTGGATGATTTCTTCAGATTATTCTTTCATCTGGATCTAAACTCCTATTTAATCTATCCATTGAATGTTTAATTTCAGTGGTTATGTTCTCTAAATGTTCTACTTGGTTCTTTTTAAAATTCTCATCATCATCCTTGCTCATTTAAAAAAATATTTTTTATTTTTAAAAATATATAGTACATAGCTATTTTTTATTCTGTACCTAATAGAAGAAGACTCTGATGATACAATCTATTGTTTCTGGTTACTCTTAACCAGGGTGATTTATTTCTTTGGTGTGATCTTGATCACTGTAGCTCTTCATTGAATCCCTTTTCAGAGTTCATAATCCTTTTAATTTTATAAGAGCTTACTTTTTTTCCATTTCATAGGGTACTCTTAGATTTTTTGCTGTTCTTATCTTTTTATTCATTTTTTTTTAAATTGTGGCTTTTGGTTGAGGTTCCCGTGTTGGAATCTTACATTTCTTATTCCTCTTCCTGAATGAGGAAGTGAATGCTCACCTGTGCTTAGAGTAGTGTGGACCATGCACCCCAGGTCTGAGCTGGAGTCATGGACAGCTTCAGATCAGGAATGCTGCCTCACAAGTCCTCATCAATTCAACATAGTTTTCTGACCTGATAGCATGTTTCCTTTCAATGTGAGCAGGTGAACTAGGCAGAGACCATATTGGGTTTCAATAGAGCATATTGGCTTACCATGGTCTTGAAAGTGATTATTTGGATTTATTTCTGCTCAGTTGCATTCATCCTAAACTGCAAATCTGGTTTTTGTTTCTCTTTTATCCTCTTCTCATGTTACCTCCGGATGGTGGTTAGAGGTCGGGTATCCCAGCCTTGGTGGCAGTTTCTCCTGTTCTATTTGCATGGTGTTGGCTTTGACTTTCTTATGACTGTACCATGAGTCTTCTTCAGAAGCCATGCCCTTAATCCTCCTTATGTTATATAAAATGCCATTGGAAGAGTCTGTGTGTGATCCTTTGGTTTACTTTAAGATGCTTAAGTTTATATCTTCCTCATTTTTGGCTGCATTTTACTGAACAGAACTCAGTAGATTTTGTGTGATTGTTCCCCTTGATTTTTTTTTTTAAGTGTTTGTTTACTAGCTCTTTTCTGAACTTGTGAGTGTAGTGTTCCTCCCCAGTAAAACTTTTTGGGCACTTTTGGTAGATTTCAAGGAAAACTAAAGAATAAATGCAACTTTGACATATTTTCCTGAAATTCCAAACCAAATGATTTTAGAAAGATGGGATTATTTCAAGGCCTGCTTCTTTTTCAATGTAAGCCTGCAGGATGGTCCTTTGCTGTGGTTTGAAATGAGATACCATCTAAGGAGGCAAGCCCAAACAACAAAGAAAGAGGAAAGGTTTAAACACTATGAACTTCTTCCCAGAAAAACATTTTTAAGGGACTGCCTTCCCTCCATGTTACTTTGATCTTAGAGAGTGACACTTTGCATTTCTGTTTTTTCCCATCAGGGTCTTACAGATATTTTGGGTCACAAAAATACTGTAATACTGTGGGAGCTTTTACTTATAGCCTCACCTCTCCTTAAGCCTGAGCAAACTTTTTGGCCTACCCAATATATCATCATTCCCATTTTTCATATGAGGAGATTGTGGGTCGTTAAGGTTTTCTGTCTTATCCAAGGTACACTCAGCTAACGAAGAGTGACATTAACCCAACTTTATAGTGACTAAAAGTTTGAACTTGTAGTCCCATAGCTCTGGAATCAAACTCTATTCTTTCTGAAAGCTTTATAATGTTGGACAAGACACTTACCTTTTCTGAGTCTCAGTTTCTTCACATATAACACAGAGATAATAGTGACATATATCTATAGAGGTTGGTGAGGATCAAATTGAGTAAATTACGCATAGAGTTTAGCACTGTGCCTGACACATAGTTACACTCAATAAATGCTACTTATAAAAAGAAATAAATTATATCTTCATTGAAGGCAAGAGATTACATAAGAAGAGGGGATTCCTGCAAATCGATCTAATAAATCAGTTTACTGAAATTCATACCTACTGATACTTGCAAGAGGAAAAGAAAATGGAATTTTTAAAAATTAATTCACTTGGAAAAAAACATAAGCTCAATCTGGAGACTTTCACAAGCTCTTGAAGAAAATGAATATAAATTGTCAGACTGTGTCCAATATTATTCTGCTCATTTTGAAGACTTTGATCCTGTAAGTTATGGTTAAACATCAGGAGGCTTTTATTGGTAAGTGGAAATGTTTGAGCAGAAGCTCATGAGATCTACTGGTATTGTTAAAGAGCATAGTGAAACGGTTGAATGCTTGGACTTTGAAATCAGATGCTAGTGTTTGTGTCTCATAATTGTGTGATCTTGGCCTATTCTTTATGCTTAAAATCAAATTCAAAATTTATTACACGGATCACAAAGCTATTGGGTGATGAAATGAGATTGTTAATGTAAGCTTTAAGTTTAGTGCCTGGTCTAAAAGAAAGAGTCACTAAGTGTTAATTATCTTTAAAAACTGCCACACTTTGGCTTTTATCTCCTCAACTCTTTTAAAAGTGTGAAAGTTGGAAAATTCTTTATTGATTCTAGAATTTCTCTTTATTTATAAATAACCCTACTTGAGTATTTATAACTTAGACCATTACTTTCCAAATATGTTCACCTTAAATAAGCCCACACTTGGTGCTAAATGCCTTTGAGACAGAAGAAATCATCTATTTTTGTAGCCCTTTACTTTCACTTATTCCATTTATCCCTAAGTCTATTAAAAAGGCAATTTTCTCACTATACTTTGTCCTGAGCTTCTAAGCTAAAAAGATGTGTATTTGTGTAAAGAGATGGTTGATTCATAGCTAAGGACTAAGCACACACAACTCATTGCTAATAATAAAGTGCCTCAGTATAATTACAGAGTAGCATTCAGTACTTTAAGGGAAAATAAAATTATGGGACTTATTTAATTTTCTTATTTCTCGAATAGGTGCTCTTCTCCTGTATGTACAAGTTGATATAGTTTTGCCAGCTACAATAGTGATGAGGCAATGAATTACATGTGAAGATATTCTAGGTATTGTGTGTGTTAGTTGCTCAGTTGTGTCTGATTCTTTGCGACCTCATGGGCTACAGAGTAGCCCACCAGGCTCCTCTGTCCAAGGGATTCTCCAGGCAAGAATACTGGCTACTCCAGTAGCCATTCCCTTCTCCAGGAGATCCTCCCAACCCAGGGATCAAACCCAGGTCTACTGCGTTGCAGGCAGGTTCTTTACCACCTGAGCCAGCAGGGAAGCCCCGAAGCTTTACATATCATGACTCAAATTCTTCCAAGGTGATGTCTCATTTACATCTTTGAGCAACTCCAATGAGGTTAATTTCTGAGTCTTAATTTTACAGTTAAGGACATTGGGGCTCAGAAAAGTAAAGCAACTGGCCTGAGATGACCTGGCTGGTTAGTGATGGAGCATGGAGGCAAACTTGTCTTTCTTACTATATACTCTGTGCTCTTTTTGCAGTAGGGCATGCTTCCCAACAACTAGCTTGTGCGTGTGTGCTAAGTCACTTCAGTCATGTCTAATGCTTTGCAACCCTATGGACTGTAGCGTGCCAGGCTCCTCTGTCCATGTGGATTCTCCAGGCAAGAATACTGGAGTGGGTTGCGATTTCCTTCTCCAGGGGATCTTCCCAGGGATCGAGCCCACGTCCCTTATGTCTCCTGCATTGGTAGATGGGTTATTTACCACTAGCATCACCTGGAAAGCCCCAAGATGTTTAAAGCAGCTTAAACATGTGAATTAAGTTTAGATTTTGACATTTTTTCCCCAGGGTTACTTTAACCATCCAGATATAATAGTTGTTTTTCCCTCATTGATGGAAAATATTTTTTCCAGAGGGGTACACCGGTATTTGCTGATGACCAATAAAAAGGAGAAGTTGTTCTCTATTTTAATGTCACGACGTTTATTATATTTTATATAAAAATAATGTGTATCTCACCAACTGACCCCACTATCCCATTTACTTTGGCCATTTCACTATGAAAAGTTCTATATAAATATTCCATTTTTAACTCAAGTACCACTTTATTTTATTTACTTATGTTGACAAAATATTTTCTGTAACTGTTTGAAAAACTGGATTAGAAGAGTTTAGAGCTTTGAAACTTTAAATTTCTCTTACTCTTTATCCATGGTTAAAAGGAGCTGACTGTTTCCCAGATTAATGAGGTGGTAAAATCAGATGCTTACAATTACCTTGAGACTTAAAGAAGTAAAGCTTTGTAATGTTTTCTACAATCCGTCTACTTTCATGATCTTACTAAAATTCCCTGCAGCATTTATAAGAGTGAAACTTGGTTTACCAAAATACCAAGGTCTAAGCAGATCTTCTATGGGAAGTCCTGTGCAATCATATTTGTATTAATACTTCAAGGACATGGCCTGAGATCCTGCGCTATTCTTCCTCTAGTACAAAGGGTTCTGGGCATTATCCTTGTAGAACAAATACAGATTGCAGACTTGTTCTCCTGGTTTTTACTGTTCACCTCCACAAATATAAGATTTGATAGACATAAAGTGATTTTTTTCAAATGTCTATCATAAAGCATTCAGACCTTTGTACTGCCTAGAAGCCTGATGCATAGTTTCTAGATTAACCAACAAAGAGGATGGAAAAAAAAAAAAAAAAGTAGAAAGGCCTGAAGTGCAGTAGTTTGGAATCTCAACTCTCTGTAGACGTTTTCTTTCAGCATTTTGTAAAATTTGTTTCACTAGACTCTTCTTTCAATAAGAAAACTAACTTATGAGCCAAATGTTAGGTTCAATTTATTTTTTTTTTTAGCTGAGAAGCTCATTAGAGGACTTCTAAATTTGCCTCCCTCAAGTCAATTCATTTAAAATTTTTCTATTAACAAAGACATGTTATCAGTCTTGGCCACCTTTTTTTAGCTCACTCAGCTCAAAACTTCCTCGGTTCGAAAGTACACAAGAGCTGATGATTAGAAATGAATTTGCTTTGTATTTTCCAGGCACGTTTCAGGCTTTCCCCCTTTATTTCTTTCATCCCCTTTGCCTTTACATATTTTTTTACTTTCATTTTGTTTTACTTTTTTTTTAATCCATATCTATGCTGACCAAATTTTATCAAAATTATATAATAAGGTGGTAGCACTTAATGAAACATTGTGAAAAATGTATTGTCCAGTTTAAAATATAGAAACTGAGGTAGAATAAATAGAGGAAAGACATGGAAAATCCCACAAATGCAGAAGCCCTGGTCTTTCTACAGTGATCACAGAATTAGAGACAGCCTTTGCTTTTATTTCTATACCGTTCTCACAATGCATTCTTCTATAATTCTCTAATATCAAGTAGACCCTTCCTCATTTTCAAACCTTCTCTTACTTAGATACTTTATTTTGTTATCAATTTTGAACTCCTACCATGCAGTGCAGAGACTGGTATGAAATAGGCTGAAGAATAAAGTACAAAAATTGTTGCCTCAACTCCTTATTTTGATTTCACACATCCTATCAATCAAAAAATCCATTGACTTTACTTCCAAAATATATCCTGAATCTGACCACCTCTTACAGTCACCATTTCTTCTCTGGACCCACTTTCAGTGATTGTCCAAGCCATCAACTATGTTTTGTCTGTATTACTGAATGTTTCAAAAGACTAAATAACTTCCCTACTTCCATTCCTATGTGCTAAATAACCAGAGTAAGCTCTTAACAATGTAAATTAGACCCTCCTGGTCCACTGCTTGAAACTCTCCAGTTGCTTGTTCCCATTGAAGTGAAGTGAAGTTGCTCAGTCATGTTCAACTCTGCGACCCCACGGCTGTAGCCTACCAGGCTCCTCGGTCCATACGATTTTCCAGGCAAGAGTACTGGAGTGGGTTGCCATTTCCTTCTCCAGGGGATCTTCCTGACCTAGGGATCAAACCTGGGTGTCCCTCATGTAGGCAGATGCTTTTACCATCTGAGCTACCAGGAAAGCTTCTTGGGTTAAATACAAACTCATTCTCAAGGTTGCCACATCCTTGCAGAATCTGGCTCTTGTTCATCACACTGACCACATCTTCAACCACATTCTGATTTTTGTGCTTCTACCATAGTGGCCTCTCTTCCCTAAACATGTCATGCTTACCATCGTGGTTCCCTCTACTTTAACCATTTCTCCTCTCAGTGTTCAAGTGGGAGGCGTCTCATCACTCAGTTCTGCACTTCTCAGAGTCTGCTGTGAGAGCGAAAATAAGCTCTTCGGTGTCCTGATCTCTGTTGTTTTTCCTTATTCTGTTACCCAGCTTCTTTTCTTTATAATACTTATCTCTGGAATTATCTACTCATTTACTTCATTGTTCAGTGTCTGCCTTCCTAAATTAGAATTGTCAGAACAGGATACTCATCTGTCTTGTTGACTGTGGTATCCTTAGCCTTGGGAACCTGGTACATTATAGGTACTCAATCACTTGGATATTTTCCCTAGGATTTATTATCTGAGTGGTAAATCAATGTGATTTGCAAAAACGAATGAGAAATATAGAATTAGTTGTTGTATACATATGAGTTGTGAAGAGCAATCAAATGGGAAACATATGGAGAAGGGAATGGTGAAAATCAAGGCTGAACAATTGGCTAGTGGTGAGTTTGTAATCTAGAAAAGTGCCTGAAATTCAAATGCCCAATTTTCTTCTAAGCACCAAACAAATACGCTACAGTTGCTTGAAAGAATGTACTTTGATAATTGGAAGGAACTTAACTGTGGGGCAGATCAAAGTTGTTGGAGTAGCAAAGAGGAGAAGTCCAGTCAAAAGCAAACTGGAGTTGCTGTGTTGGGTCAACAGAAAAGTTCTTTGATAGTAAAGATGTTTGAATAATGGACATCAGTATATAACGTTCTATTTCTTCTTTAAACACAGCTATGGGATTTCTGGGATTTCCCTAGTGGATCAGTGGTAAAGAATCTGCCTGCCAATGCAAGAGATGTGTGTTCGACTCCTAGGTCAGGAAGATCCCCTGGAGTAGGAAATGACAACCCATTCCAATATTCTTGTCTGGGAACATACTTTGATAACTGGAGACTTCCTTTTTCACTAATGAATTTCCGGAGTGAACCTCTATTAAATGAAGTAACTAGAAAATGCCTCTAGTCTTTGGTAACTTCTAAGAGACTATAATAAGAAGTCTAATCATTCATCAAGCCATATTTTTCTCAGATATCTTAGTGAATCATTTATCGTGTATAATAATAAACTTGATCCCTTGTCACTATAGTTTGTTAGTCCTTGTTCATCACTCTAGAAAAACACCGACTAAGTTTACACCATTATCCTTATGGCAATCTGTTAACTATGAAAGATAACTTCCTCTCCTCAGCAGCCCAAACCTCTAACCAAATATCCTTTAAAATATTCTCAGATTCCCCAGTAATGTAATGTGACATTGTTCCCAGAACTTTAGACATTGTCAATGTCTGATTCTTCTTTAATTTGTAAACATTCTATTTCAAGGTTTTATCCAGGGTCAGACATGCCTCACTTGATATTGGCATTATACTCTTATTAATATAGCCTGAGATTTCATTGACTTTCAGCTTTGTTATCATCTTTTGACTCATGATCGCCCTGCTCCCGAACATTTTAAATGATGTTGTTGCCCTGAATTTTGTTCCTGCATAATCAGACTTTAAAAATATCCAATTTTGTCTTTAAACAGAGCTATGGAGATTCTGAGATTATCCAATGCCAGATTTAAATTGCCCTCTATTAAATTCCATTTTATTGGCTTAGCTCCATTATAGCTTTTGATATCTTTTCCAAAATGCTTCCCATAGAACATTCGTGTGCTCACAAAGGTAGCAAGAACACACAAACATACACACAAAAAACACACACACATTTCCCATCATGTTATAAGTTTGAGAAATTTTGGGTTAAAGGGAGGCTGAAAACATTTATCTCTGCACAAACTCTCAGAGCTTAATCTCTAGAAGAGAGTAACGTGATAAGCTGTTTTTCAAAAATTATTTACCATGAAATCTTTTTTTGTAAAATACCTACCAATAGTTGCAGAAACAAAATATCTGTGTGACCTCAAGCACATTATGAATCTTCTAGAATCATGGCCTCCTAATCTAAAAAGTAAAAATAATATTTGTCTTATAAAGTTATCACAAATATTAAAGGAAGTGATAAATATTTGACCTCATGAAAGAGTTCAATGTTTTTCCTTTTTTATTCTCTTTTGTTAAGATTTTTAGTTGTTTATGACTTTTATTGACATACGATTATTTTAGTTTTCTAAGTCCAGCAAAATGTTTATGCTTGTCTTTAATTTTTCAATGAAATTACCAGACTCTTCTATTATTCTTTCTCTATTCATCTATTCTAGAATTATTTCATTTTTTTTCAGCCTCCTATTTAAATGTCACATTGATATTCTACTTTATTAGCTAGTTTTGATTAAGTTCAATTCAAGCTGTTTCTTGAGCTTTCTCACCAAGCTTGTTGACCTCGGCCTTCTTAGCCACACGTCATGAATCCTCATTCCTCCTCTCCATTTTCCTTTCCTGGGAATACCCTGGCAATCCAGTGGTTAGGACTTCTTGCTTTCATGGCCGAAGGCCCAAGGTTCAGTCGTTGGTCAGGGAACTAAGATGTTGCAAGCTGAATGTTGTGGCCCCCCAAAATTGCCCTTTCCCACTTCTTAGGGTGCAATCACATTGAATCTAAGGTTTTTCGGACTCTTTTGACTGTTTCAGGATAACCTCTAAATCAGACATTCAGTTCTTGCCTACTGAGATGAATATTTGTTTACAATAAGGTATTTTGAGAGTGCAATCTTCAAGTGTTCTTGGCTGATATTTGCAAAGCTTCAAGTTTTTTCGTCTTTTAAATTTTTTTCTTGGGATAAATTGTAAGAAGAATTAAAGAAACACCCAAAAATAAGACAAGGCTTAGAACCATACTTGCAATTTCTCTGTTTTGGTGACTCTTCTCTTTATGCAGAAACGGCAGCAACTCCCCTGTCTCCCCACCCAGATGTCTGGGGCTGCCCTAAATAAGGCCCCAGATGCTTCTTTCAGCTGTGATATGCAGTGACCCAGAAAGAAGCAAGGTAGTGAAGAGAAGGGAGCCAGTGTGAAGAAAAGAGCGAGCACATTTGCTTTTAAAATAACTCCGTTTGGGAATTTTAGAATTTCTCAGTGCCTCTCCTGAAAATATTAATAATTAGTCCACAGAAAATTCTGTTAGGAACTTATGTGTATTGAAATTGCTCTGAGTTTACCTTTTCTTCTCCTTTGGGAATCTGTAGTTCCCACCCCGAATGGCAGTGCTCTGGAGAATTTACATGAGCAAATCACCCACCAGCTCTTCACCTGCCAGACAGTGGTTGCGGATGATCAGTGTCCTACTCAGGCACAGAAGGGAAATCAGCATCTCCACTTTTTATACCTCACAGTTTCTTTTACTATTCAAAACAGACTTGTTTCCTCAATCCTAAAGAAGGAAGCCATGTTAGACCCATAATTTTATTCCCACAAACAGACTTGGCTTTGATAAATAACTGATATGTGTGTGTGTGAATTATGTTGGCACAATTTCAAAGGACAGTGTTAATCTTAACACCTCCCTTTACTCTTAATTTCCTTCAAAAAGGGCAGCATCTTCAGGATTTGTCCTCCCTTTCTTAGCAAGACCCGAACCTATTCCTCTCTTGGACCCAGTCCCCAGATTCTTTCTTCCTTTGTAGTAATATGAAAGTTAATGTGTTAATCAAGTAAAATAATTTCTATATGTAGCTCAAAAGATTTGTATCCATGTTATGGCAATGGCACGTTCATTCTGGGTGATTCTGGCAAGTCTCAATAATTCTGGACCGCAGTTTTCTCATCTGTAAAATGAGACACTGAACTAGAATGACATCAAGTTGCCCCTTAGTACTACGTGAAACTTTAGTTAGCCATGGGTAATATATATATATGTCCAAGATGGTGAAAATTTCCTTACCATCATAAGTGTGCCATTTATTTCTTTGTAGAAAGAGCACGGGGCTCATGGTCAGATAGCCTAGGTTCTTAATCTCATTTTTCATTAAATTATGTCATTATATCAATCAGAGTTTAATTGGGGAAATAGAAACCACTGTGAGGACATAATGGGCTGCCTATGACTTAGAACTCACTGCTTACTCTTCAAAGAGACACGTACGTCTGCTCTCTGTGGAACTAAAGAGTGGTGGCAATAAGCAGTTCCATTAAATGATAATACTAGTGGGCTTCTCCTTATAATTTTGTCTGTATTTCAGAAAACTCTGGTCCAAGGGCTTTTAAAACTTCATAGAAGCACTCTTGATGTAGAAATTCTGTTTGGGTCTCTTTTAACAATTGGTTTATTAGAATAATTCAGGGAAGGATGGTAGAATTGTAGAAGGAGGGCATATTTTGGAAATAATAAACAGAAAGAGTTTTGACCTAAAGTTACGGTGAAGGAAGGAAACACTATTTAGGAAAATGAATGTATATATATAATTTGTATACTACCAGCAGCCTCCAGATGCAATAAGCAGATGCCAACATGCATTACTAGCCAGAAAATTTGGGAATCACAGACTTCCATATGGAAGTGTTCAGTAGGCAGCCAACTGTTCCAAGCTTTGTTTTCCTCTAGATGAAAGCATGTCTCTTTTGAGAAAGTGGAAAGGATCATAGAATATTTCCCCAAGGTTTGGTTATATATACGTGGGAGGAGTGGGACTCCCCTGATGGTCCAGTGTTTAAAACTCTGCTCTTCCACTGCAGGGGGAACAGTTTCAATTCCTGGTTGGGGAATACCCCATGCTGGAAGGTATGACCCAAAAAAAATTTTTTTAAGAAAGAAAGAAAAAAATATTAAAAAATTAAGAGTGGGAGGAGTATTATTTTCAGATTACTCAAGCTTATTACATTTCAAGTGCTGCTGGTCTGTAGGAAATACTGTTAATGAGGTTCAGAAGGAAGATTTTCTTGAATATGATAAAACAGCAACAGCAAAAATTATTAGTGGTAAAGAAAAAAATCAATAATGTAAATAGAAAAACAGAATTTAAACAGAAGCTTAGGAGTCTGAGCAATGGACTAAATTATAAGCATTAACAAGATGTGAAAGTTGACTTATTTTCTGTATTTCTTGCAGAAAGGACAGAGCATAGCAGACATCTTTGACTATGATCACATGTACATGAAATACTGTAATAACAATTGAACAGAAGAGCTGTTTTACTATCACAAGTTTGACAGAGGGAATATGAAATATCTGTTGAGACTGAATTTTCTTATTGAACAGATGAGGAAAAATAATTGCTTCTTAAGGGAAGTGATAAGCTAATATTGGATACAAGTCAATTGAAATACTTCTTTAAATATTGTAAAACACCCTTAAAGTTGACATTATGAATAACACTTTGGAGCTGGCTAGTGCCTGGAAAATCCCATGGACGGAGAAGCCTGGTAGGCTGCAGTCCATTGCATTGCGAAGAGTCGGATATGACTGAGCGATTTCACTTTCACTTTTCACTTTCATGCATTGGAGAAGGAAATGGCAACCTGCTCCAGTGTTCTTGCCTGGAGAATCCCAGGGACGGGGGAGCCTGGTGGGCTGCCATCTATGGGGTTGCACAGAGTCGAACACGACTGAAGCGACTTGGCAGCAGCAGCCCCAGCAGTGTAACAGAAAGAAAAGAATTGTAGTCGGACAGACCTGGGTTTTAACTTGCTGCTTTTTCACAATATCCATAACCTTGAATAGCTTACTTAGCTTTCAAAGGTCAGGTTTCCTTCTCTTTATAATGCAAACAGTAAGACTTTCTCATTGAGTAGTTGGGAGGATGATGGGAGAAATCACAGAAAAAGGGCAAAATGAAACTTGATCTTTCACGAGTTGAGGGTAGGTGAAATACTGGGAAAGTGCTTGTTATCAGCCAGCAGCCAACCTGCCCAACATTCAGAAGGTTCAGAAATCTAGGCACTGTTGAACAACCTAGCATAGAAGACCTATGTCAGAGTTACAATATCCATAACCTTGAATAGCTTACTTAGCTTTCAAAGGTCAGGTTTCCTTCTCTTTATAATGCAAACAGTAAGACTTTCTCATTGAGTAGTTGGGAGGATGATGGGAGAAATCACAGAAAAAGGGCAAAATGAAACTTGATCTTTCACGAGTTGAGGGTAGGTGAAATACTGGGAAAGTGCTTGTTATCAGCCAGCAGCCAACCTGCCCAACATTCAGAAGGTTCAGAAATCTAGGCACTGTTGAACAACCTAGCATAGAAGACCTATGTCAGAGTTTGGAACTCTAGTGAATTGTGTTATTTTGGCAGTCAGCCATGTCATTTTTGTTGTTGCTGTTGTTATTGTCAAGGGCCTTAAGAGTAAGAGTCAGAAATAAAGGGAAAGCACAGTTCTGTACTAGTTGAGAGGATTGCACAGGTTTAAAGAAGAGCCTAATCAAATGGAAGTGAGCTTTATTAGCACAGCTTCAAGGGCAGAGAATTTTAAATCTGCCTTTAGCTGGCCTTCATCTGCAGGCTTTGGTTTTCCTTTTTAGATATTTTAATGGTCAATAATGCTTCTCATGAATATTGAAACATCTTCCAAGATGAAGTTCCTTGAAGTATTTCACATTCCTTTTGGGCTTAGGATTTTGAGCAACATTCTTTGTGATTAATTAGAATGTAAAGACGTTATTTTCTTTTTCCTGTTGGTTATAAAGGGAAGAACTGTACAAAAAAGATCTCCACGACCCAGATAATCATGATGGTGTGATCACTAATCTAGAGCCAGACATCTTGGAATGTGAAGTAAAGTGGGCCTTAGAAAGCATCACTACGAACAAAGCTAGTGGAGGTGATGGAATTCCCGTTGAGCTGTTTCAAATCCTGAAAGATGATGTTGTAAAAGAGCTGCACTCAATATGCCAGCAAATTTGGAAAACTCAGCAGTGGCCACAGGACTGGAAAAGGTCAGTTTTCATTCCAATCCCAAAGAAAGGCAATGCCAAAGAATGCTCAAACTACCGCACAATGACACTCATCTCACATGCTAGTAAAGTAATGCTCAAAATTCTCCAAGACAGGCTTTAGCGATACGTGAACCGTGAACTCCCTGATGTTCAAGCTGGTTTTAGAAAAGGCAGAGGAACCAGAGATCAAATTGCCAACATCCTCTGGATCATGGAAAAAGCAAGAGAGTTCCAGAAAATCATCTACTTCTGCTTTATTGACTATGCCAAAGCCTTTGACTGTGTGGATCACAATAAACTGTGGAAAATTCTGAAAGAGATGGGAATACCAGACCACCTAACCTGCATGACTCATTGAAAAAGACCCTGATGCTGGGAGGGATCGGGGGCAGGAGGAGAAGGGAACGATAGAGGATGAGATGGCTGGATGGCATCACTGACTCAATGGACGTGAGTCTGGGTGAACTCTGGGAGTTGGTGATGGACAGGGAGGCCTGGTGTGCTGCGATTCATGGGGTCGCAAAGAGTTGGACACGACTGAACGACTGAACTGAACTGAACTGATAAAGGATTTTTATATTTCAGACATTAGAAAGTCAAGATCCCACATGAATAGAATATGAATGTGGATGAGATCCATGAAGAGAAAAGTCAAAAAGTCTCACCTTATGACTGCTGATAAAGACTCTCTTTACAGGATATGTGTTGTCATGGTGATGGGGAACAGGAACTGAACTGGGACGGGGTTAGATAAGACATTATAATTATACTTAATGATTCATAACTGTAATTGTAGTATATATAAACTCTGGAGAAAAGCACACTTTCTTGCTCTAGTCTTGGGCATCACACACAGCCTGCTTACAGGGTACTGACAGACAGTATGCTAAACAATGAAATGTTCTGTGAGTCAGACTGGTTTCCTTCATCTCTGCCTTATCTGAGCTCTAACCTCAAAGTCGAGAGTAGGAGTTGGGTGTGGAAATTGTCCTGCTAGTCAACACCAGGAGATACCTTGAGAAGAGTTGTGGAGGTACTGATATCTTAAATCAGAAACTTTCTTGATATCCCTCAATGTCAGTTTAACACATTGAAATATTTACTTAGCAATACTTGTGTACTCAGCACTCTGACAATTATTGGCCCTATAATTCTATCATAACACAGAAGAGTTAGGATGGTATCCATAATTTAAAGGAGATAAAAGTTAAATGCAACTTTCATTTTTATTATTTATTGATGAATTCTTTTATTTTTTATTTTTTCTTTCTTTAATTATTTTTTTTAATTTCTATTTTTACTTTATTTTACATTACATTACTGTATTGGTTTTGCCATACATTGACATGAACCCGTCTCGGGTGTACATGAGTTCCCAATCCTGAACCCCCCCACCTCATATCAACTCTCTGGATCATCCCCGTGCACCAGTCCCAAGCATCCTGTATCCTGTATCAAACATAGACTGGAGATTCGTTTCTTACATGATAGTATACATGTTTCAATGCCATTCTCCCAAATCATCCCACCCTCTCCCTCTCCCTCAGAGTCCAAAAGTCCGTTCTATACATCTGTGTCTCTTTTGCTGTCTCGCATACAGGGTTATCATTACCATGTTTCTAAATTCCATATATATGTGTTAGTATACTGTATTGGTGTTTTTCTTTCTGGCTTACTTCACTCTATTACTGTATTGGTTTTGCCATACATTGACATGAACCCGTCTCGGGTGTACATGAGTTCCCAATCCTGAACCCCCCCACCTCATATCAACTCTCTGGATCATCCCCGTGCACCAGTCCCAAGCATCCTGTATCCTGTATCAAACATAGACTGGAGATTCGTTTCTTACATGATAGTATACATGTTTCAATGCCATTCTCCCAAATCATCCCACCCTCTCCCTCTCCCTCAGAGTCCAAAAGTCCGTTCTATACATCTGTGTCTCTTTTGCTGTCTCGCATACAGGGTTATCATTACCATGTTTCTAAATTCCATATATATGTGTTAATATACTGTATTGGTCTTTTTCTTTCTGGCTTACTTCACTTTGTATAATCGGCTCCCGTTTCATCCATCTCATTAATACTGATTCAAATCTATTCTTTTTAATGGCTGAGTAATACTCCATTGTGCACATGTACCACAGCTTTCTTATCCATTCATCCACTGGTGGACATCTAGGTTGTTTTCATGTCCTGGCCATTATAAACAGTGCTGCAATGAACATTTGGGTACATGTGTCTCTTTCAATTTTGGTTTCCTCGCTGTGTATGCCTAGCAGTGGGATTGCCGGGTCATATGGCAGTTCTATTTGCAATTTTATAAGGAATCTCCACACTGTTTTCCATAGTGGCTGCACCAGTTTGCATTCCCACCAACAGCGTAAGAGGGTTCCCTTTTCTCCACATCCTCTCCAGCATCTATTGCTTGTAGACTTTTGGATCGCAGCCATTCTGACTGGTGTGAAATGGTACCTCATTGTGGTCTTGATTTGCATTTCTCTGATAATAAGTGATGTTGAGCATCTTTTTTGAGGACTTCCCTGGTGGCTCAGATGGTAAAGCGTCTGTCTACAATGTGAGAGACCTGGGTTCAATCCCTGGGTTGGGAAGATTCCCTGGAGAAGGAAATGGCAACCCACTCCAGTACTCTTGCCTTGAAAATCTCATGGATGGAGGAGCTTGGTGCAGGCTACTATCCATGGGGTCGCAAAGAGTCGGGCACGACTGAGCAACCTCACTTTCACTTTCACTGAGCATCTTTTCATGTGTTTGTTAGCCATTCATATGTCNGACCTATATATAGAAAACTATAAAGCACTGATGAAAGAAATCAAAGAGGACACATATAGGTGGAGAAATATACCATGTTCATGGATCAGAAGAATCAATATAGTGAAAATGAGTATACTACCCAAAGCAATCTACAGATTCAATGCAATCCCTATCAAGCTACCAGCAGTATTTTTCACAGAACTAGAACAAATAATTTCAAGATTTATGGAAATACAAAAAACCTCGAACAGCCAAAGCAATCTTGAGAAAGAAGAATGGAACTGGAGGAATCAACCTCCCTGACTTCAGGCTCTACTACAAAGCCACAGTCATCAAAACATTATGGCACTGGCACAATACCAGAAATATAGATCAAAATAGAAAGCTCAGAGGTAAATCCCCACACCTATGGACACCTTATCTTCGACAAAGGAGGTAAGAATATACAATGGATTAAAGACAATCTTTTTAACAAGTGGTGCTGGGAAAACTGGTCAACCACTTGTAAAAGGATGAAACTAGATCACTTTCTAACACCACACACAAAAATAAACTCAAAATGGATTAAAGACCTGAACGTAAGACCAGAAACTATAAAACTCCTAGAGGAGAACATAGGCAAAACACTCTCTGACATAAATCACAGCAGGATCCTCTATGATCCACCTCCCAGAATAAATAAAAGCAAAAATAAACAAATGGGATCTAATTCAAATTAAAAGCTTCTGCACAACAAAGGAAATTATAAGCATGATGAATTCTTTTAAAATTCTGTGTAAAAGCATTGGGAATCTGGTGTAGGAATGGGTACCAAATGCCGATTTTTCAAAGAATTGTTTTTAGTAATAAATAACAAGAATATAATTTCATTGATGATACCAGTATAAACATGAAAATGTGTACACTGAATTATGGGATATTTCCTTAATTCTTTTTATACTAACTTTATGATTTATTCCAAACCTTAAACCATCTGTACTGTCAATTTTCTTTTTATTTCAATTCATTTATTTGAAAAAGAAATGGAATTTGGAAACAAATATAGCTGAAATCAGATTGATTATATTCTTTTCAGCTGAAGATGGAGAAGCTCTACACAGTCAGCAAAAACAAGATGGGAGCTGACTGTGGCTTAGATCATGAACCCCTTATTGCAAAATTCAGACAAATTGAATAGAGTAGGGGAGACCACTAGATCATTCAGATATGACCTAAATCAAATCCCTTATGATTATACAGTGGAAGTGAGAAATAGATTTAAGGGACTAGATTTAATAGACAGAGGGCCTGATGAACTATGGATGGAGGTTTGGGACATTGTACAGGAGACAGGGATCAAGACCATCCCCATGGAAAAGAAATGCAAAAAGGCAAAATGGCTGTCTGGGGAGGCCTTACAAAAAGCTGTGAAAAGAAGTGATGTGGAAGGCAAAGGAGAAAAGGAAAGCTATACCCATACGAATGCAGAGTTTCAAAAAATAGCAAGGAGAGATAAGAAAGCTTTCCTCAGTGATCAATGCAAAGAAATAGAGGGAAAAAAAAGAATGGGAAAGACCAGAAATCTCTTCAAGAAAATTAGAGATACCAGGGGACATTTCTTACAAAGATGGGCTTAATAAAGACAGAAACAGTATGGACCTAACAGAAGCAGAAGATATTAAGAAGATGTAGCAAGAAAACAGAGAAGAACTACACAAAAAAGATGTTAGTGACCCAGATAGTGGTCACTCACCTAGAGCCAGACATCCTGGAGTGTGAAGTCAAGTGGCCCTTAGGAAGCAACAGTATGAACAAAGCTAGTGGATGTGATGGAATTCCAGCTGAACTATTTCAAGTCCTAAAAGATGATGCTGTGAAAGTGCTGCACTTGGTATGCCAGCAAATTTGGAAAACTCAGCAGTGGCCACAAGACTGGAAAAATTCAGTTTTCATTCCAATTCCAAAGAAAGGCAATACCAAACAATGTTCAAACTATTGCAAAATTGCACTCATCTTACACACTAGCAAAGTAATGCTCAAAATTCTCCAAGCCAGGCTTCAACAGTACATGAACCAAGAACTTACAGATATCCAAGCTTGATTTAGAAAAAGCAGAGGAACCAGAGTTTACCATTAAACTCTGTTTGCCAACATCCATTGGATGATAGAAAAAGAAAGAGAGTTCCAGAAAAACATCTATTTCTGCTTTATTGAATATGCCAAAGCCTTTGACTGTGTGAATTACAACAAAATGTGGGAAATTCTTAAAGATATGGGAATTTCAGACCACCTTACCTGCCTCCTGAGAAATCTGTATGCAGGTCAAGAAGCAATAGTTAGAACCAGACAAGGAACAATGGACTGGTTTTGAATTGGGAAAGGAGTACATCAAGGCTGTATGTTGTCACCCTGCTTATTTAACTTATATGCAGAGTACATCATGTGAAATGCCAGGCTGGATGAAGCACAAGCCGGGATCAAGATTGCCAGGAGAAATATCAGTAAGTTCAGATATGCAGAAGACACCATGCTTATGGCAGAAAGCAAAGAGGAATTGAGGAACCTCTTGATGAAGGTGAAAGAGGAGAGTGAAAAACCTGGCTTAAAACTCAATATTAAAAAAACTAAGATCATGGCCTCCAGTCCCATCACTTCATGACAAATGATGGAGAAACAATGGAAACAGTGATAAACTTTATTTTCTTGGATTCCAAAATCACTGCAGACAGTTATTGCAGCCATGGAATTAAAAAAATACTCCCGGAAAGAAATGCTATGACCAACATAGACAGCATATTAAAAAGCAGAGACATTACTTTGCTGACAAAGGTCCGTCTAGTCAAAGCTATGGTTTTTCCAGTATTCATGTATGGATGTGAGAGCTGGACCATAAAAAAACCTGAGTGCTGAAGAATTAATGCTTTTCAATTGTGGTGTTGGAGAAGACTCTTGAGAGTCCCTTGGACTGCAAGGAGAGCAAACCAGTCAGTCCTAAAGGAAATCAGTCCTGAATATTCATTGTAAGGACTGATGCTGAAGCTGAAGCTCTGATACTTTGGCCACCTGATGTGAAGGGCTGACTCATTGGAAAAGATCCTGATGCTGGGAAAGATTGAAGGCAGGAGGAGAAGAGGATGACAGAGGATGAGATGGTTGGATGGCATCACTGACTTGATGGACATGAGTTTCAGCAAGCTCCAGGGGTTGGTGATGGACAGGGAGGCCTGGTGTGCTGCAGTCCATGAGGTCGCAAAGAGTCAGACATGACTGAGCAACTGATCTAAACTGGACTACAAAAATAAGTACAATTAAAACAAAACAATGTAATTAAATTCTAGATAAATGTTGTCTGCTGAAGGGTGGACTGTGATCTACTTCCCCTTTGTTTACAAAAGAGAAGTTCTAGTAAAGTGTGAAATGATACTAGCACCAGAGTTTTCTTTACATAATTAAAAAAAATTAAAGTTGTTTTCTTACTGTGTGCTTTAATGTTACTTAAAACATGTCCAACGGCCATAAAACATCATGTTTTATGTCCCATACTTTAAATTCACTAGCTTGAGGCTTTCAAAGTTAAGACCATATACTTTATTTCATTTACCCTTACGAGAACCTTGTGAGGTTGGAATTAGCAATGTGTCCATTTTTTAGACCAACTCTAGAGATGTGGAAACAAAGATTAAAGAGTTAAAAGACCACCCCTGCCCTTGTGTTTAGTCAGTGTTAGATATAGACAGGGCTCCAGAGTTTTTAGAAGCAAAACGTTTTCCAACGATACAGTCATTGTATTATATTATTATGCTATACACTAGTATTGTGTTATACATTATGCAACTATTTCAAGCTTTTTGTTCCTTTTTTCTTCCCAACTTAATGAGATACAAATACATAGACAACACTGTGCAAGTTGGAAGTTTACAATCTGTTGATTTGATACACTTAATTGTTATAAAATAATCTCCACCCTAGGGTTAGTTAAGACCAGCATCATATCACATCACATAATCATTGTTTCTTGTTAGTAATGAAAGCATTTAGGATTTAGTCTCTTAGCAACTTTGAAGAATATAATATAGTGTCATTAATTATAATACCCATGCTGTGTCAATAGATCCCCAGAATTTACTTGTCTTACAGCTGGAAGTTTGTATTATTTGATCAATATCTCCCCATTATTTTACACTAGCTCCTGGTAACCACCATTTCTAATCCCTGTTTCTGTGTCCAGTTTCTAAAAATTCTACATAAAAGTGAAGTCATACAGTATTTGTTTGCTCTATCTGACTCATTTCACTAAGCTCTTTTATAATTAAATATCTAAAATAAGTAAAAGTAGAAATTATAAAAAAATGATCAAGATACAGGAAACTGATTTTCTTTATTTCAATACCCTGATGTATACATTTTATTAACCTCCATTCAGCCTGTGCTTGTGATTTAAGAGGAATATAGATTAGTAAGTGAATTTCATTCATTTGCATTCATATATAGTGTAATAGATGTACAGAGAAGGAAGATATTTGGCCTGAGTTGCCATATAGAAAATGTACCACACTCTTCAATGACCTCAGATTTAGATCAGTAAAAATAAGGGACGTGGAACAACAGACTGTTCCAAATAGGAAAAGGAGTACGTCAAGTCTGTATATTGTCACCCTGCTTATTTAACTTATATGCAGCGTACATCATGAGAAACGCTGGACTGGAAAAGCACAAGCTGGAATCAAGATTGCTGGGAGAAATATCAATAACCTCAGATATGCAGATGACACCACCCTTATGGCAGAAAGTGAAGAAGAACTAAAAAGCCTCTTGATGAAAGTGAAAGAGGAGAGTGAAAAAGTTGGCTTAAAGCTCAACATTCAGAAAACTAAGATCATGGCATCCAGTCCCATCACTTCACGGGAAATAGATGGGGAAACAGTGGAAACATTGTCAGACTTTTTTTGGGGGGCGGGGGCTCCAAAATCACTGCAGATGGTGATTGCAAATTAAAAGATGCTTACCCCTTGGAAGAAAAGTTATGATTAACCTAGATAGTATATTCAAAAGCAGAGACATTTCTTGGCCGACTAAGGTCTGTCTAGTCAAGGCTATGGTTTTTCCTGTGGTCATGTATGGATGTGAGAGTTGGACTGTGAAGAAGGGTGAGCACTGAAGAATTGATGCTTTTGAAGTGTGGTGTTGGAGAAGACTCTTGAGAGTCCCTTGGACTGCAGGGAGATCCAATCAGTCCATTCTGAAGGAGATCAGCCCTGGGATTTCTTTGGAAGGATGATGCTAAAGCTGAAACTCCAGTACTTTGGCCACCTGATGCGAAGAGTTGACTCATTGGAAAAGACTCTGATGCTGGGAGGGATTGGGGGCAAGGAGGAGAAGGGGATGACAGAGGATGAGATGGCTGGATGGCACCACTGACTCGATGGACATGAGTCTGAGTGAACTCCCGGAGTTGATGGACAGGGAGGCCTGGCGTGCTGCAATTCATGGGGTCGCAAAGAGTCGGACACGACTGAGCGACTGAGCTGAACTGAACTGATTTTGAAAAAATTTAAGGTAATAGCAAGGGGGGAAGCAAAGATCTGAAGATAAGTTTTAAAAAGACTAAGGTCCAAAGTGGCCTGTAACTTATGAGAAAGTCAAGGATGAACAAACAACTTTAGTTACATTTAGGACAAGAATAAGATCATGAAGAGAACAGACTCAGGAACAGGGAGTTTTTTGCGATAAAGTATAAAGTTGCTGGCTGAAATAGAAAGGTAGACCTTTTAAATTCCTAATTGTCCTTTTGTGAGATAGACTGACTTTTATATTAAACTGTACAAAATAAACACTGGTAAGGCAGAATAGGAGATAAAAATGAGATAAAACTATGTAAGATAATTCTGCTGCTAAAAATGAGTTCAAGTTTCCTGCTGCGGCAATCAGAAATACAATTTCCTAGGGTGCAAACGAGGGGAGTGCTTTGTGAAGGGATTTGAAGGATAAAGGAAAAATTGAAGAGAGGAAAATGCAAATGTAGATTCAAATTTTAAAAAGAAGAATAAAAAGAGCATACTCTGCCATTCTGGATTAGGGAGCTTTAAATTAATGTTGGGCAAGTTTCCAGAAGGAATTATTAAAGAGATGATTCAGAGAAACCTAGAAGATCCATCAAAAGTTCACTGAGATCAATTCATGACAGAGTAACATAACATCATTTCCTCTTTCAGCAAGAAATATTGCTTGTTGTATGAGTGTATCTGATCTTCCCCAGGCATACTGGAAGTTCCTTCATAAAGTTTCTGGGGAAAGGATGAGAAAGAATAGGTTTAATGCAATGATAAATATCCTGTTGGAAAATGTGTCTGAAGAAGGGCCGCTTAACAGAATGATGTCATCCGAAGAGGAAGTTCTAAATGCTACTTCCCAGGACTCTTCCACATTTAACATTTCTTGCAGGATAGGTCTGCTGGTGATGAATTCCCTCAGTTTCCATTTGTCTGAGAAAAGTATTTGTTGTTCATTTTCAAAGGATGATTTCACAGGATATAGAATTCTAGGTGAGTGGATTTTTTTCTTTAAACACTCTTTAAGTGTTTCACTCTTGTCTTATTTGCACGGTTTCTGATGAGAAGTCTGCGGCTATTCTTATTCTTTCTCCTCTACATATTTGGTAAAAAAAAAATCATCCTTCTGGCTTCTTCTTTGATTTTCTTTTTTTTGGGTTCAATTTTCTGCATATCTTTGAATAAGATATGGTTAAATTTTTGTTTGTTTTTCTTATTTATTCTGCTTGGTATTCTCTGATCTTGGTTTGGCGTCTGATACGAATTTTGCAAAGTTGTTGGTCATTATACTCTAAATATTCCTTCCTCATTCTCTCTCTCTCTTTTTTGTACTAGTATGCCAATTACGTACTATACCTTTTGAAACTGCCCTGTGCTTCTCAAATGTTGTTAATTTTTCATATTATTTTCTTCTTACATTTGAATTTTTGGAGGTTGCTATTGACTTATTATTTATTTAATTGAAATATAGCTGGTTTACAATATTGAGTTAGTTTCCATTGTACAGCAAATTGATTCATATATATATGTATATACCTATATGCATATGTACACCTAGGCTTCCCAGATGGCACTAGTGTTAAAGAACCCACCTGGCAGAGCAGGAGATGTAAGAGAAGCGGGTTCAATCCCCAACGCGGCTTGGCAAGATCCTCTGGAGAAGGGCATGGCAACCCACTTCAATATTCTCGCCTGGAGAATCCCATGGACAGAGGAGCCTGGTGGGCTACAGTCCATGGGGTCACAAAGAGTTGGACACAACTGAGTGACTAAAACACACACACATACACACACATATATATATATATATGAGTGTGAGCGTGTGTATGTGTGTATATATACATAATATGTTTTTTCAATCTAAAAAGATAACTTTTTCTCTTATCAGTTTAGTTAGGTTCAGTCACTCAGTTGTGTCTGACTCTTTGCAGCCCCATGGACTGCAGCAATCCCCAACGCGGCTTGGCAAGATCCTCTGGAGAAGGGCATGGCAACCCACTTCAATATTCTCGCCTGGAGAATCCCATGGACAGAGGAGCCTGGTGGGCTACAGTCCATGGGGTCACAAAGAGTTGGACACAACTGAGTGACTAAAACACACACACATACACACACATATATATATATATGAGTGTGAGCGTGTGTATGTGTGTATATATACATAATATGTTTTTTCAATCTAAAAAGATAACTTTTTCTCTTATCAGTTTAGTTAGGTTCAGTCACTCAGTTGTGTCTGACTCTTTGCAGCCCCATGGACTGCAGCACGCCAGGCTTTCCTGTCCATCACCAACTCCCCGAGCTTACACAAACTCATGTTCATCAAGTTGGTGATGTGGGGCCTTTTTGGTTATCTGTTTTATACATAGTAGTGTGTAAATGTTAATTTCAACTCTTTATTTATCTCCCCCTTCCCCCTTTGGTAACCATATGTTTGCTTTTGAAGTCTGTGGATCTATTTCTGTTTTGTTTATAAGTTCATTTGTATTTTTTTTAGATTTCACATTCATGCTATATCATATATTTGTCTTTCTCTGCTTAGCTTATTTCACTTGGTAAGATAATCTCTAGGTCCATCCAAGTTGCTGCAAGTGGCATTATTTCCTTCTATTTTATGGCTGAGTTGTATTCCATTGTGTATATATATACCACATCTTTATCCATTCATCTGTTGTTGCTTAGGTTGCTTCCATGTCTTGATTATTATGTATAGAGCTACAGTGAACACTGGGGAGAATATATCTTTTTAAATTAGAGTTTTCTCTGGATATATGCTCAGGAGTGGGAGTGAATGGCAGCTCTATTTTCAGAATTTTAAGGTACTGTTCTCCATAAATTAGACTGTTTTTTTATTTGGAACATTTTCTTGTAATTATTTTTTAGGATTTTCACCTCTCTTAATTCTTTTTAAAAACTTTCATCTCTGCTTGCATCATTTATCTGATCTTGAATATTATCTGCTTTTAAAAAAATTAAAGCCCTTAATACATTAATCATAGTTATTATTTTGTAAAATACCAGTCTGACCTGTCATACCTGAGTCTAGTTTTGATTGATTTTTCTCTTCAGGGTAAGTTTTTTGCTTTCCTTTTGGCATGCTTAGTAATATTTTGGTTGAAAACTAGTCATATAAATAGGTAATAGGCTTTTAGTATAAGGATTTATGTTAATCTGGCTAGTAGTAATCTGGTCTGTGTTTAGTGTTCACTGTAGTATACAGTGCCAGAGATTTCAAAATCTTCCTTAATTTTGTCTTTCATCTTGCCTTTTGGCTTCCCTGTGTAGTTTTCCTCAGAAAGAATCTGTGTCTTGAAGATGCTTCATTGGCAACCCACTATTATACTGGAGCTTCATTGCTGTGGTGGAGATAAAGGGAGCAGAAATATTCAATAATTTTATGATTAAATCTCAGTCCTTTTGGGAGCAGTGTCTCTGGGCTGTCACCTTCACAAGTGTTTCTGCAGTAGCATAGCTTTATAATTTCTCCCCTAGGTAAAACAGGGCAGCTAGAGGGGACTGGAGAGATAGGAATGCCCTCCTCAGTGAGAATAAACCTCAGGGAGTCTTTCTTCCCCAGGAGGGTAGGCCTTCATTATGAAGAAGACTCTGGGGCATATTTCACTATTATTTTTCGACCACCCCCCCCCTTTTTTTTTTCTGCCAGAGTCAGTAGATGATCTTTCTCAGATATCTACCCTGAGAATCTGGGTGGATTTGTGGATGTAAAGCCCATAAATGTGTAAGGGCACCTCTGAGACTGTGCCCACCAGAAATTTCTCCTCTCATACTAATCTTCATTCAGCTTCTAGCAATTTGTCAAAGTTATCATGTGAGTGTTCCTAACAGTTTATGGCTCCAGTACCTTCTGCTCTAAGTCAGCAGATAACAACTGTGCCTCTCTGAGTGAACTTTTCTCTCCAGATATGAGGGTCAGGTTTTTGCCCTGAAACCTCAGTTCTTTGATAGGTCTAAGAGAAGTCAGTGGTTTATTTTAGGTTATCTAAGATTTTTAATCACAGGAATGGAGGTGATGACTTCTGATCTCATTACATGTTAGAGTTGAAAGTCCTCAATTCTTCTATGTTTAACATTTATAATTCCGAGTCTAAATGTAGAGAATGTGATCAGCCAGTGTAAGGATGAATTAAACAAGAGGAATAGTGACTACATAAGATGGTCAGCTACCCCATGCCCAAGGTCAGGGGCTGCGGCCGGAGGAGCTACCCCATGTCCAAGGACAGTGGCTGCACGGGTGCAGGAGGGCCTAGAGGAGCTACTCCACGTTCAAGGTCAGGAGGGGCAGTGATAAGGAGATACCCCTCATCCAAGGTAAGGAGCAGTGGCTGTGCTTTGCTGGAGCAGCCGTGAAGAGATACCCTAAGCCCAAGGTAAGAGTAACCCAAGTAAGACAGTAGGTGCTGCAAGAGGGCATCAGAGGGCAGACACACCGAAAGCATACTCACAGAAAATTATTCAATCTAATCACACTAGGATCACAGCCTTGTTTAACTCAATGAAACTAAGCCATGCCACGTGGGGTCACCCAAGACGGCTTGTGAGTCCCCCGCAGACCGCTGAGGCAGGCTTGGACTGTGTGTGTGAGTCCCTTAGTCGTGCCCAACTCTTCGCAGCCCCGTGGACTGTAGCCCGCAAGGCTCCTCTGTCCATGAGATTTCCTAGGCAAGAATACTGGAGTGGGCTACCGTTTCCTCCTCCAGGGGTCTTCTCAACCCAGGGATCGAACCTGCCAAAACTGGCAGGTGGGTTCTGTACCATCTGAGCCAGCCTGGGCCCCCAGCAGGTGCTGGCGGGAGGGCTGAGACGTGGGGTGCTGGCTGGAACAAGGCGGGCTGGCTCTCAGCTCAGCTGGTTTGAGAAGAACTGTTCTCAGAGGACTTTTTTGATTTAAAGTACTTTTTCTGTGTTTGTTCGCACCTTTGTTCCCAGAAGCTGAAAATCCCGGGAAGGTGTTGATGGGTTGGGTGGGGTCAGAGTAAAGGAGGGGCTGGGCTGTGGAGTCTGAGGCTGTCCTCAAGACGTGATCCTTTCCCAGGTCTGATGTGAAACGGACAGAGAGGACAGCCTCTCAGGGTTTTCCCTCCCACGAGGACCGGGTGACCCTGCGCTCAGGCCCAGGCCTTTATAAGCATGGCTGTGATCACAGGGCCTGAGCACATCGCCACAGTGGCCGGGCTCGGGGGCTCTGCCCTTGAGGGCCCCTCCCCCAGTCCCCCGGATCTGAGCTGCCTGGCCGGGGTTGCCTTCCCACCCGCTCCCGCTGGGCCACGTGTGGCGTGGACGGGTGAGCGGCAGCCTCCGCCTGGGCCTCCCTGTTGGGTCGGGGAGGGGCTGGGGAGGAGAGGCCCCGGAAGTGGCCGAAGCATCATCTGAAGTATAGGTGTTGGCCCTCTCTTTGAGTACGTCCCCCACGAGGGGTCTCTCCACTGCTGTGGCGTCGGGGAACCGTCACACTGACAGGAGCGCAGGGCGTCCGTCCGTCTGGTGCACGGCAGTGCGCTTCACATCTGTTCGCTTGGTGGGAAGTGCCCACCAGCCTCGTCCAGCTCCACGCGGTCTCAGCTCCTCGGGGGCGGGGGTCTGACCTCAGGGACCCCGAGACAGTGGTGCTGTGCTCGTCCAGGCGGGTGACTGGTCCTGCAGGGGCTAAGGACTTGTCTGAGGTCAGCCGTCAAGATGAAGCAGGTCATGATTCAAACCTTGGGCTTCTTTCTGTTTTTCAAGAGACTGTCTTTTAGAGCCGATTTAGGTTTCTAATGAAGTTGAGGGGAAGGCGCGGCGTTTCCTCTGTCCTCAAAGGTGCGTAGCCTCCCCGCTGTCTGTTTCCCGCCCCAGGGGACCTCGTCACCATCAGCAGACCCGGACTCCAGTTTCTCGTAGGGTCCCTCCTGCGGTGTGTGTTCTGTGGGCTTGCACGAATGTATAAGGCCGTGTCTTCACCGTTGTGGGGCACGCAGAGTGGAGTGCACTGCCTTGAGGCCCCTCCGTGCTCTGCCTGCCCTCCCTCGCTTCTGTCAGCTCCGCGCCATCCCGCAGGCTTTTACCGTTGGCACTGTCTGCTCTTTGAGAAAGCCAGCACAGCGCACGCAGGTAGCTTTTCAGAGGGGCTTCTTTCACTTGGTGACGTGCCTTTAAGTAAAAGCCTTTTTTTTCCATGGCACACCAGCTCCTTTTCCTTCATCACCAACAATACTCCATAGTCTGGAGGCATCCTATTTATCCGTTCCCCTCCCGAAGGACACTGGTTGCATCCAGGCTCTGGCAGCTCTGAATAAAGCTGATCTGAACAGCTGTGTGCAGGTTTCTGTGTGGGTTCTGAAGCTTCTGTAAGTTTTCAGGTTTCTGTGAGGTTTTAGCTCCTGTGGGTAAGCTCCGGGGAGTGCGCTTGCTGAACTGTGGGCTCAGGGTGTGCTCTGCTCTGTGAGAAAGTGCCTTTCACAGCGGCGGCGCCGTGCTGCACCTCTGCCAGCAGGGGTGACCGTGCCTGTGGCTTCGCGCTCTGGCCCCAACTGCGTGCCAGTGTTCAGCGTTGTCGCTGTTCTGACACGTGTATTGTGGTGTCTCATTGTTCTAACCTGCACCTCCCTGGGGACGTGTGATGCTGAATGTCTTTTCCTATGCTTACTTGTCATCCGGGTATCTTTGGTGAGGTGTCAGTTACGATCTTTGGCCCATTTTGTATCAGATTGTTGGGCCACACTGCATGGCACGTGGGGTCTTAGTCTCTCTCGACCAGGGATCAGACCCACACCCTCTGCACTGGAAGCGAGAAGTCTCAACCACTGGGCTGCCAGGGGAGCCCTGAGTCCTGGGTTGTTTGTCTTCTTACCGTTGAGGTTTGAGAGTTGTTTGTTTGTTTTGGAGAATGTTCCTTCATTATATGTGTCTTTTGCAAATATTTTTTCCCGTTCTGTGAGCTGTCTTCATTCTCTTGATACCATGTTTCACAGAGTAGAAATTCTTTATTTTGATGAAGTCCAGCGGCTTATCAATTCTTTCTCTGATGGATCGTGTTTTTGGTGCTGTGCCAAACACCTCACTGAGCCCACGGTCGTCTGGGTTTTCTCCTGTGCTGTCTTCTAGGAGTTCTTTGATTTTTTGTTGTACACCAATGTCTGTGATCCACTTGGAGTTAATTTTCTGAAGGGTGTGGCGTCTGTGTCAACATTCAGTTTTTGGCTGTGGATGCCTGTTGTTCCAGCACCCTTTGTAGAAAAGACTATCGTTGTTCTCTTGTATTATCTTTGACCCTTTGTCAGGGATCAGTGGTCTGTACTTAGGAGGGTCTTGGACTTCTTAAGTAAAGAGCAGTATTGCTTAGGAATCTGGAATGTCAGGTCCATGAATCAAGGCAAATTGGAAGTGGTCAAACAAGAGATGGCAAGGGTGAACGTCGACGTTCTAGGAATCAGCAAACTAAAATGGACTGGAATGGGTGAATTTAACTCAGATGACTATTATATTTACTACTGTGGGCAGGAATCCCTCAGAAGAAATGGAGTAGCCATCATGGTCAACAAAAGAGTCCAAAATGCAGTACTTGGGTGCAATCTCAAAAACGACAGAATGATCTCTGTTCATCTCCAAGGCAAACCATTCAGTATCACAATTATCCAAATCTATGCCCCAACCAGTAATGCTGAAGAAACTGAAGTTGAACGGTTCTATGAAGACCTACAAGACCTTTTAGAACTAACACCCAAAAAAGATGTCCTTTTCATTATAGGGGACTGGAATGCAAAAGTAGGGAGTTAAGAAACACCTGGAGTAACAGGCAAATTTGGCCTTGGAATATGAAATGAAGCAGGGCAAAGGCTAATAGAGTTTTGTCAAGAAAATGCACTGGTCATAGCAAACACCCTCTTCCAACAACACAAGAAAAGACTCTACACATGGACATCACCAGATGGTCAACACCGAAATCAGATTGATTATATTCTTTGCAGCCAAAGATGGAGAAGCTCTATACAGTCAGCAAAAACAAGACTGGGAGCTGACTGTGGCTCAGATCATGAGCTCCTTATTGCCAAATTCAGACTTAAATTGAAGAAAGTAGGGAAAACCACTAGACCATTCAGGTATGACCTAAATCAAATCCCTTATGATTATATAGTGGAAGTGAGAAATAGATTTAAGGGTCTAGATCTGATAGATAGAGTGCCTGATGAACTATGGAATGAGGTTCATGACATTGTGCAAGAGACAGAGATCAAGACCATCCCCGTGGAAAAGAAATGCAAAAAAGCAAAATGGCTGTCTGAGGAAGCCTTACAAATAGCTATGAAGAGAAGAAAAGCAAAAAGCAAAGGAGAAAAGGAAAGATATAAGCATCTGAATGCAGAGTTCCAAAGAATAGCAAGAAGAGATAAGAAAGCCTTTTCTCAGTGGAAGTGAGAAATAGATTTAAGGGACTAGATCTGATAGATAGAGTGCCTGATGAACTATGGACTGAGGTTCCTGATATTGTACAGGAGACAGGGATCAAGACCATCCCCATGGAAAAGAAATGCAAACAAGAAAATGACTGTCTCAGGAGGCCTTACAAATAGCTGTGAAAAGAAGTGAAAAGCAAAGGGGAAAGAAAAGATATAAGCATCTGAATGCAGAGTTCCAAAGAATAGCAAGAAGAAATAAGAAAGCCTTTCTCAGCGTTCAATGCAACGAAATAGAGGAAAACAACAGAATGGGAAAGACTAGAGATCTCTTCAAGAAAATCAGAGATACCAAGAGAACATTTCATGCAAAGATGGGCTTGATAAAGGACAGAAATGGTATGGACCTAACAGAAGCAGAAGATATTAAGAAGAGATGGTAAGAATACACAGAAGAAGTGTACAAAAAAGATCTTCATGACCCAGATAATCACAATGGTATGGTCACTCACCTAGAGCCAGACATCTTGGAATGCAAAGTCAAATGGGCCTTAGAAAGCATAACTACGAATAAAGCTAGTGGAGATGATGGAATTTGAGTTGAACTATTTCAATTCCTGAAAGATGATGCTGTGAAAGTGCTGCACTCAATATGCCAGCAAATTTGGAAAACTCAGCAGTGGCCACAGTACTGGAAAAGGTCAGTTTTCATCCCAATCCCAAAGAAAGGCAATGCCAAAGAATGCCCAAACTACCACACAATTGCACTCATCTCACACACTAGTAAAATAATGCTCAAAATTCTCCAAGCCAGGCTTCAGCAATACATGAACCGTGAAATTCCAGATGTTCAAGCTGGTTTTAAAAAAGGCAGAGGAACCATAGATCAAATTGCCAAAATCCACTGGATCATGGAAAAAGCAAGAGAGTTCCAGAAAAACATCTACTTCTGCTTTATTGACTACGCCAAAGCCTTTGACTGTGTGGATCACAATAAACTTTGGAAAATTCTGAAAGAGATGGGAATACCAGCCACATGACCTGCCTCTTGAGAAACCTATATGCAGGCCAGTAAGCAACGGTTAGAATTGGAGATCGACCAACAGACTGGTTCCAAATAGGAAAAGGCTGTATATTGTTACTCTGCTTATTTAACTTCTATGCAGAGTACATCATGAGAAATGCTGGGCTGGAAGAAACACAAGCTGAAATCAAGATTGCCAGGAGAACTATCAATAACCTTAGATATGCAGATGACACCACCCTTATGGCAGAAAGTGAAGAGGAACTAAAAAGCCTCTTGATGAAAGTGAAAGAGGAGAGTGAAAAAGTTGGCTTAAAACTCAACATTCAGAAAGTGAAGATCATGGCATCTGGTCCCATCACTTCATGGGAAATAGGTGGGGAAACAGTAGAAACAGTGTTAGACTTTATTTTGGGGGGCTCCAAAATCACTGCAGATGGTGACTGCAGCCATGAAATTAAAAGACGCTTACTCCTTGGAAGGAAAGATGTGACCAACCTAGATAGCATATTGAAAAGCAGAGACATTATTTTGCCAACAAAGTAATATCTAGTCAAGGACATTGTCTAGTCAAGGCTATGGTTTTTCCAGTAGTCATGTATGGATGTGAGAGTTGGACTGTGAAGAAGGCTGAGTGCCGAAGAATTGATGCTTTTGAACTGCAGTGTTGGAGAAGACTCTTGAGAGTCCCTTGGACTGCAAGGAGATCCAACTAGTTCATTCTGAAGGAGATCAGTCCTGGGATTTCTTTGGAAGGAATGATGCTAAAGCCGAAGTTCCAGTACTTCCGCCACCTCAAGAGAAGTGTTGACTCAGTGGAAAAGACCCTGATGCTGGGAGGGATTGGGGGCAGGAGGAGAAGGGGATGACCGAGGATGAGATGGCTGGTTGACATCACCAACTTGATGGACGTGAGTCTGAGTGAACTCCAGGAGTTGGTGATGGACAGGGAGGCCTGGCCTGCTGTGATTCATGGGGTCGCAAAGAGTCAGACACGACTGAACTGAACTGAACTGAAGATGGCAATTCAGATATTGACAAGTTGGAAGAAGTTATGAATTTAACCAAAGTTAACATAAAAGAGATAAACTTTAGTTTCTGCTTTTGGGTTCAAAACACTTTTTTCAAGGGTAGGAAAAGAGAGCCTATCTTTAACAATGCTCTCCATGGAGCTTTAGTCATCATTTAGATTACTGTGAATCAACAGAGAGGAGCAGCTTCCAAAGTAATTAATACACTGGTCCATCTAATTGCTTTGGGTATTACATAAGAATAAAACTTCAAATACATTGGGTTAAACTACTTTCTTTTTTAAAAAATAACTTTTCAGTTCAGTTCAGTTGCTCAGTCGTGTCTGACTCTTTGCCACCCCATGGATCGCAGCATGCCAGGCCTCTCTGTCCATCACCAACTCCCAGAGTTCACTCAGACTCGCGCCCATCGAGTCCGTGATGCCATCCAGCCATCTCATCCTTTGTCATCCCCTTCTCCTCCTGCCTCCAATCCCTCCCAGCATCAGAGTCTTTTCCAGTGAGTCAACTCTTCACATGAGGTGGCAAAGTATTGGAGTTTCAGCTTTAGTATCATTCCTTCCAAAGAAATCCCAGGGCTGATCTCTATCTATTTAGTTTGGGTTATGCTGAGTCTGTTGCTATGCCTGGGCCTTTCTCTAATTGTGACAAAAGAGGGCTACTCTCTACTTGGGGTGTGAAGGCTTCTTATTGAGATGGCTTTTCTTGTTGTGGAAGACAGGTTCTAGGGCTCTTGGACTTCAGTAGTTTCAGTTCTCGGGCTCTAGAGAACAGGCTCAGTAGTTGTGGTGCAGGGGACTTAGCTTCTCTGGGGCATGTGGGATATTCCTGGACCAGGGATTGAACTGGGGTCTTGCAGGTAGATTCTTTACTGCTGAATCACCAGGGAAATGCCCTAAACTGCTTTCATTACTAAAAAACTTTTTAGAATCTTTAATGTGCTCAAGTTCATCATGATTTTCCATGAGGATAAAGAACCTGTAGCATTTGCCAAATTTATTTGACCATTGATCTGTTTTTGATTCTGGCCCTGGCATTGGTTAGTTGTAAAATGCTGAATAAGACACTTGACCTCTAAAGATCTTAGTATTTTTACTTCTAGAATAAGAATAATGGTGATTATTGCACAGTCGATGCTGTGAAATTTAGATGATAATAATATTTGAAATTGCTTGCCATTATTGCTAAACACATAAGAAGTTCTGAATAAACATTGGAAGTTTTCTTTGTGTATGCTCAGTCATGTCCAACTCTGCAACACCATGGACTATATCCTGCCAGACTCCTCTGTCCATGGGATTGTCCAGGCAAGAATACTGGAGTGTGCTACCATTTCCTCCTCTAGAAGATCTTCCTGACCCAGGGACTGAACCTGAGTCTCCTGCATTGGCAGGTGGATTCTTTACCATTGAGACACCTGGGAATTCCTTTAGGTTTCCTTTAATTTATGTTTTTTTTTTTTTAAATTTGGCCATTACCTTGAAAAAGACACTTAGAAATGGGTCATATTTAGAACATCTAGCAACTAATATAGGAGAAGGCAATGGCACCTCACTCCAGTACTCTTGCATGGAAAATCCCATGGACAGAGGAACCTGGTAGGCTGCAGTCCATGGGGTCGCACAGAGTTGGACACGACTGAAGTGACTTAGCAGCAGCAGTAGCAGCAGCAACTAATATGATTTAGTCATTTACTAACCAACACATTGCTCTAGGAACAGCCCTTGGATATTGGTCATGCCAGTATCAGGAGGGTGCCGGGTGATGTGCAGTGGTGAATACTCAGGGGAGAGATTTAGAACAATGGCTTTTTATTAATTATAATGAAACTATTTTAATATTTTAGTTGGCAGTGTATCTATACTATTGTATCTGACCCTTGTCAGCCCTGTACATAGCATACAGCGGTATGTTCGGGGAAGAATGTTTGACCGTGTAAAGCTGCTCAGTACAATGTTACATGATGAACAGCAAAAGGAACCAGAGAAGCTTATTCCAGAAAAGGGAAGACTTGGGTGATGGGGGCGGGCATGAAGGCTGTCTCAAATATCTGAAAGGTTGTCAGGGGGAAGACAGACTAGACTTGTTCTGGGTGGCTCCAAAGAGTTCAATCAAGCACAATTGACATGTGAAAGGTTTAGGGCATGAAAGTTCACCTCCACACAGGGATACGTTTTCAGAACTCAGATCAGTTTAAGCATGGCTGCCTTCATGAAGTGCTGAATTCTCCATTATTTAAAGATATTCAAAAAGAGAATAGTCAAGTGATTTGAGTGGGTGCTATAAAGGGAAATTCAACTATTGGACAGTCAATGTTAAAGGTTCAACTCAAAGATTCCTTTGTCCCTAAGTCACTTTGATTCTCTGACCAAGAGGCAGGATTGTCAGTGGTAGTTCTTCCATTTCTGTGAACTACTTATATACATTATGTCAAGGTTATTCCCCTCTTTAACCCCCAAAATAAAATGAGAGCAGAGAACTGCATAGGGTAACTAGTGAGATAAGCTGCTGCTAAGTTTGAGTACAAGTTGAAAACTTCTTTACTCCTGAAGGCTACTAACCAGAGACAAATAAAACAGAGGGGTGCCATCGTCCAGGTGTACACAGCAACTCAAACCTACCAAGCTCAGCTCCTGTTTCAGAAGCTTGTCTAAAGCTTGGCTACTTGCCTGGTCCTTTTGCCTCTCTTTGTGTCCTAACTTCTGCTTCATGAAGCTATCCACTTCTAGGAGGTTTGAGTTTTTCCTCTATAAATGGAACGGGTTGGGTAAGATTCTCTGTGTATTCATTTTACGAGCATTTATGAAGTAGGTCCTTGGTGGCAGGCATTGCACTAGTTCTTTGTGATGCAAAGGGACACATTCTGGCTCACCCTCAGGTGCTCTGAGCCCACATCAAGAGAGCGACAAGACAGCCACAGTCCTGCACTGCCAACATTGTCTTTAAAAAGCTCCTCACTGGGCTCGGCCTGAAATGATTTGGTTCATTCATATCAAATGAATGACTGTAGAAGACTGTGAACACTGGAACTCTCTGTCTATACACATACTTTTATTATCCAAAAGCTGTGTGCAGAGACTGAGTGATTAGACATGAGAAAGAAAACAAATCACTGTTGAATTTCTTCCACCTTCCCCTTAAGGATAACTATGAGTTCTGAGTCCTGTCATTTTGTTACTCAATTTTTATTTCTCTCTCAGGATTTGGGATGGAAAAAGTGGTAAGTTCCTTCTTAAAATTGGTTGCAAAAGCCAGCCTCAGGCATGAATTTTATTCTCAGCCATAGTCTCCTGAGAACATAGCCTGGGAGATATTCCCCATTAAATTATGTCTTTTACTCTAGATAGTAAAATCTTTAGGCTTTTAAGTATACATTAGCTCTTTCCCTCAAAACCAGCCTTTTATAGAGGTTGATAGAACTTTTCCACCCCTTTAGTCTTTCTGAACCTTGACTTTTACTGAGAATGTATTGGTTTTATTAGACAGCTCTTTTTTTTTTTTTTCATTAAAAAAGCAGACAAGTGTAAAGATTGTTGCAAGTCTACCCATGAACGCCAGACTGAAGAATGCTAACAATGGGAACTCAACATTGGGATATTGTAAAGTAAAAGAAGTAAAGCCTTTTTTTTTTTTTTCTCTTAATCATAGCAACAGGTCTGTTTTTAGAGCATGTATTAGACACTAGTCACTGAAATCTCTGGATAGGATCTTATTAAACCCTTGCAAGAGGCCTCTGAGAGCACATTCTATCACGATCTTAGTTTTTCAGATCAGAACTGTGACTTTCATGGGTTAAATGATTTGCCCAAGAGCTGCTGGGGAGGAGGTACACTGAGGAATGGGGTGGGGGTCTGTCTACTTGGCTAGAATCTGCTGCTAAGTCGCTTCAGTCGTGTCCGACTCTGTGCGACCCCACAGACGGCAGCCCACCAGGCCCTCCCGTCCCTGGGATTCTCCAGGCAAGAACACTGGAGTGGGTTGCCATTTCCTTCTCCAATGCATGAAAGTGAAAAGTGAAAATAAAGTCACTCAGTCGTATCCGACTCTTAGCAACCCCATGGACTGCAGCCCACCACTGCAGCCCACCGGCTCCTCCATCCATAGGTTTTTCCAGGCAAGAGTACTGGAGTGGGGTGCCGGGTTCCTAAAAAGGTCAAACCAGTCACATCCTGTCTGATTACATGCTCCTCCTCTGTTGATGCTTTCTGCTCTGGGATATCTGACCCGAAATATTTACCCCCAGACTAGTCAGAGCTGATCTATAAAACTCTCTATGTGAAGACTATATTCAGTTCAGTTGCTCAGTCGTGTCCGACCCTTTGCGACCCCATGAATCACAGCACGCCAGGCCTCCCTGTCCATCACCAACTCCTGGAGGTCACTCAGACTCACGTCCATTGAGTCAGTGATGCCATCCAGCCATCTCATCCTCTGTCGTCCCCTTCTCCTCCTGCCCCCAATCCCTCCCAGCATCAGAGTCTTTTCCAATGAGTCAACTGTTTGCATGAGGTGGCCAAAGTACTGGAGCTTCAGCTTTAGCATCATTCCTTCCAAAGAAATCCCAGGGTTGATCTCCTTCAGAATGGACTGGTTGGATCTCCTTGCAGTCCAAGGGACTCTCAAGAGTCTTCTCCAACACCACAGCCAATGTGTATTTTGCTGAGAGCTTCTGTCCAGTGAATAGCCAGGAGCGTGAAGACCAGAACGCTTAGGAAACAGTTTTTTGTGGCACCATTGAGCTTTTCATTTCACTTTCACTTAAACTCTGCCTGTTTGCCAGTAGGTGGCATCTTCTAAAGCAACACTACAATCTGACACAGAAAACCAGACTCAGAAAACCGAGCTTCTGCATCCCTAATTGTTTTTATTGTTTAGTTGTTAAGTTGTGTCAACTCTTTTGCAACCCTATGGACTGTAGCCCACCAGACTCCTCTGTCCATGGGATTTCCCAAGCAAGAATACTGAAGTGGGTTGCCATTTCCTCCTATAGATCTTTCCAGCTCGGGGATCAAACTCTTGTCTCCTACACTGGTAGGCAGATCCTTTATCACTGAGCTACTTTGGAAGCCCCAATACTTAATTTAAATAGATAAAAACAGATTTATAAAAAAAGACAAAAAAAGGATCAGAGATATATTAAAATGGATTTTTACTGTGACATTCTAATGCCAGAAACTTCTATTGCCAGCTCAAATCTTGCATATATAACATAGACCATGAACCAGGTGGTGTGCAAGGATCTGACAATGTATTATTAATAAGTAGCATTGTTGCTATTATTCAGCTCTCACTATACGTCAAGCACTGTACTCGGTGATCCACATGTATTTTGTTACATGATTTAATCTTCTCAAAAACTCCATGAGACAGGCATTCTGCAGACGTTCTGAAGTTCTAAAAGTTCCAGGCATGGGGGAAAGAATAAGCTAAGAATGGAAATGGGAATCACATTTGGTAACATGGAATACTTTTCTGTGGCAAGTGTAGAAATAAAAGGACAATCTGGGTGGGACTTCCCTGGTGGCTCTGTGGTAAAGAACCCCCCAGCCAATGCATGGGATGCGGGTTTGATCCTTGGATCGGTAAGATCCCTTGGAGAAGGAAATGGCAACCCACTCCAGTATTCTTGTCTGGAAATTCCATGGACAGAACTTGGCAGGTAGAGTCTATGGACTTTTGAAGAGTTGGACATGACTTAGCAACTAAACAACAATCTGGGGTGATTAATCTGAAAAGTTGTGGTGTTATTTTACAAGGAACAGGTACTGCATATGACATGCACTCGAACAATGAGCAAAAGCTGAGTTTCTCTGTGTGTGATTATGGAAAAGAGAAAATCTTTTAAATCATGTTTTTGTTGAACCTCTACTATGAACCAGATAATGTACTTGGGATTTACTATATTATCATTTGGAGGTGGGAGACAGAGGATTGAAAACTGGAGTTGGGGACCAGTTAGAAGACAATTACAATGGCCCGCATCACTTGATTGTGTAGATCCTGTAAATTGAGTGTCTGTTCTTCTCCCACGTATGGTTCCTGAAGTGCATTTCCCTTTTGACTTCAAGTTCTGGGGGTAAATGTACTGATCACTAAACAGAGCTTTCAGATTATTGCTCTCCTCACCTAAAGTCAGGAGAATCTTCACAGCTGTCCGATGATCCTCATCTGGATTCAGCACAAGGCTTTACAAGAAATTCTAATCTCTCTGCAGATGCATTTCACTCATTGAGAGTGTGTGAAATTTTCCTGCTTACCCTGAGATAGAGTCTTCTGAGCTAAATGACCAGTGACGTTTTAGAAGAAATTATATTTTTTCCTGGTCACACCATAGCACCTTGGCACAAAAAGCAGAGATGACTCGTTTTTCTTTTTCTTGAAGAAAAAATGTGTTTAATTATTTTGTTGCCTTTCTTCTCTGAAAAAAAAATAAACAAACAAACAAACAAACAAAAACGACATGCTGCCTTAAACTCTTAGTGACATTCAAAATAGTTCAGGAGGGATGCTGCCGACCGTAATATGAGCTTCATACAGCTCTGCTTCCCCAGGAGGATGATAAAATGATTTCCAACTACCAAAGAATGTGTATGCCTCTACAGTTAAAGTTCTCTTTCTGTGGTTTTATAAACACCTGCACAAATTACTTTTCTATCCCACTAACATATATGGAGTATGTGTAAATAGAGCAATTGAATATAGAAACCATTCTTTCCATTAACATGCATAAAAAATCCCACTGTAAGTAAGGCGGGATTATAATTGTCTGGCTAAAAGCTCTCAAGAGCCCAGCTCACTGGGGACACTTTGTGTATCTAGGAGAGAATACTCTTAGAACAGGACAATAGAGTGAAATGATTTCATTTCATGGGGCTTCCCCTTCATCATCTTGTGTGATTGCTCTCCAAGTCTCAAATATAATTCATTTTCTAGTGCAAGGACAGATGTGAGAGAGAGAAATCTCAGGATCAAGGTTTCATAGTCCCCTAGTATTTCATACATGTTAGGGCCAGTTTTCACCAAGTCAACGTGTTGGGGTATTTGTATACCCCATAGTGGCTCACACACTAATCCCAATTTAAGGCAGAAAGGATGAAGCCATGGTACTCATACAGGTGTGTATTATTATGTGGAACAGAAACCACTACTGTTTCATGACCGCCCCCTACACACCCCCAAGTGATTCTGAAAGGCATTGATGACTGAAGTTTTCCCAGGAACTATAGGAAGGGACAAGACTGAAGCTACATTAGAGCTAAGCTAGACGTATGTGTGTCAGTCTCAAGAGCAGCCCCTGCATTGCTTCCTGAGTGAAAAAGAGCCTTTCAATCATCTAATGCTACCTACCTCCAAAGCCAAATTTCAGAGTTTGGTTTGTAAAAAAAAAAATCTGTGCATGTGTAGGTAAGATTGGCCTTCTTTCTCAGATAACAATAAAAATAACATCTACTCTTCATGATTCTCTCTCATGTGCCTGCCTTGTGCTAGGCACCTTGTACACATTAACTTGCTTTTTATTGTCACATGACAAGGAATGTTAAGTGGCTTTTCCAAAGCTACAAGGTTAGCAGTCATAATAATAGTACCATAACTAACAATAAAATAATAAAAACTGAATGAATATATAATATGCCACACTGTGCTAAACAGTTTCACTGAATTAGCTCGTTTAGTTTTTACAATTCTAGGATGAACATTTTATTAGAATCTTTCTTCTACTGATGAAAGATTGGAATCTCTTCAAAAGGTAGGCATCTGCTAGTGTCTGGCTTTTGTTTGTCCTATAGTCCTTTTCATTGTTTTTACCAATTTTTCTGCTCAAGAGTGGACCCCTGACCCAGACATGGCCCATTGGAGGATTCTATCCCCAAGTTACAACAATTGGCTCAGGAATTAACCTATATCCCAAAGTGACACAGTGAGGGCTGTCCCAGGGACTTGAGCTGGAATTATGGGAAAGAAGTGCACCCTTGTATTACATGAATATTTATCTTGATAATGCAAGCTTAGGGTGGCCAGGGAAATGTTTGTTATGAAAGCTCAACATTCAGAAAACGAAGATCATGGCATCTGGTCCCATCACTTCATGGGAAATAGATGGGGAAACAGTGTCAGACTTTATTTTTTGGGGCTCCAAAATCACTGCAGATGGTGATTGCAGCCATGAAATTAAAAACGTTTACTCCTTGGAAGGAAAGTTGTGACCAACCTAGATAGCGTATTGGAAAGCAGAGACATTACTTTGCCAACAAAGGTCCGTCTAGTCAAGGCTATGGTTTTTCCAGTGGTCATGTATGGATGTGAGAGTTGGAATGTGAAGAAAGCTGAGCACAGAAGAATTGATGCTTTTGAACTGTGGTGTTGGAGAAGACTATTGAGAGTCCCTTGGACTGCAAAGAGATCCAACCAGTCCTTCTAAAGGAGATCAGTCCTGGGTGTTCATTGGAAGAACTGATGCTAAAGCTGAAACTGATGCTAACGCTGAACCTCATGCGAAGAGTTGACTCATTGGAAAAACCCTGATTCTGGGAGGGACTGGGGACAGGAGGAGAAGGGGATGACAGAAGATGAGATGGCTGGATGGCATCACCAACTTAATGGACATGAGTTTGGGTAAACTCCGGGAGTTGGTGATGGACAGGGAGGCTTGGCATGCTGCGATTCATGGGGTTGCGAAGAGTTGGACACGACTGAGAGACAGAACTGAACTGAGGAAGTATTTACCTGAGGAATAAGAAGAAAGCAGAACAATAAAAAACATAGAGAATATTTCCGGAAGCTAGAATAATTCTTTCTGTGGAATTTGTCTTCAGTTGAATCTCTTTCACTTTCCGCAGTGAAACATTATATATTAAAGAAATGGACACAGAGTGAAAGGCAGATTATAGACCTTAAGATGTGGGATTGGATCACTAGGAGTGATGAGAAGCAATGAGAATTCTCTCAGTCCTTATTGGGCAACTGACAGTCATCGCTTTAAATTGTTCCCCTCGAATCTTGATTCAGACCATTTCCTACTAAAGACTGAATTTAAGAGACTTGATAGAAAAATAGCAGGATGCTGGGGAGTTTGTAAGTTTCTGATAGTTCTTAGAAAACTGCTTTAAAAAACCAACAAAATCTGTACTGATGGACAGATGAGACAGAAGAAAATACATTCTTAATATGAGAATATGAGAGGCCTTTTTCAGCCAGTAGAAGTAATCCAGGGTAATTGAGATTCAAAATATATATCCCATGAATAGTTGGAAAAGATGAATTTTCTGCTCAATCAATTTTTCATTTCAATCAATTAAAATAAAGGCAGAGAAAGAAGAAGCTCCACGTATTAGCTTCTTATTGTTGCTGTAACAAATTATCATAGATGTAATAGCTAAAGACAGTACAAATTTATTCTCTTTTGATTCTGGATGTTGGAAATCTAAATCAAGGGTTGTTTTACTTTCAAGGCTTTGTATTCCACTTCCCTGCCCATTTCAGCCTCTAGAGACTATCCATGTCTCTTACTCATTCCCTTCCTTTTGTAACTCTAGCCTTTCACTTTCCTGTCACCTTCTTGTGTTTGTGTGCTAAGTCGCTTCAGTTGTGTGTGACACTTTGCAACCCTATAGACTATAGCTCTCCAGGCTCCTCTGTCCATGGGATTCTCCAGGCCAGAATACTGGAGTGAGTTGCCAGGCCCTCCTCCAGGAGATCTTCTTGACCCAGGGATTGAACCCACATATCTTATGTCACCTGCATTGACAGGTGGGTTCTTTACCAACAGTGCCACCTGGGAAGCCTGTAAGCCCGTGTCATCTAACATTGCCTCCATTTTAGCAGGACTCTTGTGATTATTACATTGGATTCAATCTGATAATCCAGGATAATCTCTTTATCTCAAGTTCCTTATCTCAAGATCCTTCAGTTCAGTCGCTCAGTCGTGTCCGACTCTTTGCGACCCCATGAATCACAGCACGCCAGGCCTCCCTGTCCATCACCAACTCCCAGAGTTCACTCAGATTCATGCCCATCGAATCAGTGATGCCATCCAGCCATCTCATCCTCTGCTGTCCCCTTCTCCTCCTGTCCCCAATCCCTCCCAGCATCAGAGTCTTTTCCAATGAGTCAACTCTTCTCATGAGGTGGCCAAAGTACTGGAGTTTCAACTTTAGCATCATTCCTTCCAAAGAAATCCCAGGGCTGATCTCCTTCAGAATGGACTGGTTGGATCTCCTTGAGTCCAAGGGACTCTCAAGAGTCTTCTCCAACACCACAGTTCAAAAGCATCAATTCTTCGGCACTCAGCCTTCTTCACAGTCCAACTCTCACATCCATACATGACTACAGCAAAAACCATAGCCTTGACTAGACGGACCTTAGTCGGCAAAGTAATGTCTCTGCTTTTCAATATGCTATCTAGGTTGGTCATAACTTTTCTTCCAAGGAGTAAGCGTCTTTTAATTTCATGGCTGCAGTCACCATCTGCAGTGCTTTTGGAGCCCCCCAAAATAAAGTCTGACACTGTTTCCTCTGTTTCCCCATCTATTTCCCATGAAGGGATGGGACCGGATGCCATGATCTTCGTTTTCTGAATGTTTTCAAAATCCTTAATTTAATTTAATTTAATCACCTCTGCAAAGTCTGTAAGGTAACAATTCACAGAGTATGGGGATTAGGTCTTGGACACCAGTGAGGGGTGGTCATCATCCATCCTAATGCACTCAGCTGGAGATCTTATGGGACCTAGAAAAAAATTTCACCTAAACACCTCCTAATAGTCACCCTTTCCTTGGAACAGAGAGAGAAAAGTTACCTGTGACATTGTTTAAATCTTGAAACAAGTATCAATACAAAGCCAATTCTGGACTTTCTAATGAAATGGTCTGCTAAATTCACAAAGTTGAAGATTCTTTGAACTGAATTTCTGAAATCTGCAACCTGAACACGCATGATTTGTACACCTGCTCAGGATTATGAAAGAGCAGAGCTAGGATTTCATGCCAAGTCATTTGATGCCCAGAGTCCATCCTCTTGATCACTGCAGGGGTCGCTGATGATAATGCTCATTAGCCCTTTATTTGAGTGCTGTGCTGTGTACAGTCACTCAGTCATGTCTGACTGTTTGTGATCCCATGGACTGTAACCCACCAGGCTCTGCTGTCCACGGGGACTCCGTAGGCCAGAATACTGGAGTAGGTTGCCACGCCCTCCTCCAGGGAATCTTCCTAACCCAGGGATCAAACCCAGGTCTCCTGAATTCAGGTGGATTCTCTACCATCTGAGCCACCAAGGAAGCCTCCTTATTTACAATTCTTGGTTGGTGCTCTCCCTCCTCACCCCCACCCTGCCTGCCTTGGTCACAGGGATTTACATCGTGGCTTCTTTGTTCAGGGATACACTCTCCTCTAATCCTCACCAAATTCCTAGCCTGTTTCTTCTGGTACTTAAAAAAAAATGATAAACAATGACTCACTGGGAAGACCAGCCCCAGATTTTATGGCTGCAAAGATATGTATCTTTCCTAGGATATAAAAAAGACTTTAATAGTTAACCATCCCCTTCCAACCTGACCCACCACCAAGACTGGAAAACATGCTCTTAGTCAGACATAGTTGAATTTTCATATTTTGTTACTTTAAATTCTTAAACCTCAAGTACCACCCATGACTTCACTGTTAGCTGCCTGGAAGACACCATCCTTTACTATATGACCCTCAGTTCAGTTCAGTTGATCAGTCGTGTCTGACTCTTTGCGACCCCATGAATAGCAGCACGCCAGGCCTGCCTGTCCATCACCAACTCCCGGAGTTCACTCAGATTCACATCCATTGAGTCAGTGATGCCATCCAGCCATCTCATCCTCTGTCGTCCCCTTCTCCTCCTGTCCCCAATCCCTCCCAGCATCAGAGTCTTTTCCAATGAGTCACCTCTTTGCATGAGGTGGCCAAAGTACTGGAGTTTCAGCTTTAGCATCATTCCTTCCAAAGAAATCCCAATTGCCCAAATAAACTGCTGATACTTCACAGTAGCTGAACATGACATCTTCACATGAAGATGGAACAAGATGGTCACTTAATCTAGTTTATGCTAGGTAGCAGACAATTGTTTTTTGAAGTGAGATATGTGATTGCTGATTGATTTTATGATGTTATGATACTTTGTACTTACATAACAGTTCACGTTAGCTGGGTTGTCCCTTCAATCTGGAATACTGGTCCCTTAAGTGAACCAAATTAGGTTATCCTATCTCCTTAGCTGGACTTAATATAGCCTTAACATTATCATTTGGCATTTGACAAGTGAAATGTGGGTATTTACATAATGTAATTTTGATACTTTTACATTCCCATGTGAAGATTCTTTCATTATCACATTTCATTATATATTTCAGAATGGATACATTTATATGACATCCTTTACTAAGAATAAGTAAAGAAAAAAATACTCCAGTAAATTTTCTTTTAAAAAGTCATGTTTACATATGTATTCTAAGAGTCTCCCTTCTAAGGAAAAAAATACAAATGCAAAAGATAATTTGACCATATTTTTAAACTCAAAATAGGTGATTTTGCACTATGAAGTACACAGAATTGCTTTAGGCTTTGTTTTGACTAATATACTGGAAAAGTATCTTTTATACATCTTTTTGGAAAAACCATATAGACTTATTTTTGAAAAGCATTATGGAAAAAAGTGTACATGGAAAAATCTCACAAGTACTTGAACGAAAATATACTTTTCTGATTATTAGATCAGCCGTCAAATTGGTATATTGATGTTAATTGAGGCTTGACATAATCATACTATATTCTAACTGAAGTGAATTTATTTTTCTTCACTAGTTTGTAGTTATAATCTGTTCAGCTGTGGCCTAGACCAAGCAGATTTTACTTATTACAATATATGCACAATCTAATAAAGCAATGTTGGATATACTAGGCTTAAAGGGGAAAGAGAGGTAAGCCAGTCAAAATACTTGGAAATGATACTAATAAAAAGATTTGATTTTTCAAAAAAATAAAAAAGTCATGTTTCATGCAGTGAAGATTATGTAATAGTATTTGAACTGAGAATCCTTAATGCAAATTCTAACAAACTTTAAAAATCATGAGGTTGTTACAAACAATGGTGACAGCATGCGTCTTATATAAAATACTCTATATTTTATTTGGTAGTTAGATTTATCTTGGAGCTAAATGTTTCTTCTGTTGCCATCTTCTTGTAGGAAAACTTACACGTTACCAAACATTTTAGCTTCTGTTTTATAGAGGTGAACACATTGGTTAGCTGAGGCTGATAGAACCTAGATCATTTTTCTGTATTTATAAATCTAAAATAATTCTAATGCCAGAAGAATTAAACACAAGGTTTAGAAAATACATAATCCTTGGCCCCTAAATTTTAATCCCCATAAAAACTAAGCTATAAGTTGCAAGTTGTTACAGGATCATTGAAATCTAAGAGTAAGAGAGAGAGACCAAAATCTGCTGTGTCTCTGAACTGAAGTGCTTAGCAGTCTCGGAACTGACAGACGGAGACAGGACTTTGCNATTTTTCTGTATTTATAAATCTAAAATAATTCTAATGCCAGAAGAATTAAACACAAGGTTTAGAAAATACATAATCCTTGGCCCCTAAATTTTAATCCCCATAAAAACTAAGCTATAAGTTGCAAGTTGTTACAGGATCATTGAAATCTAAGAGTAAGAGAGAGAGACCAAACTCTGCTGTGTCCCTGAACTGAAGTGCTTAGCAGTCTCGGAACTGACAGACGGAGACAGGACTTTGCGGCTAATGTGAGCAATTCTTTATTTCTGTGTTTACTGCTGGGAATTCGGTTGAATTAGTACTGCCCTTCAGGATCTCACAATCTAGTATGAACTCACATGCTCCTAGCATTGGTCTTAATCTCTGCATCCCCTCATCTGATTCCACTAATATTTTCTTCTTGCCCTAGATCCTGGACTGTTCTAAATTAGTGAGGGGGCACAAACTTGATTCTTGAATTAAGAGACTAGCTCTGTCATACCTGGTGGGAGAAACTTCCCTGATCCTCCCAGCCCTATCCTCAGCACCTGGGTGTCTATCTCAGGGAGACCTTGATACTACTTCAGGTCGTCTGCTGCCCTTTCCAGGCTGCAGCTGCTTCTGCAGTTAATTCTTCAGGTTGGTGGAGCCCAGTGGTGGAGCTCTTAGTGTCCCAAGGAAACATCAGCACCCAGACCAGAGATGGTTCTCAGCTTCATCGAAGTTCCAAACCCTCAACAGTAGGTTCACTTGAGCTGTGTGACCTTGAGCAATTTTCTTAATCTCTCTGTGCTGAACTTTTCTATTCTGCATAATGAGGCTAGTAATAGCACCTCCCTTACAGAGCTGTTTTGAAGATCAAATGTGTTACTATTTGTGAAGCAGTTGAACAGTGCCCAATGTATAATAAATGCTATGTGAAAGTTTGTAAATAAAAGTATTAAAAACAAACAAATGAAAAGCATTAGAATATGCCATCCTAAAATATGTCTCTTTGGCATAAGGATTATTTTGAGCTAACTATTTCTGAGAAGTAACAGACACTGGAGAAGCTCAGAAAATAAAATGTTATCTTTTGTAAGGGAAATTGACACTTATAAAGAAGATCTCCCTTTGTAAAGGTGTCTCTATACCAGGAAGAGAAGGATGACTCTAAATCCAACAGACTCTTTGTCAGTGGAGAAGGCAGCCACTTCAATCTGCACAACAAACCATACCCCTTTTTACTGTGCCTTTCCTGGCCTCCCTGCTCCACCCCCAGCACACATCTTGCTCTCTTTTGACTTCAGCTGGATGGTAGTGAAGGGAGTGATTTAGGTCACCTTAGGGAGTTACCTGCTTTCCCTTGGTCTCTCCCACATGTCTTCATGATCATCATGCATGCATGCTCAGGCGTGTCTGAATCTTTGTGACCCCATGGACTGTAGCCCACCAGGCTCCTCTGTCCATGGGATTCTCCAGGCAAGAATACTGGAGTGGGTTGCCATTTCCTCCTCCAGGAGATCTTCCCGAACCAAGGATCAAACCCATGTCTCCTGTGTCTCTGCATTGGCAGGCAGATTCTTAACCACTGAACCACCTGGGAAGCCCACATGAGGCATTATTGTTAAAAGGCTTCCCAGGCGGCACAGTGGTAAAGAATCCGTCTGCCATTGTAGGAGATGCAAGAAACGCCAGGTCCATCCCTGGGTTGGGAAGATGCCCTGGAGTAGGAAATGGTAATCCACTCCAGTATGCTTGCCTGGGAAATGCTATGGAGAGAGGAAGCTGGGGAGCTACACACACAGCACGTACATTGTTGAAGTAATTAAACAAGGTGGCCCTTGGACTAATGTGGGTCTACTGTCTGGTGGCCTGCATAAGCAAACCAAAGTGAAAGCGTGTAACTGCTTCAAGCTTCCAAGATCAAAATGTTAAGATAGCCAAATAGGTGTGAAGCTATGAACGTGTGAAGATGTTAGTTGCTCAGTTGTGTCCAACTCTGCGACCCCACGGAATGTAGCCTGCCAGTCTTCTCTGTCCGTGGAATTGCTATATGGCTCAGGAAACTCAAACAGGGGCTCTGTATCAACCTAAAGGGGTGGGATGCGGAGGGAGACGGGAGGGAGTTTCAAAAGGAAGGGGATATATGTATCAGTTCAGTCGCCTCAGTCGTGTCCGACTCTTTGCGACCCCATGAATGCAGCATGCCAGGCCTCCCTGTCCATCACCAACTCCCGGAGTTCACTCAGACTCACGTCCATCGAGTCAGTGATGCCATCCAGCCATCTCATCCTCTGTCTCCCCTTCTCCTCCTGCCCCCAACCCCTCCCAGCACCTATGGTTGATTCATGTTGAGGTTTGACAGAAAACACCAAAATTCTGTAAAGCAATTATCCTTCAATAAAAAAAATTAATTAAAAAAAAATACTGGAGTGGGTATCCATTCTTTCTCCAAAGGATCTTCCCAAACCAGGGATTGAACCCAGGTCTCCTGCATTGCAGGCAGATAATTTACTATCTGAGCCACCAATCAATAATTTCCTTACTTCCCTTCTGCCTTTTCTCTGTAAAGGTCTACACATTTCCTGTCCTGTGGAGTGCTCCTAGCCACTTCCAGTTCAATGTTACTCAATTAGAATTGATTTTTGCTCAGAAAAACCTCTTAAAAATTTTAAAATGCCTCAATTTACTTTTTAACAAGATATTTAAGCCTCTATTCCCTTTTCTTATGAATCTATCTTTTATTACAGATAGATTAATTTGATAGATTACTTGATCTCAGATAAGATTTCAGAAGCAGGTAGAGGGAAATTTATTTTCCACCTGTACAGAAACAAATAATCAGTGTGTTAGAAAGCAGCCGGAAATGACAAGGAGAGAATTCTAGAATCTCAGAGATGTCTGCCAAGTATATGGGAGAAAGGAATGAGACCAGAGTGCCTTGTACTTGACATCCCTGATGTAAATGCTAATGGGTTTAGCCCTAGACACAGTTTTAAAGGTGATATATGCACAATTACCCTCTAACCTCTGTTCTTCTTCCCTTTAGAAAAGATCCAAAATGTATCCTCTAGGGAGTAACATTTATTCATTTCCTCAATGACAGTTTTTTTCTTTATTGAGTACCCACTTATTTCAAGGAAGATGCTACATGTTGGGGACACATGTAAAGAAGTTAACCATGGTCTCTGTCCAGATAAAGCTCAGATTCTACTTGGTGAAGAGACATTAAGCAGATAATTATGCAATTACTTATTTAATCACAACTGTGAAGAGCATTCTGAAGGACAAGATAATGTGTAACAGGAGTCCCATTCTAATCCTGTGGGTCAGGAAAAGTGACTTTAAAGAAATAGTATTTCAACTGAGAGTTGAGCACTTAGAGCAGCCGGTTAGGCCAGAGGTTTTGCCTCGAGGAAGAGAAGGGCATTCCAAGCTGAGGGAGGAGCATGAACAAAGGCTCTGGAATTATTTTGCACTAGATGAAATTCAACAAAGAAGAATTAACATAAAAATGGTGCAAATGACCTTATTTATGCAACAGAAATAGAGTTACAGAGGTAGAAAACAAATTTATGGTTATCAGGAGGGAAAGCAGGAAGGGAAAAATTGGGAGATTGGGATTCACATATACACACTACCATATATAAAATAGGCAACCCTGTGGGCTCAGAAGGTAAAGAATCTGCCTGCAATGCAGGAGACCCAGGTTCGATCCCTGGGTTGGGAAGATCTCCTGGAGGAGGGCATGGCAACCCATTCCAGTATTCTTGCTTGAAGAACTCCATGGACAGAGGAGACTGGCCCTTTATAGTCCCTGAGGTTGCAAAGAATTGGACATGACTGAGCAACTGGCTTTTCACATATAAAATAGATAATTAATAAGGACCTACTGTATAGCACTGGAAACTCTATTCAATACCCTGTAATGGCCTATATGGGGAAAGAATCTAAAAAAAGAGTGGAAGGATTTACTTATATTGATTCACTTTTCTGTACAGCAGAAACTAGCACAACATTGTAAATCAACTACTCGCCAATAAAAATTAAAAAATAAAGCACCATGGTGGAATTAAAACAATAATAAAAATAAGAACAGATGATTGTCTACAAGAAATCCACACACAAACTAAGAATTAATATCTTACTTTAAGAAGGAAGGAGTGGTAGGTGACAGATGTTTTATATAATCACCTGTTTTTCCCAAGGGTAGACAGTGTTGGTATCTTATCATTTTGCAAGCTCACGCAACATCAGTAGGGAATATTGAAAGTAATTCTGATTGGGGAAAGGGAAAATTTCATGGAGGCAATTATTCTAGGGTTGTACAGGATGAATTGAGCTATTACAGAAGTGAATAAACTAAAATAAGAAGCTATAGACTAAATAAATTACTTTGAAATGTAAAATTTTTGATGTTAGCAAAATGGCAGAATTTGTGTTTGTTTTTTTCTTAGGTATATTTCTGTGGGTTCCTGAAAGCATAGTATGGAATCTGCTGCCAGAGTGATGTACAATAAAGTTGCCTTGTTTACAGGTTTTTGATAAGCTGTTTTTATTCTTTAATAAATAAGAAATGATGCCATTGTCCCTGACAAAATAGCTGAGGTTTTACTTGAGCAAAATCTGTTTGGAAATGTTAAGCTGGTTACACAGAACTAATATGCCTCAAGGTGGTCATTCTCTCTGGATTAAAGCTGTGGAACAATTGTGGCTCCTGTTACAAGGAAAATGACAAAGGACCATTATGAAAAGGGACAAAAATCTCTGTTCCCGGAGGGGGACTGACAAGCTGAAAGTCCCCCTCTACATGCCAACACAAAAGCCTGATTGCCTCGGATTGTTTGCTTATGTAAATCAAAAGACTGCCATTAATTCTGCAAGTGGAACTGCTGAGCAACAAACAAGGCCGTGATTGGCTGGATTCTTGCTCATGGATTGGTGCAAATCTGACACATTCTATTACTTTTGTTCTACTCTCTATCTGGATACCTTTAGGAAAAGAAGCTTGTTATTATGCACTAAAGTAAATAATTTGTGTTCTTAGATTAGGAGTTGGATTTGAAGGCAAGAGAACTTATCAAGGATCAAGGATCTTCCCCCAAGCTCTCGCCAAGTGGGACCCAACTGTACATTATGACAGACATACCAGTGACATTCAGTCAGGTGGAGTGTAACGGGGATACACCCCCTGAAAACGGTCAACAAAAGATTGCTAAAATCACAGAAGAAGCCAGTGACGTGGATGGCACCCCACCATACTGCGGGTAGAACCTAGACTTGTACCCACAGAAAGCGATCAGGAGAAAAGTGGAAAATTACAAGAGGACATGCTGCTCAGCTCGTCCATGGGTGAGAAGATTCTAAAAGGTAAAGCATTTTCCTTCTTTCTAATTTGCTTTGATTTGATTTGTGAACTCACTCAGGAGTCTTTGGATAAACTGTTATGAAGGAAAATGGCACATCCTTCCACTCTTGGCCTTGCCCAAATGTGCTCCCTTATGCTATTGGGGCTTCAGAGCATAAGGACTAAACCTTTGCCTTGGGTCAAATCCAAGCTCATTTATTTGAGAGTTCTGTCATCCTGGACAACTTTCCTAGCCTCCTGAAGCAGTAGTTGTCTCATTAGAAGAAGGCAGATAATAGTACTGATATTTGTAGAGTTATTGTGAAAATTATTGTTTGTTAAATGTTAACTTCTGTTATTTATGGGCAGCTTCATTATTATTTGGTTAAAGGGAATTTGTAAATTCAATTTTTCTTTCTAAATCTATCTGAAAGTATCAGAATTCATGGTACTATACCTTATAAAGACATTAAAGAAAAAATTATCATTATGTTTACAAGAACTCAGTGAAGAAATGAGTTCGAAGAGTGAAATAGTTATTTTAGTGACCATAAAAAATAATCTACCTCATTAGGGTCTAAATTAGTAATTTATTTATCTTAAACTACTTAAATGTTAAAATATTTATCTTATGTGGTTTTTCCCCCTAGAAGAACCAGAAGAGAAGCTCTATGCTGTTCATAAGGCTATCACAGATCTTTCTCTCCAAGAAACAAGTGTTGATGAAATGACATTGAGAGAAGGTAAGAAGAACTTCCATTTTGTACACAGAAGTTGTTTGACCGGCTATGGAGGGCAATGTTTGCATGGGATGCTGTGTGAGTGTGGTATTAAAAAAGGAATCCAGAAGTCGTTTTGAAGTCATGCTGTTTTAGGCAGATAAGGGAGTCTGGACTTGTCTGTGGGTTCTGCCTTAGAAAGCATGATAGACTCTTCAAGATGAAACTGCATGAATCTGTAGAATTGCTTGGCACACTTTGACTTGATGATATGACATCTGCGTCTTAATAAGTTAGTCAACAGTATCAACCTTTCCTTTTGATTTAGTGTCTTCAAGTCTGTGTCAGGCACCTTGCAAATTGTAAATGTTTCAAAAATTGATTTATCCTAAAAGTTTACCATTGGCATACAGTTTAAAATAATCTTATAAACTTATTTAATCTATAGGAAAATTCTAGGCCTCTGATGTAAGTACAAAATGGTTACCTAATTCTTGTGAAAGAAATCTTCCGAGTGATGAAGTTAATTCTAAATGTGTCCTTTCAGAAAATGCTTGAGTGAAAAGAACACGGATTTCATTTTTTTATTTTATTTTTAAAAAATATTTATTTTTACTGTATTTCACTTTACAATACTGTATTGGTTTTGCCATACATTGACATGAATCTGCCACGGGTTTACATGAGTTCCCAATACTGAACCCCCCTCCCATCTCCCTCCCCATATCATCTCTCTGGATCATGCCTGTGCACCAGCCCCAAGCATCTTGTATCCTGTATCGAACATAGACTGGCGATTCATTTCTTACACGATAGTATACATGTTTCAATGCCATTCTCCCAAATCATCCCACCTTTTCCCATGATTATATTACAAATAAACTCAAGAGTCTAAGAGACACAAAGTGTTTCAGACTTCTAAGGAAACACTTACATTCAAATAATTTCCAAATAAAGTGCAAGAGAAAAATCTATTAATTATTCATATCATCTCTTGCAGGCATAAACATCTTATCTCAAAATTGAAACCAGCTTGGTAGACCTAAGTGACTTAGTTGATTTAGGACCTTAATAAGCAAAACACTGAAGAATTATTGATTGAAATATTAGAACACCATATAAAATAGTAGATGCCAAGGTTGTTGGCAGTCTCCTGAGTTTGTCCGCCTTGTCTGGACACCTCTCAGTCTGTCTGCTGACTGCATACAGTGGTCCACTCTATAGTCCCCCAAACAATAATGTCTAAGCAGCAGTCATTGTCAAGTTCTTACATTATCACAGTTAATTTGTTAAGACCTAAACCCTATGAAATGAACTAAATAATCTCTTGCCCTAACCCTTCTGCTGCCAATGAGCAAGCAAACTCTCAAAGACAGAGATCTCAACTTTTATCTAGAGTCCCTTTCAAATTTCTGACCAGAAGGTCAGCTGGAGACAATAGTTCTCTAAGATCTTTCATTTTCTTTAAATAGAGAATAAAAGCAGTCTTGATTTTTAAAAGTGGATAGTCTCAGGGTGAATTTTTTCCTGCATGAATCCTTTTGTGTTTGGTGGAGCATATGTTTCTGCTGTAGGGTTAGAAGGACACATTTTGGTATCTTTTATTTTCACAGTGGCAAACAGCTAAAAAGTCTCTGGAGCAAATACTCTTGGGTTGAAAAATAGGAAAATGTTAAAAATACTGAGAAAAATACTATACTTTAAAGACAGAAGTAATTTCATGCATGACAACTCTATGCCTGAGTCATGAATAAGAGACAAAAGATCAGTTTTTTTGGTTCTTGTGAAAAAAAGAAAACCAAACAAGATTATAGTAGACATTATAATGTGTATTTATAATGTAAAGAATACTGACGGGATGCCAGTGGCCTGATAGGAGCTGTGCACAAGTAATGAGGAGTGATGATCCATCTTCACTTCTATCTGTTTGTGTAACTTTACAATTATAGCTGGGAAAATAAAATGAAGAGAGAATGAAAAATCTTTGATGGAAATGGACTTGTTAACATCTTTCGGTGAAAACAGGAAGCTGTGGAGGAGAAAGGCAAAGAGAAACGGTGCCTCTCATTTTGTTTAAAGACTCTAGTATTCTTGTCTGGGAAATCCCACGGACAGAGGAGCCTGGCAGGCTACAGTCCATGGGGTTGTAAAGGAATCGGACATGACTTAGCAAATAAACAACAATGGTTTTGACAGAGAATAGTGAACATAACCTTGAGTCAGGCACACTGCAGGCTGAAGCTTCTCACTGAAGTCCTTTAGGGGGAAAGATCTGAAAACAATCTCTACGCTCTCCTTATTAATTGGTTTTTGCATGCTCAATAAATGTTATTGAGGATATCCTGATAGGATCTGTTTGAAAAGTGAAATTTGCAGTGAATTAAATGAGCCTTTTTAAAGTCACTACATGGTACCAAACCACTTGAGTCAATTAGTTGTCCGCTAAGGACGTGTCTAAAACAGTAGGCTAATCTAGGATTAGCTAGATATGACCTCAATGTGATTTTTAAATCTTGACTCGCTAGCAATCAGTGCCAGATCCTAGATATACTGTGTGTCCTTTGGTGGCCTTAGTGCCTTGATTAGCCCAGCACCTGTCTCGGCCATCTGCGGTTGCCTGCTCTTTCTCTACACCTGCTATTTTAGGACAACTCTGAGAAGCATGGTGGCAAATACTGAATTTGCTACTCTGAGTGAGAACAGTCATTGGCAGTCATTGTTTCATTATTTTTCCTGTTGGAAGGCAGTCTTTTTTCACTGTGAGATATTTTTCTAATTTTCTTTGAGGAATATCCATGTGTGTTTAGGAAATAGGTCCCTGTGTCTTTTTTTTTTTTTTTAACATATTCATATACCCAGTCATGATAAGCTAGGCAGGATTTTTAAAAGCGTCTCATGAAATACCAGTCTCACTAGATATAGTTGCTCAGTCGCTAGTTGTTGCTCAGTTGCTAAGTTGTGTCTGACACACCAGGCTCCTCTGTCCTCCATTATCTCCCCGAGTTTACTCGAATTCATGACCATTGAGCCAATAATGCTATCTAACCATCTTATTCTCTGCCACTCCATTCTCCTTTTGCCTTCAATCTTTCCCAGCACCAGGGTCTTTTCCAATGAGTCAGCTCTTAGGATCAGGTAGCCAAAGGACTGGAGCTTCAGCTTTAGCAACAGTCCTTCCAAAGAATATCCAGGGTTGACTTCCTTTAGGACTGACTTGTTTGATCACCTTGCAACAGTCATCCATAACAAAAATTTCCATAGTAAAATGAGGTTGGATTGCTGGATCCAATATTCATTAGCATTTTAAAGGTTCAGATAAATTCTGAGGAAGCTTACTTGTGTTTAATGCAGTTTTCTGAGATAATTTGATGGGGTAGCCTGTTCCATTGCATAAAACATATTAATAACCCACAGAACAATATCTCATAAAATATATGCTGGAAAATGGTTGTACAGAAATATAATCTGGAGAATATGTGGGTATTTTGAAATCTCTACACATATCAACTACCAATTGATTTTGCTACAGGGCATCAGTGGGAGAAGATTCCTTTGAGCAGCAGCAACCAAGATATAAGCAGACAAAAGGAAAGTATTTCTGAACCACCTCTAGAGGAGAGAGAAGATGAGGAGCTGGAGAACACTGCTCTTCAGGCAACTGAAATTGAATGGTTAGGATATCAGAAACCTAGCCAGGTTGATGTCTCACATTCTAAGCAAGATGAGGAGCAAGAGGTTTGGGATGAAGAAATTAATAACGATGATGATGATGATTGCAAAGATGATGAAGATGAAGTTCGTGTGATAGAATTTAAGAAAAAAAATGAAGAGGATACTCAATTAAAAGAGGAGGGTGATGCAAGTGAGGACTCCCCACTGAGTAGCCCCAGTTCCCAACCTGTCACACCTGATGAGCAGCCGACCTTCGGGAAGAAGGGTGATTTCTCCAGAAATGCTTATTCAAGATACAATACGATATCCTATCGGAAAATCAGAAAGGGGAACACCAAGCAAAGAATCGATGAATTCGAGTCTATGATAAACTAACTGGAACTGAGACATTCTCATGCCCACTAAAGCAAAAGCTAATTCTGTTTTCCTGATATATATCTTTGTTGCCTTATATGAATTGTTGCCTTTAAAGAAATGGAAGCTGAATCTCTGTTTCACTGTAGAGTAATGTGGAAATAACCATAGTTAAAATTCAGTCTGGTAATCTCAAATCAAAAAGCTTTAGGCTCGTTCTTGGACATTTGTTTTTTAAAACTTCACTAATATAGCCTTATGTGCTAAGCACTAAACAGCGAACCCACTGGGAAATCCAACATTTAAAAGTTTGGCTTTAAAAGTAGCAATGCTGGGAAATGTAGTCATCAAATGAAAGAGTACTATTTGAAATGAAATGTAGTTCTTTTTCATGTCTTTCTTCCTGTACATTGAGGGGAATATAAAGTCTGGTATCAAATCTCTCTTTACTTAAGATGTGATTTTATGGACTCTGGCAATAAACTTTCCAAAATACTTTGCCTTTCTTATTACCTTCATATTTTAAGTTGTTTTTCTTGGCATATATGGGGTGAAATTCTGTATAGGTCGCCTTCCTAGGTGTTACCATTCACTAAATTTTCTCACTAGAGGGGCTGAGCAATTGTCAGTCAGGAAAATTCTGTTTGCTAAATGTTGGCTTTATGCTCTCAAGATGAATTAAACCCATTGTGAGATTGCTAGAAGGAGGGGTTGGAAGATTTGTGGGCAATTGACTAAAGAGTTATATCAGATAGTTTATTTCTGAAACTGAAAACAAAATCTTGTCTAGCACAGTTAAAGTCATTAAACATGGAAATGACAGCTTTAGCACAATTTTAAGAAAATACCCCTCTCTATTACTACACTTTCTCTTATTAACAGAATCTCAGAATAATTTTCTTTCCTTAGAAACCTGAGACAACTCTAGTCATAACTGTACTAGTTACTATGAAAATGGAAATAATTATCTTAGAATATTTTCAAAGTAGAGTGTGAGTGTGTATTTTTAGTGAGAAAGCTCTGATGGTTGTTGGGAATATATAATTTACTGGACCTCAGCCCAAATCAAGATGCTTAAAACTGTGTTTGTGAAGCTTCACTCAAACCAATGTGTCAAATAATGTATTGAATATTTATGAAAAGGGAGAATCTATATTTATATTTTAAGATCCATAATTTTTCATTTCATGCTTCTATATATATTACCCTCAACTTTCTGTCACCACAGATAAAGACATTTTTTGGCCCTGGGAATAAAAAGACAATTCCTTATTGTCTGAATCTAATACAGTCTTCATTGTACTATCAACCCTTTTTTTTAATTTATTTTCATTTTGTGAAAAACCCTGGGTTAGCCCTTCTCAGATTATTGCTTATTTATGTGTAACAAATCCCACACATTCTAAAGGCACTTTCTTTAATTCTCTATTGTCATATAATACGTTTCCATAGTAGCATACACTATTATTTAGCATTTGAGACTCAATTTTGAATTTTTCCTTTTGTTTTTTTCCAAGCAGATACTTTATAACCTGACCATATCAAAGTCTGTCATGCTTAGTCTATAGAATCTATACATTTTATTCTCGACAATGTAAGTGTTCAGAATGAAGTCAGGAAAATCAGGTCGTTATTGATAAATTTAAGTAGAAGATTCATCTTTTTGCCTGGACAGGCTCTTTTCTTTTTTGGATTACTGGTGACCCCTATAATTTTCTACTTAGCTTCAAAGCACAGTATTGTATTGTCCATCATAGGACAGGGCCAATTGTTAACCTCAATCAACAGAGGCTGTATTTTGAATTATTTCAGCAGAGGTGGCAACTTCCAGTGGAACTTGAGTGAGGTGTGTGGTCTGTGGTCATTTGATGTGGCCAATCAACTATCTCTGATTGAGCTCCAAAATATAGCAACCCTGGCCCTTTTAGCTTTGTGATATCTTATCAGATGATTAACCAACTGAAAGATTTCAACAAGACTATTGCAGGGTATGTTCAATGAGGAAACGCTTAATGCTCACAGAGGAGGCAACGTAATTGCAGAGCATTAAACTATCATTTGGCATCAGTGCTCGTTGCCCTGTGCTGCCACGTTGCCGTATACCCCAGAATTAAGGAACCAGAAGCACGTGACAGTGATAGGTGGCTCTGTGATGCTTTCTAACTTAGGAAAGACAAAGATCTGCTTCCAATTGTAGCGGGTGGGTCTTTAACATTTGAAAAGCATATGGGACACATTAAGAATACAAATTGGGAGCGACCTGTGAAGGCTTACTGCCTTTGGGATTCAAGGTTCAGGGTTGGAAGGAGGACTCTGGCAGCTGTTAGAGGGAGAACTGATTTATTATGAAAATGCTGATATTTCTTGCCTGACTTTTTATCTTCCTTAGATGCTGGGTGAACAGGAAGTAATAACAGCTCTATTTCTCTGTCAATATAAAACGTACCCTTCATATAATGTTGTCTTTAAAGACACAGCATGTACATCAGACTCTATCGATCTACCTATTAACAGTTTAAACAAAGAACTTCTGTGTTTGCTTGTTCTCAATAAAAGTTTGTATCCTTGTGTTTTGGTGTCTAGATTTTACTTTCTCTAGTTGCCTTTTAAAATTAAGAGGAACCCTTGCACATCAGCAGCTATTAAGACCATCAATAAATGCTTTTTCAAAAATCAAGAGAACACCTTATTTTAACTCATTTGCATTATTTATTTCAAAAAGGTCTTAAAATACTTGTATATGAAATTGCAAAAAGAATTTCTGATGGGTAGATATGTAATGTTCATGAAACATTTCTATTATTTTTACAGGAATTGATATATTGTTTTAGATGCATCTTAATTCCAACAACTTGAAACATATATATATATATCTTTCTAGTCTCCAAGGTAAAACATTGCTGTAAACTATGCTGACGTTTTTATAGTAATTGTTTTATGTATTTACATGGTGTAGTACTTTTGGAACATTTTCAAATGGAGAATGGGCATTTAAGTTTTTCAAAATGATAAGAAAACATTTAAAATAAGTAATAATAGAGAATTATAGAAAAAGAAGAAACACCAGCATATCATAAAGAAGAAATATGTCTGACCATATGAGAAAGGCACTTCTTCTTTTAAAGCCTAAACTTTCACTGCTCCATAAAAGTAAGAGGGCTATAAAAAGTAATGTCAAAAGTATAGCAAACATTTGCTAATATTATAGAATATCAGACAGTAACATAATAAATATGAATACCAAAATGTGTGAAGAACACAAGGTAAGTAGAACATCCAATCAACATAAACACATGGGTAGTAATGAGCAGTGGAAATCACCCAAATATATGCAAAACTATAAAATCAAGAGCTTTGTAATTAACTACCAGTTTGAAAGAGTTTTGGGTATGGTTTTGAAAGGTAATTGAACTTTTACTTAGAAACTTAGATAATCAATAACAAAATTCACTAATTTAACTTTTGCCATCTCTTTTTCTATGCCCACCTCTTATAGCTAATATGCATAAAACTAGGAACATTCCATACAGTAGTCATGTACAGATGTGAGAGTTGGACTCTAAAGAAAGCTGAGTACTGAAGAATTGATGCTTTTGAACTGTGGTGTTGGAGAAGATTCTTGAGAGTCCCTTGGACTTCAAGGAGATCCAACCAGTCCAACCTAAAGGAGATCAGTCCTGGGTGTTCATTGGGAGGACTGATGCTGAAGCTGAAACTCCAATACTTTGGCCTCCTGATGTGAAGAACTGACTTGTAGGAAAAGACCCTGATGCTGGGAAATATTGAAAGCAGGAGGAGAAAGGGATGACAGAGGATGAGAAGGTTGAATGGCATCACTGACTCAATGGACTTGAGTTTGAGCAAGCTCTGGGAGTTGGTGATGGGCAGAGAAGCTTGGCGTGCTGCAGTCCATGGGGTCGCAAAGAGTCAGACATGGCTGAACCACTGAACTGAGCAACATTCAGGCAGTTGTGTGAATGAGAATTAAGACATACGTATAAACCTAAACTGAGTAACAAGGATCCTGATAATTTAGTTTGTTTACTCCTCACATCTGGAAAATAATAGCCAGAGTAAAAGTCCACATGAGATTCTTTCGTACAGAAGGCCAGATGCAGACAAAGCTGTGTACTTAAAAGAGACTTAAAAATATCCTAAAAATTTCAAAATGTTTCTTTATTTGTAGCAACTCTTGGTTTTACTTTCTGTCAATTCAAAGTATAAAATATAGAAGCATCAGTTCAGTTCAGTTGCTCAGTCATGTCTGACTCTTTGTGACCCCATAAATCGCAGCACACAAGGCCTCCCTGTCCATCACCAACTCCTGGAGTTTACACAAACTCATGTCCATCCAGTCGGTGATGCCATCCACCATCTCATCCTCTGTTGTCCCCTTCTTCTGACCCTGATCCCTCCCAGCATCAGAGCCTTTTCCAATGAGTCAACTCTTCTGATGAGGTAGCCAAAGTATTGGAATTTCAGCTTCAGCATCAGTTCATCCAATGAACACCCAGGACTGATCTCCTTTAGAATGAACTGGTTGGATCTCCTTGCAGTTCAAGGGACTCTCAAGAGTCTTCTCTCTACAACATCACAGTTCAAAAGCATCAATTCTTCTGTGCTCAGCTTTCTTCACAGTCCAACTCTCACATTCATACATGACCATTGGAAAAACCATACCCTTGACTAGACGGACCTTTGTTGGCAAAGTAATGTCTCTGCTTTTCAATATGCTATCTAGGTTGGTCACAACTTTCCTTCAAAGGAGTGTCTTTTAATTTCATGGCTGCAGTCACCATCTGCAGTGATTTTGGAGCCCCCCAAAATAAAGTCTGACACTGTTTCCACTGTTTCCCCATCTATTTCCCATGAAGTGATGGGACCAGATGCCATGATCTTCATTTTCTGAATGTTGAGCTTTAAGCCAACTTTTTCACTCTCCTCTTTCACTTTCATCAAGAGGCTTTTTAGTTCCTCTTCACTTTCTGCCATAAGGGTGGTGCCATCTGCACATCTGAAGTTATTGATATTCGCCAGCAAACTTGATTCCAGCTTGTGCTTCTTCCAGCCCATTGTTTCTCATGATGTACTCTGCACAGAAGTTATATAAGCAGGGTGACAATATACAGCCTTGATGTCCTCCTTTTCCTATTTGGAACCAGTCTGTTGTTCCATGTCCAGTTCTAACTGTTGCTTCCTGACCTGCATACAGGTTCCTCAGAGGCAAGTCAGGTGGTCTGATATTCCCATCTCTTTCAGAATTTTCCACAGTTTATTGTGATCCACATAGTCAGAGGCTTTGGCATAGTCAATAAAGCGGAAATAGATGTTTTTCTGGAACTCTCTTGCTTTTTCCATGATCAGCGGATGTTGGCAATTTGATCTCTGGTTCCTCTGCCTTTTCTAAAGCCAGCTTGAACATCTGTAAATTCACAGTTCATGTATTGCTGAAGTCTGGCTTGGAGAATTTTGAGCATTACTTTACTAGCGTGTGAGATGAATGCAATTGTGCGATAGTTTGAGCATTCTTTGCCATTGCCTTTCTTCGAGATTGGAATGAAAACTGACCTTTTCCAGTCTTGTGGCCACTGCTGATTTTTCCAATTTTGTTGGCATATTGAGTGCAGCACTTTTACAGCATCATCTTTCAGGATTTGAAATAGCTTAACTGGAATTGCATCACCTCCACTAGCTTTATTCGTAGTGATGCTTCGTAAGGCCCACTTGACTTCACATTCCAGGATGTCTGGCTCTATGTGAGTGATCACACCATCATGATTATCTGAGTTGTGAAGATCTTTTTTGTACAGTTCTTCTGTGTATTCTTGCAGCCATATATATATATATATATATATATATGTGTGTGTGTGTTTTAGTTTCAATATCTAATATAAAGACTTTATATAGATATTTAGGTCCAATATCCTTGACTGGGAAAAATCCATCCATCAATAACAAAATAGGAAAGCCTTGTTTTCAAAGAAATTATTTGTTACTACTTATTCAATGGCAAATGTTGTCATTAGAAACTCAGTATATAGAAGTTGCTCTCTTTGTTGGAAAATAAGAATTTTGTGTTTTTGGAAAGCAAAGACTCATATAAACTTTTAAAGAGATCCCAATCATAATGATAGCTACCAATTGACTCTTCAGGTTGAAAGCAGGGGCATTAAATCTACTTAGTGGAATAGTATTTTTTTCCCTTTATTTTAGACACAAATATCAGAAACACTGAAATTCCATCCTTTCAACTTCACCAGGAGTAGATAATGTTTTTGATGTTGTTCCGTTGCTAAGTCACGTTCGATTCTTTAAGACCCCATGGACTGCAGCATGTCAGGCTTCCCTGTCCTTCACGGTCAGTAGTTTACTCAGGGTCATGTCCATTGAGTTGATGATGCTATCTAACCCTCTCACCTTCTGTCATCCCCTTCTCCTTTTGCATTCAATCTTTCCTAGCTTCAGGGTCTTTTCCAATCAGTTGGCTCCTTGCATCAGGTGGCCAAAGGATTGGAGATACTCTTTTACATGACTTGTTCAAAGCTGTCTGTGGAATGACTATTTGCCCAAAATAAATATTTATGTATATAAGCTGTGGTTAGTGTTCCCTTTCTCATGTCAAGTTATCTTGGCTTCTAGCAGTTGTTGAATACACTCATGCAAAGGTTTCTGTAAAAGCATTTTGGTGACAATCTACACAGTGAAGTGAAAGTTACAAGACTTGGTTTTTGTTTTAAATTTAAAGACTCTGATTTTCTACTTCCCACCTGCACTCAAATTAAGCAATCGGTCAGCTTTGATTAATGGTTAAGGGAACAAAGAGTTGGTAATATCATTCACAGAGAAGCAATCTCTCTGTGTCCACTTCTCTTTCTCATACTTGTTCTAGGAAATGGAAAGGAATAAGTCCTGCATGAAGTTAGGAGATAAGACCACTGAGAAATGTGTGTATAACTATCCTTAAGCCTACACTTCAGTTGTTTAACAGTAAGGAGTGAAGCCTCTATTTCCTGTTGATTCAACATCCAAAAAGATTTGACCAAAATGTCATATCAAATCACAAAAATCACATCTCATCATCAAAAAGACTCTGTACCATAGGATTTTTACTGAGCCCACCTGAGTTGCCTGCCCGACCAATAAAAGAAGAAATAGAAAGAAAAAGAGAAGAACAAAAAGAAGGAGAAGAGGTAGAGGAAGAAGAGGAAAAAGAATAAAGAAAATCATAGAAGAATGGTTTAGTGAAAGAGGCACACTTTTTTTTTTTTTTTTTTGAGCCTGATAGAATGGAATCTGGATTTTAACTCTTTCTAGTGTGATGTCTTTAGACAATCCCTCTCAGTCATCCTGTCTGCATAATGAGGAGAAGGAGACTCACCTCATAGAGTTGTACACAGACTGAGATGAGGCACAAACAATGCCTAGCACACAGTAGATACTCAAGGTAATTAGTCCCATCTCTTTTCTCCTTATTTCTTGTAATTTCCTTGTTTTTATTCAAGATCGTGGACTTTCTTTTGAGATGGAATTTGTTTTCTATGTTTGAATGTGGAAGATAAAGATATTAAAACAAAAATGGTACCATCTGGTGTACCTCAACCCCCTTCTCTTGCATGATAGCCTCTTGAAAATCATTCTAAGCCATCCATAAAATCAAGATTGACTGGGAAAATTGAATTCCTACACTATAACTGGCATATTTTCCCCTTTACAATCTTGAAGGTTATTCTAAAGGAAATATGCTTTATTATTCAAGAAAGTCTTTCCAAATTAGTTGAAAGCTAATGATACTTTATGATCATGGTGCATGGTAGTTTTTGCGCTTGTCAATGACAGTTGATTGAATATCAACAAGCAGAACTGAGCAAAGTTGATGCTGGTGATAAAACACAGTTATACCAACAACAGCTGTGTCATCCTTCAAGAGAGTAGTGGTTGAAAATGAGAAAAGGATTGTGCAGCCTGGAAGGCTCAGAAATACTCAGATGGTTTGGTAAGTTAGGTTTTGAGCCAATAAGACCTGTAAAATATTATCAACTATGCTTGTGTTCAAGGTAATAAGATGCATATATATTTTTCTAGGAAAGGTAATAAATAGCTTAAGCTAATCCAGGGAAAACTCTATAAAGGCCCTAAGAACAGAACCCGTTATTGAAAAACTCAGGGCTGATTAAGACCCTAATGTGTCTCATCCAAGGGTTTACCATCAGAAGTACCAGAATATCTAGAGACATTTATACCTTTATTACAGTCTTCAGAAAACAAAAATTTAGAGCACATTGCTTAAAAGAATGTTGGTAGTAGTTTTCACAATTAGTCAATACTCTTTTAAGGTGAGGTCCATATGATTTCTAACTACTGATTATTGCCTTGCTTCTTAGAGTAAGTGGGAAAAACATGGTAAAAGCTGTTTTAAAAATTCTACCCAAGAACAAACATGTGATGTATGAAAATAGTTATTTGCTATACTGACAATATGGATTCAAATATACCTTCACATAATAAGTATGTCAAGGCAAAGCCAGGAGGAGAATACACCGAACAGGTCACAGAGGGTTCTTTTGAGCAAAAACATTTGAATTTCTTCAGCTGGTATATCCAAAGATAAACCTATCCAAAACATAACTCATCTTTTTCTGAATACAGTAGACAATTTTGGTGGAAACTGTTTTTGAATAAAAAGAGATTCATTAGACTGGCAGAAAACCTTTCAAAAGTTTTTCACTCACACAAAGAACTGCATAGGGCATCCAGCACACTGAGTTTGGTCAGCAACTCAATTAGTCCTTTGGCAACTAACTTATGTTTTATCCCCCATATGGCACTGTTTTGAAAAGAATTATCTCATTTTCTAGTCATGTTCTCATCTCATCAGCAATATCAATTATTTACATAAAATATCTTAAATATGATACAAATGTTCAAAACTATTTCCCCTTCCAGTTCTTAGTTATTGCTCTGCTTTTGTGTAATTAATTGGAAATTAAAATTAAAGTTTTAATAGGAAATCAGAACTAAGGACACCAAGTTTCACTGTCAACTCAATTGCACAGGTTTCTTTCTTTCTTTTTTAAATATTAACAAGCATGTAGCATGATTATTCTCAGACACTCAACCTCAACCAGAAAATTTATGCTTTTTTTTTTTTTTAAGAGTGTCATGGAGCAATTTTGGTTAGGCTGGTGGCCCCATCTCTGGAGATCCTGATTCCAGATATTTAATTTAACCTTGATCCTAATTCTGATCCTGATTCTCTTACTAACTGACCTGGGATTTTTAGATAGGTAATGTGTCTGCTGGACATCAAGCTTCTACCAAATGAATGCAAAGGTTATCAGAATTTCTAAGACATCTTTCAATATGACTAAGTTTTGGCATACCTAAGATTAGGTACTGAATTCGGATCAAAGTAATATTGGGATTTTCTCTAAATTTATCAGTGTTATCCTTAGGTCTACATCTAGGCATTTATTCTTTTCTCCCCACCGAGGTGCAAGGTCCCCTTTGTTATTTTGGCTAAATCTAGGACATTTTTCTCTTAACTCTCTTCTTCACTGTGGTTATTGTTCTCTTCCCCTTTCTTTACATCTCCTTCACTTTATTTCTACCTTGAAAACTTGGAAAGCCTATTTTAGCATACTTCATCTGTGTTAATGCTACTGAATATAAAGTAGTATTTTCACATAAGAGAACTTTCATATTTTTAGTGCTCTATTTCTGCTTTATTCATTTTAACTCCTCTTATTTGGTTCTATATTAGAGTAGGTTCAATGATGAAATTTATTTTCAGTTACTACTGTGTGAAGTGATGCAGTCTGTATTTCTTTGCATTTTTTTCTTGTTTAATGTCCACATACATCTAGAAGCTACTTGTATGGCCATTTTTTAAAGTGCAGTTTAAAAGCATATAATGAATGGAAACATCCACATCTAGAATTGAATAAGCATTTGACTTCCTCACTTAGAAATTTTCCACTGACTCAGAGTAGGAAAAACATTACACAGTCATCTAGACCAAAACCCTGCCATCAAGGAGTATTATATTAGTATTATTTCTAACATTAGGTAAACATGCGTGTGGTTGGGAGAGATTTCACCAAGGTGAAGGCTGTGTGTTTCTGAGGTCTTTAGTCTAGGAACTCAAGTAATTTTCTTTCTTTCCTTCTACCTCTTTGGACCAGGTTCTCATTAATTATACCTACTTGTGGCTCAAAAGAGCTGGTTTTGATCAGCCATCATTGAATATCATTGTGCTTTTCCAAGTTCTTCTCTCTTCATTTCTGGTTACCTGTTAGATGGCATGGGATAACTAGCAGGCTTTGTTCCAGCAGAGAGTGGAAAGCAGGCAATTCAAAAGGCCACCTAGTGCTGAAGAAGGACTCCAATCCAATGTTGGATTGTCTCCCTGAGTTAAATTTTGGTATCTCAAATATTGTGATTTAAAAAAAATCTTCCATTTAAATGTTATTAATTTTGAAAATTTAAAACTAGCATGGAGAAATATGGTCACCAAGTTCACTGTCAAATTCACAGTGTCTAGTGGGTTTACTAGATAAAAATATCACTTCCTCTTCAGTCTTCATAATAGTTTTCAAATTTCCACTTTTGATATGGCTTTGCTGGGTCACAAGGAGCAACTTTCAGGGTCTTCTGAGTAAAATTTCCTTCCAAGCATAACAACTGATGATAGTTTCCAAAAACAATGTGGTTCACCTGGAGAGAAAGGGGATCTGATAATGAGCCATAGGCTGAATTTAACAATTGTGATGTAAATAAGTTAAAACCAATTACCAATTCTAAAAAAAGGTGATTTCATTTTTTTATTTTTTAGGAATTCCCCTGAAATAAATTAATAATATAGACCAGACTTTAGACAGTATTAAATTGTCTTTATCTTAAACTAAATTCTCACACTCTCCAAGCTACAACTTTTAGTTCTTCATGAAGCAAAAGATGAATTTTCTGATGATATGGCTGATAACTGTATTATTTAAAGGAAATAGCTCCAGATGGTGTTTACTGTATATGATGACTGGCTCCCTCACGGATGGTAGTAAAGGGAAAAAAAAAATCACAAAAAATGAGTTAGTTAATTTCTTAAGTTCATGCCTTAGAATGCAAATTTAGAATAAAATGTGTTAGAAATGATTATTTTATTTATGAGTTCCTTACCATGTTCTCTGATAGAACATAATGCCCAATGTCCAGATATAACTAGAAGTCACAGGCATTTCAGAGGGTTCTATTATTGATTAACACTTATTAAACATCCTAGAAATTGTCAATAACCTACTTACAACTTGCTCATGAGTTTATAATTTTTTCATCTATCAGTCCTCTCAAGTATCCATAACTGTTAGAAAGGTCATCTTAGTCATTCTTGCCTGGAGAATTCTATAGATAGAGGAGCCTGGTAGGCTACAGTCCATGGGATTGCAGAGTTGAACACAGCTGAACCACTAACACACACACACAAGTTTTGAAGTGCTCTAAAATTTTATCAAATAGAGGTGACTTTATAATAATTTATTTTAAAGATACTCTTACAAAAACATTGTCACCCCTGGACTTCCCTGGTGGTCCAGTGGCTGAGAATCTGCCTGCCACTGCAAGAGACACAGGTTCGATCCATGATCTGGGAAGATTCCACATGCCGTGGGGCAACTAGGCCCAGGTGCCACAACTGCTGAAGTCTGTATTCCCTAGAACCTGTGCTCCACGGAGAGAGGCCACCTCAGTGAGAAGCCCATGCACAGCAACTAGAGAGTGATCCCTGCTTGCTGCAGCTAGAGAAAGCCCCTGTAGCAGAGAAGACCCAGCACAGCCACAAAAAAAAACAAACTAAAATATTGTCACCCTTTTAGAATTTTAGAAATATGATGCTTGAGTAACCTCAAGGATTTGTAAAAAAGATGACACTGAGGAGATCTGGATTGGCTATAATAATCTGCTGGTGAGTTGTAAAGAGATCCCTCAAATATAATAGGGATGAGGTATGGAAAGGAAGATTGGAGAGTGTGATGCTTAGGTCCTAATTTTATCCTGAGCAGGGAAAAAAAAAAATGTCATGAAGAGAGCAATCACTGGCTGTGACATCAGAAAGAATGGAGCCACTCCAAGGAAAAAAGTGTGCATACTTTGGGGTCATCCCTGAGAAAAATACTCACTTCTATTCAGTGGGTTTGGTGGCTACCTGCTAGTGAGACAGAAAAAAAAATTTGAGAAGGCAGGCCTGAAATTATTCCTGCCATTCAAAGTTCCTACAGAAAACTTATGACTTTGTATCTTACTAAAATATGATTGGAGAAAGTAGAGTACTTAGGCAATGAGTAGGGCAGGGCATGGTTGTTCTGGTTAATATCTACAGCTTGACCTCTGGAAAACCATCCCTTGATTTCTAGCGTGGGGTTTTGTAAGTACTCCTGTCATGGTTGGTTTCAATCACCAATGTGACATCACTGAGTGTGAAGTTGGCAAGGTCAGCACCTGCAAGCTGGTTGGAACTGACTCTAGCACCCAGAGACTCCAGCACCCTTAGAGTCTCCAGAGACTAAGTCTTTAGGAACCAGAGGACATGAGAAAATCTCTCTAAGGAAAGGAGGCAGGAAGTGAAGACAGATTCATACTAAGCGCAAGGCTTGGGGAAGCACACTGCTTCTTGCTTTCCCCATCTACTCTCCCTATACACTTTTCTGGTAATCAATGAGAACCAGTTCTAAGCCATAAGCCTGACTTTTGGCATTGTTAACTGACTTTCAGAAGCAAATGACTTTCAGAAACAAAGATGATAACAGAAATATAACCAAAAGAACTGATTTGAAGTAAATTTTTTTAAAAGAATAAAAAAGGACTCAACAATTTATATATATTAAAAAATCTGTTTATCTCTGTGTAAGAACTTTTATACTGCCTATATTGTCCTTTACACATTTAAAGCCTCTGATTGAGGAAGCTGGCAAGGAGGGTTTATGTCGCATTTAATGGAAAGTAGGATAATGGTAAGGAAGAGGTACAAATATTTTGCTTACCAGTTCTGGACGGACCATTGATGTTGATTTATGCAGCCATCTTAGCCCTTTGTTTCTGTTATCACAAGGGTGCAGCCTCAGGGCCCCGTTATCAGGCACAGGAGCTAAGCACCACGCTCTGTGTTTAATAAGCCTTAACCAGGTGTAATTAAATTGTTGAAGCTGGGGGAAAATGTATAAGGAGAAGGTGACTTTCAGCAGCAAACTCTTTGCTAAACATTTTTATTAGTAATGCTTAAGAATATAGGCACTCTAGTCAGATGTTCAAAATCCTGGTATTACCACTTTCAATTCTGATAGTATGAATCTATTATTTACCCTGTCTAACCTCATGTGAAGGGCTGACTCATTGGAAAAGGCTCTGATGCTGGGAGGGATTTGGGGCAGGAGGAAAAAGAGACAATAGAGGATGAGATGGCTGGATGGTATCACTGACTCGATGGACGTGAGTTTGAGTGAACTCCGGGAGTTGGTGATGGACAGGGAGGCCTGGCGTGCTGCAATTCATGGGGTTGCAGAGTCGGACATGACTGAGTGACCGAACTGAACTGAACAGAACTGAATCTCATTTTTCTTGTATGAATCTATTATTTACCCTGTCTAACCTCATGTGAAGGGCTGACTCATTGGAAAAGGCTCTGATGCTGGGAGGGATTTGGGGCAGGAGGAAAAAGAGACAATAGAGGATGAGATGGCTGGATGGTATCACTGACTCGATGGACGTGAGTTTGAGTGAACTCCGGGAGTTGGTGATGGACAGGGAGGCCTGGCGTGCTGCAATTCATGGGGTTGCAGAGTCGGACATGACTGAGTGACCGAACTGAACTGAACAGAACTGAATCTCATTTTTCTAATTTTTAAGTTGGATAGCAATAGTGTCTATCTCAGAAACATGGAGTAATGTCTGACAAGTGTTGAGCACACAGTAAGACATCAATAAGTGTTAGCTGCAATAATAAAACAAAATTTAGTACAATTAGTACATGTCTGTGAATGGGTGCCCTTTTAGGTGTTCTGAGTGCCAGGCTAACCTGGTTCTTGAAGTACTGGAGCATTCAAACCACCACATGATTCAGGCCCCTAGCCACTGCGGCTAGAGGGAGAGCCAAGTCTCAGTCCTAAATGACTTCAATGGGAATTACTATGCTTGTTTTTTTAAATACTAGAAAATCGGACTCCTAGAGGCTGTGTTCTATTATAGGAAAGGTTAAAAATCTTTCTTAACTGATAGCACAAAGAATCACCAGGTTGCATTGTGTTAATATCTCTCAGTTCAGAGCAACTCCTCTTGGAGAAGTCCAGTTTAGAGGAGTTGCCAATGTCTAAAATAAATACTGTTTTAGGTAATGACTCTATGTTTTTAATTTTTATAATTTTTTTAAAACTTAGTTCTATCTGCCTGGTCAATATACTCTAAAGTGCTGGGTCTGTAGGAAATTTGTTGTTTTCAATTCAGTTCAGTTCAGTTGCTCAATAGTGTCCGATCTTCTTTCACTTTCATCAAGAGGCTCTTTAGTTCTTCACTTTCTGCCATATGGGTGGTGTCATCTGCATATCTGAGGTTGTTTTACACCAATGTAAATATATTTTTAAAAAATAGACTGCTGCTAAAATCTACCTAAATACTTTTATCTAATGTATCATTTGTAATGTGATTGGGATTTAACTTAGATTATCAAGTATGTTATTGTGTTAGAACTTTCCATTCAAACAGTAGTCCCTGGACTAACATTAGCATCTCCTGGGAGCTAGTTAGAAATGCTGAATTTCAGTCCCCATGATGGACCTACTGAATCAGCATGTATGTTGTAACAAACTCCCCAGATGACCTGAATGCACATTGAATTCATGGATGTGTGTCATAATACAAGGATTTATTGAAAAGGGACATTTTAACTGACTGAAAAGTTAGTAACTAAGGAGACATCTTAAGTAAGGTGAAGCTAGGGCTTGATGGTTCAGTCCTAGGGTTTTAATCCTTTTGAGCTTTTATGGATGAATCCTACAGTTACCAGCTTAATATTCAGTTCAGTTCAGTTCAATTGCTCAGTTGTGTCCAACTCTTTGAGACCCCATGGATCGCAGCANTCAAGCTCAATCTTCAGAAAACGAAGATCATGGCATCCAGTCCCATCACTTCATGGCAAATAGATGGGGAAACAGTGGAAATAGTGGCTGATTTTATTTTGGGGGGCTCCAAAATGACTGCAGATGGTGACTCAGCCATGAAATTAAGAGATGCTTACTGCTTGGAAGAAAAGTTATGATCAGCCTAGACAGCATATTAAAAAGCAGAGACATTACTTTGTCAACAAAGGTCTGTCTAGACAAAGGTATGGTTTTTCCTGTGGTCATGTATGGGTGTGAGAGTTGTACTGTGAAGAAAGCTGAGTGGCAAAGAATTGATGCTTTTGAACTGTGGTGTTGGAGAAGACTCTTGAGAGTCCCTTGGACTGCAAGGAGATCCAACCAGTCCATCCTAAAGGAGATCCACCCTGGGTGCTCACTGGAGGGACAGATGTTGAAGCTGAAACTCCAATACTTTGGCCACCTGATGCAAAAAGCTGACTCATTTGCAAAGCCCCTGATGCTGGGAAAGATTGAGGGCAGGAGGAGAAGGGGACGACAGAGGATGAGATGGCTGGATGGCATCACCGACTTGATGGACATGAGTTTGAGTGAACTCTGAGAGTTGGTGATGGACAAGGAGGTCTGGCGTGCTGTAGTTCATGGGTTTGCAAAGAGTTGGACACAACTGAGCAATTGAACTGAACTGAACTAAAGCTGGTGCAGTTTAAGCTGAATATCCTTAAACTCCCCACAGGGTTCAGGTGCACTTTAGGGTTTGCAAAGCCCCTGATGCTGGGAAAGATTGAGGGCAGGAGGAGAAGGGGACGACAGAGGATGAGATGGCTGGATGGCATCACCGACTCGATGGACATGAGTTTGAGTGAACTCTGAGAGTTGGTGATGGACAAGGAGGTCTGGCGTGCTGTAGTTCATGGGTTTGCAAAGAGTTGGACACAACTGAGCAATTGAACTGAACTGAACTAAAGCTGGTGCAGTTTAAGCTGAATATCCTTAAACTCCCCACAGGGTTCAGGTGCACTTTAGGGCCACTGAATTTATCCTTAGATGAGTCTATTACTAACTCCATTCAAATAGATATTTCTGCCTCTTTCCACACTCAGAAATCAGCCGTCCATCATTGCTGCTCTAGGTGTGGGTCATAGACACTGCCATCCATAGGGAGACAGGGACAGAAATTGAGAATACATGTTTTGAAACTTCACAGCAGCTTGCCAAAGTAATTGTTAATTTGTTGTCTACTTCATATATATGAGTGTTAAAATAGACACACACCCACATATATGTAATTATGTATATATCTAGATATATGTTGGGGGCTCCAAAATGACTGCAGATGGTGACTCAGCCATGAAATTAAGAGATGCTTACTGCTTGGAAGAAAAGTTATGACCAGCCTAGACAGCATATTAAAAAGCAGAGACAATACTTTGTCAACAAAGGTCTGTCTAGACAAAGCTATGGTTTTTCCTGTGGTCATGTATGGATGTGAGAGTTGTACTATGAAGAAAGCTGAGCGGCAAAGAATTGATGCTTTTGAACTGTGGTGTTGGAGAAGACTCTTGAGAGTCCCTTGGACTGCAAGGAGATCCAACCAGTCCATCCTAAAGGAGATCCACCCTGGGTGCTCATTGGAGGGACAGATGTTGAAGCTGAAACTCCAATACTTTGGCCACCTGATGCAAAGAGCTGACTCAATTGCAAAGCCCCTGATGCTGGGAAAGATTGAGGGCAGGAGGAGAAGGGGACGACAGAGGATGAGATGGCTGGATGGCATCACCGACTCGATGGACATGAGTTTGAGTGAACTCTGAGAGTTGGTGATGGACAAGGAGGCCTGGCGTGCTGTAGTTCATGGGTTTGCAAAGAGTTGGACACAACTGAGCAATTGAACTGAACTGAACTAAAGCTGGTGCAGTCAATACTTTGGCCACCTGATGCAAAGAGCTGACTCAATTGCAAAGCCCCTGATGCTGGGAAAGATTGAGGGCAGGAGGAGAAGGGGACGACAGAGGATGAGATGGCTGGATGGCATCACCGACTCGATGGACATGAGTTTGAGTGAACTCTGAGAGTTGGTGATGGACAAGGAGGCCTGGCGTGCTGTAGTTCATGGGTTTGCAAAGAGTTGGACACAACTGAGCAATTGAACTGAACTGAACTAAAGCTGGTGCAGTTTAAGCTGAATATCCTTAAACTCCCCACAGGGTTCAGGTGCACTTTAGGGCCACTGAATTTATCCTTAGATGAGTCTATTACTAACTCCATTCAAATAGATATTTCTGCCTCTTTCCACACTCAGAAATCAGCCATCCATCATTGCTGCTCTAGGTGTGGGTCATAGACACTGCCATCCATAGGGAGACAGGGACAGAAACTGAGAACACATGTTTTGAAACTTCACAGCAGCTTGCCAAAGTAATTGTGAATTAGTTGTCTACTTCATATATATGAGTGTTAAAATAGACACACACCCACATATATGTAATTATGTATATATCTAGATATATGTATATATAATTGTGTGTATAGTTATATATTTTTCCCATTTCTTTTTTAGGTAATTCATTTCTTTATCATTCATAAAGGGGTTCACAACAATGTTAATTAGGAAAAAGAATGTCCTTCTGTGATAGTTTGGGAATATGCCCTCTACTAAATAGTGGCAAGGAATTAAAATATACCTAGCTGAACTTTTTCAGAGTTGTGACCCCTCATTGTGGCATTAAAACAGTTTAGTGGGATACATATTGCAAAAAGTTAGAAACTGGTGGAATGATGGACATAGGAGTGTTCATTGTACTATTATTTCAAATTTGATATGTATTTGGAAAAGATTAAACTAAAATAAAGATGTAGCCAAAACAAAANGTACCTAGCTGAACTTTTTCAGAGTTGTGACCCCTCATTGTGGCATTAAAACAGTTTAGTGGGATACATATTGCAAAAAGTTAGAAACTGGTGGAATGATGGACATAGGAGTGTTCATTGTACTATTATTTCAAATTTGATATGTATTTGGAAAAGATTAAACTAAAATAAAGATGTAGCCAAAACAAAAAATTAGCAGTTTCTTACCTGTTGCCTTTTGTGCCCCTGCCAGCCTGGCTCTGATTAAGCCATGTCTCTCTTTGAGGCGAAGAATCCGAACTTTTGGAAACTGAGACATGTATTTATCCAAGTTATCTTTTAGGTAGTCTATATTAGGGAGAAATTAGACAAGGAAATACTTTAAAAATAAGATCTGGATAAGACCAGATCAAATACCCAAAAACTATGATATTTACCATAGTTATTAAAGATGTAGCCAAAACAAAAAATTAGCAGTTTCTTACCTGTTGCCTTTTGTGCCCCTGCCAGCCTGGCTCTGATTAAGCCATGTCTCTCTTTGAGGCGAAGAATCCGAACTTTTGGAAACTGAGACATGTATTTATCCAAGTTATCTTTTAGGTAGTCTATATTAGGGAGAAATTAGACAAGGAAATACTTTAAAAATAAGATCTGGATAAGACCAGATCAAATACCCAAAAACTATGATATTTACCATAGTTACTATATTTTATCCTTCGAGCCATGATGTCATTTTCTTAGATGGAATTTTGTCTGGGTTCAATACTCTAAGTTCTGTTTTCCTAAAACTCAAATCCAGCTTTCAGTGTAGGTGAGTTACCAAAAGGAGGTCTTACTTTTTCTGAGCATTTGTCAGGACAAGTACAAATTTACCTTGAAATAAATGAAGCTCGGTTTCTGCACAAACTTTTCCCCTTGTAAAGGCCTCTTCTAAGATCTAGGAGAGAGGCTATGCACTATATGCAAATTGAAAAATTTGCGAAAGAAAGATATTGCAACTGCAATTGGCTAAGTTGTCTGGGTTCAATACTCTAAGTTCTGTTTTCCTAAAACTCAAATCCAGCTTTCAGTGTAGGTGAGTTACCAAAAGGAGGTCTTACTTTTTCTGAGCATTTGTCAGGACAGGTACAAATTTACCTTGAAATAAATGAAGCTCGGTTTCTGCACAAACTTTTCCCTTGTAAAGGCCTCTTCTAAGACCTAGGAGAGAGGCTATGCATTGTATGCAAATCGAAAAATTTGCGAAAGAAAGATATTGCAACTGCAATTGGCTAAGACGATTGTCACTTCCTACTATGACACCCTCTCCATCACACCTCTGCTCTCTTGCTCTTTGTGGCGGTGGTGGGGGTGTGTGTGGTATATTTATGTAGCTTACAGTTACTTCTATGTATGATTAAGCTATTGACATATTCCAGGTAGGAATGGCTTCTGTGAATACTTCTGCTGCTTGCTTTCCTCCAATTGTGTCATCTTTCTCTTAAAGAGGACTTCATAGATCCTTCACCCACTCCAGTGTTCTTGCCTGGAGAATCCCAGGGATGGGGGAACCTGGTGGGCTGCCATTTATGAGGTCGCAAAGTCGTACACGACTGAAGTGACTTAGCAGCAGTAGCAGCAACATAGATCCTTCAGGGCCACAAAATCTGAATAGGCCATTCCTAAAGGGACTGTTATCTGCTTGGTAACTGGATCCTATTTCTGTTGATGCTTTCAAGACTACCTCTCAAAGCTTTCAACCAGTTTTCCTTACATATCTCCCTGCTCCTGGAGCTCAGTGTGACCCTGGTAGGCACTCTAAGAGAGAGAAGTGAGAACTGGCTCATGTCCTTGTTGTTATGACCACAGCTAAAGTGTTCTATTAAGGTTGCTGTCTCTTTGCTACTTTTTAAGTTTTTCTGAAGTAGGTTGCATTTGGGGATTTTTGTAATGTGATCTAGGACCTTTGGCAGTCATGGGACCACTTACATACCCAGGTTTTTACAGTCCAAAGAGAGAGATTCTTCACTGTAAGAAACAAAAAAGTAAAGACAGTGGTAAATTCTGCCTTTGAACTCTGTTGGAAACTCATTTTTCTGGTCCCATTGGCAACTTGCCTTCTCAACTCTTAGCTGAACATATAATAAAGCAGAAGCCGTAGGGCTTACATTTCATTGTCTTCTATAACTAATTCTGTTAATTGTGGCATCTTTGCTTGTAGATTTCATAAAAAGGTTTTTATGCAACTGTAGAGAACATTTTCTGGTCTCCAGAACCTCAAAGTACCCATCTCCAAAGATCTGTAATTAAAAAATCACTCCTACACAGCAGAGAAGTCACAGCTGAAGGAGAGTCTGTGGTGACTAGCTGGACAAGGCCATGGATGGTTGAGCTGACTTTCTGTAATCCACAGATGTTTGGACTTAGGCCTCTAAGCCACAATGTCAAACAATGATTGGGCATTTATAAAACATTCATTCCTTATCAAATTATTCTGTAATTTTTGTATCCAAACTGTTATTGCCTCACATCAAACTATGATTTTCCAGGGTTTTCTTACCTTTGGTGCTGAAGTCATCCACCAGTAGAATCTCCTTGATGAGGTGGGGAGGAGAGCGGTTGAGGACGCTGTGTACAGACCTCAGGAGAGTGGACCACACCTCGTCCACAAAGCACATGATGACGCTGGTGGTTGGGAGGTTATTGTGAACAAGTTGCTCTGCACACCTGGGCCAGAACACAAGCAGAGGACAAAAAGTGTGCCAAGATCCTCAAGGTGCGAGAGGAAGAGACAGCAGAAATGGAGCTCCTTCTCTCTCTCTCTCTCTGAGGACACAGAGACATGACTGTCTATAAGTTGAGGAAAGAGGCCTCACAGAAACCCAACCCGCTGGTGCCCTTCCAGGCTCTAGAACTATGAGAAAATAAATGTTTCTTGTTGTAAGTCCTCTAAGAAAAACCCACAAGGTGCAATTGTGTGTAAAAACACATACACTCAAGTTATCTGTCTATCTATCAATCATCTATCTACCCACCTACCTATCCATCCATCCATCTACAATCTATCTATTTCTTAATGTTTATCTATCATCTATCTTGGAGAAGGGCATGGCAACCCACTCCAGTATTCTTGCCTGGAGAATTCCATGGACAGAGGAGCATGGCTGGCCACTGTCCATAGGGTTGCAAAAAAGTCCGACGTGACTGAAGTGACTTAGCATGCACACATCATCTATCTGTCGTCCGTCTAGCTATATGATGATTTTCTTGTGCACTTTTGTTGGAGAGAATTACAAATAAAATAAAGAGCAGAGGAAGGATTTTTGGTTTTGTTTAGCTGCAAAGTTATTTCTGTCTTTTTGGCAACCCCATGGACTATAGCCTGCCAGGCTCTTATGTCCATGGGATTTCTCAGTCAAGAATACTGAAGTGGGTAGCCATTTCCTTCTCCAGGGGATCTTCTCCACTGAGGGATCAAACCTGTTGCTTTGGGCATTGGCCCAATGACAATTGTTGCTAAGAGGCCTAACCGTGCAAGGCATGAGAACCTCCTGTGCAGACATCACCCTGTTGTGGAAAGGACACCAGCTTTATACGTGCTTAAGACACTTTTGAAGCTCACCAACAAAATTTTTCAAATTGTCTTCTAGATTCTTTACTTAATCTTTCTGTGCCTCAGTTTCCTCATCTGTAAAATGAGGTAACATGTCTTATTGAAAAAAAATTTACAGCTTAGTGAGAATGCATGTAAATAAAATATCTAGCACAGTTTCTAGGCCCAGAGATTCACCAAATGGTAGCTACTGCTTTCCTAATTAGGTTATAGACCACAAGAGAACATTCCTATTCTCTTATTTAATGTTACTTAATTAACATTAATTCACTTAAGGCTACAAAGCAGTTTATGTTTGCCTTCTCAACTGGCCTTTTGCCAAGTGCCAAAGAAAATATTCTTTCCCATTGCATGTGAATGTATTTATGGATATATATGATATGTACTATATACTACTTAAACTCTTAAATAGATAGCTTCCGTATCTATTTAAGGGGTCCTTTCTGAGACTCTTTGTGCTCCAGGGTAGCCACAGTTGAAACCATTTTGCTGGCATGGAAATGAGAACATGACTATAGTGGGAGTTGGTATTCAGGTGGGTTGTAATTGGTCTTGGGTTTTCTCCATACCCTGAAGTGCATCAAGCCTCACTGCTGGCAGTCTTCCATCTCCTGCCTGGGTAACTCTTCACATGATGGTACCCAGTGGACCTCACAAAGAGTATTTGCCATTTTTCTAACTCAGATACTCTCTGTAATGCAATAATTAAATTATGATGATCATAAATAAATATTATCAGCCTTCTGCATTATTTCATTTTAAACCTCAAACCAAGAGCATCTCTTCTTCCCTCTTTATAGAAGAACAATTGAAATTACGGGGAGACTATGCCATGATTATACTGCTAGTCAATGGTGGAGTTGGGACTCAAGCTCTCGTCCAGTTTGGCTCCAGTAATAGCTATTCAGGAAGTCGTAAGTCCACAAGAATAAAAGCAGCTGGCAGTAGATGTGGCATTTTGTGGAAGCAGACATTTCTGTGAGACAACATAATGGCACTGTGCTTAGTCCACAAATAAAACAATATATGAGTAAAAACCCTAGAAAAAACACATTTGCATGGCACTTTACAGTTGGTAAAATACTATTATGTACATAAATTCAATCTTTTTAACAACTACTTGAACTGCATACTATTATATTGTTCTTCAAATAGAGCAGACTGAAGCTTGAGAAGTTAAATGACCTACCCAGAACCATTCATTAGGAAGCTGTGTACGGAAATGTGAACAGATGGTTTAATCCAGATCTAGAGATCATCAGAGAAAATGAGGTAGAAACAAAAGTGGTGGAAGATTTTGAAGGTACTAGTGTAGTGTGGTTAAATAGTCCACCTTAGGCTCTAAGTTGGGTAAGAGAAAATCAAGCAAAGAGGAGTTGATTAGCCTGAATGAAAGAAGAGTGTAGAAAACATCAATGACCTCCTGTGACTCCCTCATCTCTAATTTTATAGTGTAAATGAATGGGAAATACTCATTTCACACCTAAATATTCTTTACAACATTTGTCCCTGAAAAAAATAAATCAGTTCTAAAAAGGAAAGGTCAGCTGCATAAATTCTGCCTGAGCTATGTGAATCAACAAGCCTTGGTTGTGAAGTCCCAAAGTTGTCTTATCATTAAAATGCGGTTGAAATTATTTACATTTGTATTGCTTGACTGGTGTCCAATTCACTTTGGAACAAACATTAAACATTTTAAAATTTTACCTTTTGGAGATCATTGGGAATATCGAGAGTATGACACATTTCCTGTTGATAATGCTTTGTATTGCTTTTTTTTTATATTTCAACTTTATTTTTAATCTGATGCCCACATAACTTGAACACAACAGATAATCCATGTATTTTTCTAACCAATTAGGAAATTGAACTTCACAGAGACTACATTCTTCAAGTTTATGCAACCAAAAAATAAGATTTTATGAACTCTTCTTTTTGTGTACTTGTTGTAACTAAAAATATATTGAAGCAACTTGTTAAAAAGAATAAATTATTTATCAAGAAAAAAAATGCGGTTGATTTCAGAAACATCTAATTACAAATGAAAATACATTGGGGAGAATTAAGCAAGCGGGCTAAAATCGATGGATCTTTTCACAGTATAATTCAGTAGAGTTTGGTCTCTTTTAGAAGAAAGTTCTAGGAGGTAATGTGAGCCACTCTGAAACTAAAGGTTGACAGAACCCTCAGAAATTTGAGAGGTTTGGGAAAGGCAGCACTCTTCACCAAACAATCTGTCCCTCCTCACCTCTCAACCTTAGGTGATGCTTTAATTTCCCCATCAGGACTGATCATGAAGAATTTCAATAAATGAATATGTAGATTTCTATCCCAGGAGATGGCACCTCTGCCGGTTATGAACAAGTATACATTTTAGACGCATTTGAGGAATTACACTGAGGGTGATCCTGTGGAAGAGTATGTTTACAGGTCACACGGTGCCTGGAAAAGAGGGTGGCATTAAAGATGTGGAACACATCTTTAAGATGAGGGACACAGAAGGCAATGTGGGGGGTTTCAACTACAAAGCTTTGGTGTGTCTTGGTTCGGGTGGCTGAGATGCTTGGCCACTCTGCGTATAAAGCTACCTGGTTTTCTGCATTACTAAACAGGTTAAACATGTTTCTAGGTGTCTAGAAAACCCAGCATGCTCATTTTGTTGAAAGGCACAATGTGTCAAACTGGAAAGTCTTTGGTCTTTTTAACTCTTACGTCATTCTTACACACTGACTGTCATCGACTTCCCATAGCTGATGAAACGATTTAAATGTCATCCTACACTGACCCAGCTGAAGCAAATTTCCTTTCCTCCAATTTGCCCATTGGAAACCTTTCTGCTGTATTGGAAGGAAGAGTTGCAGCTCAGGTAAAATCTAAGTTAATACAAGATACTTCTGAGTTTAAAATCTTTTTTGAGGTTAAGCAATCGTATTTGTATCCTATATGCCCATGCATAGCACAAGTGAGGTATTTAGAGTCTGCAGACTTTGTGCTATGCTTACAAATTAACCCAAAGATGACAATAGTCAATTCAAGTACTCAAAACAAATGGAGACTAATGTGGGGACTCCACTGTCCTAGGCACTCTGGATACACTACTGTGGTAAGACAGACACACCCTGAACTTGAGGAGGAACTCGGGATTTAGACCTTTCTGATCCTGACTGCATGACTATGGGCAAGTCAGGACTTTTCAGAACCTCAGTTTCCTCATTTTCAGGATGAAATTACAGTGCCTTCATCACAGCCTGTCTGTGAAAATTTGATGAGACAATGGAGATAAAAATACTTTGCAAACTCCATGGTAAAAAGAAAAAACAAAAACGGCAAGGTCATATGATTATCCACAAAACACGTGCACACATTTTAACTGGGTACACTGCCCTTTTCCCAGGCAGTCCTTTAATCCAAATCCATCTGGGACTCGTCATTTACCAAGAGACTCGGAAAGTGATGCGTTTTGCCTTCTTGCCTTGTGTGTGCCGAAGGCTCAGCCACAAACTGCTTTGAATGTATCCTATCGAATAAAGAAGGTTTTAAATCAGATGATTGAGAGGATGATAATATTCCCTCATGTCTATGAATTTTTCATTTTTATTCCAGAACAGTCAAAATGGACTATGTGGGTCAAGTCTCAGTGTACACAGGTTTGAACAGAAGGTTGAGGAGAATATTCTCTCAGCTTCTATTTGCAATTCAACTACTGCCTCAGTGTGGCATTCTGGGGCCTTCCCTCTCCAAGCTCTGGTATCTTCGGGAGGATCAGAAAGAGAATAGAGCATCTATCTGAGGAGCTTTGTCCAGAATTATATTCTTTTTTGTAAGACCTAAGAATTATTCGGGCTTCTTCTATTCTTCTCACTGATAAGGGGTATAGTTGTTCTATAAAAGTTTTACTTTTCGGTTTTGTTCTTTCAAGGGTAGGCTGTGCTGTGCTTAGTCACTTAGCTGTGTCCAGCTCTTTGTGACCCCATGATCTGCAGCCCACCAGGCTCCCCTGTCTGTGGGTTTCTCCAAGCAAGAATACTGGAGTGGTTTTCCATGCCCTCTTCCAGGGGATCTTCACGCCCCAGGGATAGAACCCAGGTCCCCCAGATTGCGGGCAGTTTCCTTACCACCTGAGCCACCAGGGAAGCCCAGCCCTGACATTTAAACAGAATCGCCCGTGATTACTAAGTGAGAAGATTTTAGTCACACTCTAAAGGCTGAATCTGTAGTCCTGAGGCAACCGTCTACCTGTCAAAGCTACTGGACTCAGGCTTAGAAATAGAAGCCACCAGCCAAGCATTCACCACTTTGACAAGAGTCTATTGAGCAGGCAGCTGTCAGAGCGGGGATGGATGGGAGGAGGGAGAGCAGGAGGTGGTCTGATGTAACAGAAATAGTTCTAGGTTGAGGTTAGGGCACCTTGAAGGTAGTTCTGTCTCTTCTGGAGGGTCCTGGGACCTTGGGCAAGTCACTTTCCTCCTCAGCCTTCTCTGTAATGTAAGGGGTGGGATTAGAGATCTTTTGAAGGAAGTTTTATCTAATGTTAATATTCTGTGATGCTCTATGCAATTTTAGCCTCATTCACCCATTAGCGCTACCCTCTGGGTCAGAAGACATCTGAGAAAGGTAAATTAAATTGTTGTTTGGGGTTTTAAGTCTTTGGGTATTTTCCCATTGGTCCTTGAAGCACTTTACCAAAGTCCTACTTGATCTGGACTCATGCTTATTTCTATGGTCTCATTTCCACCCTTCTGCCCTCCCCAATCTCAGGTCAGATTTCCCTCAGTTTCTCAAGGGATCACTCTTTTTACCCCCTCCCCCTATGTCTGTAACTCCCTTCAGTTTGCAGCTCAAACACTTGTGTCCTCTCTCAGGCCAGGCTCAGCGTTTCCTATCTTTGCCCGAGTAGTTCACTCTACTTCCGAGGAACATTTTGTTCTATTTGCCTTGAAGGCAGGATCTATGCTCAGGTGTGAGATGGCAGAGTAGAAAGGAGCTCAGAGATATTTGTTCACTGCTAAGCTGTGGTTGTTGGGCAGTTTTAAAGAATCATCTTTGCTTAATGCTGAATAGAAGATGATTTCCTATAAATTTTCTCCCTGACAAGATAACTGATTTGCAAAACTAATTCTCCTCAAATACCTCTGACTCTATTCCCCACTCCCTCCCAAGTGTAATGAAGACAGCTGTTTTAATTTCTGCTCAAATCATATGATTATAGGGAAACAAAGGGGAGAGGAGCTGTATCCAATGGAAAGAGTATTAGAATTAGACAGAAAACTTTCTTTTGAACTGCGAATCTGCTATTAGGTTGCTGGGACAGCAGATCTATCATTTATTCTTTCAGAGTCTCACTTTTCTGACCTGTAAATCACATATGAAAGTATGTCTTTCATAGTGTGGCTGTAAGGACTGGTTAGAATAAACACACACATATAAAACACACAAATGCACACACACACACACACACACACACACACACTCACTACATGGAACATAAATAGGCACCATTTTGGTGAGGCTCAGCAAGGGAGAGATCCCTTATTGAGAGAGACCTGGACAACCTTGGGAGAGGTGGAGACAGGATGGTTGCCATGAGGGCAGAGCAGGTGTCGATGTGAGAGTCAGCCTGGGGTATAGCATTACTGCTGAGTGAGGAGAACCAGCAGACTAAGGGTCGGATCCCAACCTATTACACATATAAAACACACAAATGCACACACACACACACACACACACACACACACTCACTACATGGAACATAAATAGGCACCATTTTGGTGAGGCTCAGCAAGGGAGAGATCCCTTATTGAGAGAGACCTGGACAACCTTGGGAGAGGTGGAGGTAGGATGGTTGCCATGAGGGCAGAGCAGGTGTCGATGTGAGAGTCAGCCTGGGGTATAGCATTACCGCTGAGTGAGGAGAACCAGCAGACTAAGGGTCGGATCCCAACCTGTCATACATGAGCTGTGAGTCCCTGGGCAAGTTACCTTTCTCTGTGCTTGGTCCACTCATCTGTATCACTTTATTAGTCTGGTATGACTGTTTTAAGGATCAGATGAGATGATGTGCATGGAAGATGAAAGGTCCCAGCTGCCCAGGTTCTGACAAGCAGTGAGCAAGCAGATGTGGAATAGAATGAACGGCTCCAACCCCCTCACCTACCACCATCTGAGACCTCAGCCTCCTCTCTAAGTCTCAGCTTCTCCTAAGGTGAAGCTGGGATGGTGACAGCACCTGTCTTGAGGAATGGGCTTAAGGAACAAATGAGAAGGCAAGTAGCAAAGCCCTTGATGAACACTCTGCTTCTCTCTCTATAGCTCCTTCTCACACATATCCATACACTAATGGTTTAGAAGTGGGGCCAATTTAGAATGCATTTTAGTGTAGAATAATATAGATTTTTTTTAATATAGAGGAGATTCTAAAATGCTCCCTTCCTTATGAAAGCAAACAACAAAACAGAGCTTCTAAACATTTTCCCCCAATTTCCTGAGCCTTGACCCGAAACTGTTCTCTTCTTAGGAAACTCTGCTCTGAATGGTTCACCCAGAACAGCCCAAAAGAAACCTATTTTATGGGACAAGAGTACTCACTGCAATATCACTGTAAGAATTCGATAAATTATTTTATGATGGTTAAACTGGGCCTTGGATGAGGTCTGTACAAAGAAGTGTACACAGGTTCAAATTTCTACATTTACTAATTCCTTTCTCCCATAAATATTTCTAGGTCTTTGGCTGTATTTAGGAGACAGAGTCATTGAGTTGCTTTACTATTTCTCAGTTTTACATTAATTAGTCATTTTTTACCTGTTTTCTTCTCTTCAAGTCAGTAGCAGAAGTGTGTTTTATACCTTCTGATCATTTCTCTCCTTATCACCCCTCTAATTGTGAGGAGTGCGTTAACTAAAAACATCAAAAACTCTACAGTCATCTTTTGGCCACATTTAACCTTTGTTTTGTTATGGTCTATCTTGCACCTTTTAAACAAATTCTACTGTGTATTTCCAGCTTTCAGATACAGCTTTTTAGTGAAATGGCACACTGCCCTCTAACACGCATAGACACACAAATGTGCATGAACGTGTACACACACACACACAATTCAAAAGCAATGTGCAGCATTGCTTTGTGTACATTTATAGAAGAAAAAGCAGGAAATAACCTATTGAAATCCATCTTCTGAGATTTTCTTCCCCCTGCCCTTGTTTGGTTTCTTAGGGAGATCTCATAGCTTTTCCAGTCAGTTTTAGATAATGTTCTCCTATCACTGAAATCACAAAAGCTATCTCATTTCATCAACTGAAATATTAATCCAATGTAAAATTAAGGAGATTGAGCTTCATTTTGCTGTTAAGTTTCTTTCTCTTTCAGCCTGATACACACATTTAGAGGCCTGACGTGTGCAAAGCTCTGTGACCCGTCTATTTTCTCTCTTCGAGCTCCTCCTCCAGTAATTCATTAGTTGTGGGTTTTGACCTCACTAGGATTGGAAGAGCAGGGGAGACAAAAATTAAGGATCTAGAAAGGTTTTTCTTTTCCCTCAGTATTAGACTGGTTTGTGGCAAATGTACGGTGCTATCTTTTGCTTTTCATATGTGCCAAAAGAAAACTCTCTTTAGCTGTGTAGGAAGGAATCAAATTATTGGTTGACAGTCCCAGCTCTGGGCTAAGAGAATAGGCCTATTTTAATTGCTTTATTGAGGGGCTTGCCAGAATACTGTAGGAAAAGCAAAGCATTAAATTAAACAATCGACTAACATCATGACGACGCAGCAGCGCCAGAGAAGCATGCTGTAATTCTTACTGTCCTCTACAAAACGAAATGCTGGCAGCAAACGTGTCCTTGAGTCATTTTTCTCTAAATGCAGATTCAGGAAGTGCACTCTTAAAATAGGTTCCTTTTTGGAGTTTCATCTTCCCTCTAGCTGCAGGCCACAGGACAGAACTCTTTAAGGAGAATTGGCTTGCATTTCCAGTAGGCAGGACTCTGTCTTAGTAAATCTTGGGTGGGTGTATTGATTATTGCTGGCTAAACCAAGCTTCAATACGAGTAGGAACTGCAAGGATTATCTTTTTATAAAGAAAGGGTTAAATATGGAAATGTGAAATGACTGTCAAAAAAGTATTTTATTTGAAGCATATTTTATAAGCAAAAATTCTAGGCAAAAATGAAATTGCATTTTACTTATGGGCAGAAAACTTTCTTATGAATGAAGCAAGGAGATTTTCATCTATTGAAAATCAAAAGATTAAAATGCAAGACAAAAAACAGCAAAAGTATGAATTAGTGAATAAACATGACAATGAATAGATAATAGTGTTAGAAGAGGACATATTTACCTTAAACAAGACACTAACATATTCTATATACCCAAAATGAAAAATTGGGAAGTTACTATTAAGTCATTATTACTAATTTGTAAAATGATTTCTCACAAACCTAATTTGAATAGGTATCTATCATTCGTTTTTTTAAAAAATAGCATCAATTTTCAAAATTCATTTAAGAGAAACTTGTCTTTAAAACCATATTGCATGAACTTGAATCTCTTGAGTGCCCAGCTCTGTGCTCTGTTCTGTTGCTGTTTAGTCACTAGTCTTGTCTGACTCTTTTGAGAACCCATGGATGGAGCCCTCCAGGTTCCTTCTGTCCATGGGATTTCCCAGGCAAGAATGCTGGAGTGCATTGCCATTTCCTCCTCCAGGGCTCTTCCCAGCGTAGGGATCAGACCCCCATCTCCTGCACTGGCAGGTGGATTCTTCACCACCGGTGTTCTGTGCTAAGGGGATACAAAATGAAGTAAATGACAGTTTCTTTCTGAAGTTTTGAATTTCACTGACAAGGTGAAACAGATTCTCAAGGCTCTGGTTACTGAAGAGCACATAGTAAGGAGTGTTTTAGTAACAACAAGAGCATTAAGGGTCATTGAAGCACAGAGGTTACAGTCAAATCACGGTACAGGTGGAGGTGAGATACAGTTAGATGTTAAGCAATGTCAGGATAAGATGTTTGGGGGGAAATGGTGAAGACTGCAAGGTGAGGATAGTAGGAAGCTGTGGAAGGGACCAGTTAAGAAAAACATCAGTGGGTAGTAATGAACTTGATGTGTAGAAAAAGATCATGAGACTAACTATCCTTATGCTGAAGGCCCACATTGGAGAGACTGGCACACACTGTAAGTGATAGCCACAGGCCAAGGGGTAGAAATCTGGGTGGCACTAAAAAGGACAGTAAAATAATGCTGATGACAGAAAGGGGTTTGTGCTCTTGAAAAAGGCCATTACTGCGTCTCAACACCTTAGAACGGTTCTTTGGGACTCAGGAGAAAAGGAGGGAAGAGCAAGTAAAAAGGGTCTGATTTAGAACAAGAGCAGAAGTTGTCCTAGAAATCCTGCTTCTCTCTCCTTCTCTATGTTACCCTCATCCTAGCGTATCAGTTAAATCATCATTCTTAAGAACTAGTAACTACTTATTATCTTTACCAGGGGGCAACTAAATCGAAACAAACACACTAGCAAACCTATGGTTTTTAATCCTTGTTTTGATTCAATGTATATTCAATAGCCAGTTATGATACAAATTTGGGGGAAATGAAAGAGGCAGTAAGGGAGATAGTCCCCAGATCTCTTAAACTTTAAAGGTTTCAGTGGATTGTTACTACAACTAATTTTAAGCCCAGTTCTTCTGCATTCTTATAGATTTCTTTCTTTTTCTTTCTTTTCTCTTCTCCCCTACTTCTCTTTCACACACACACATACATATATTCTTACTATATTCTATAGCAATTTCTCCCATGCAGACTTTTAAAAATTATTATCTCAAAAAATCTTGTAACTGTGTACTTAAACAAGCATCTCATATACCTTTTGAGCAAAGCTGGAAAAAAATAAAATCAAAATAAGAAAACTTTAAATCACGCCAACCTGAAGAATCAAATGTTTTTCACTTGTATTTTCTTCCAACCTTTATCCATTTGAATACATAATTTGCACATACTTGTAGTCAGTGTTTGGATAAAAGAAAAGAAAAATAATCTATTCTCTTTCCTGAAAGAATAGGACAAAAGGGGCTCTGTACATAGGATCCCTGTTGGTTAAACTGTCACCTCCATCCTGTTGGAAAAGTAGAGCATCAGATAGGCAGCTTGCTAGGGGCACCTATATTTAGCCAAGGTAGGTTGTGTGATAAGAGGGAGGGGCCCTGGCCGCACGCTGTCTGACTCATGCTCTCAAGCACACGTGTCACTTTCTCCTACAGTTGGGACAGCCTCCTTCAGAAAAGAGAGCCTAACTGTGACTTTCCTGGGCAGCAACCCTTAGCTTCCAGAGATCAAATTTTAGAAAATAACAAGCACTGGAAGCCATTGAGCCTCCAATAAATCACATGGACGATAACATCATTATTGCTTGCTTTGGCTCTCATACAATTGCCCTTTCTCTGGTTTGGAACTGAAGCCTGGACTTCTGTGCAGTGTCTGATTTTTTTCCCCAAGCTCCATAGCAGTCTGCCAGACCACAGAAGGGATATTAAAATAAAGCTACTTTACTACTTCATTCCCTGGCATTTTGTATTGAAAGTTGCCATGGATAGTATATGGCCATATAGTATGTGCTACCTAGGGTATGTATAGTAAATATGCCCTTCATAGTGGCTTATATAGTATATGCTGTATACTGGCATACTTTAGTATGCCATATGTAGTGTATATATGTAGTAATTTAGTGATATGTGTGTGTGTTCAGTTGCTCAGTTGTGTCCGACTCTTTGGGGCCCCATGGACTGTAGCCCACCAGGCTCTTCTGTCCATGAGATTTCCCAGGCAGGACTCCTGGAGTGGGTAGCCATTTCCTACTCCAGGGAACTTCCTGACCTAGGGATCAAACCTGCCTTTTTTGTGTCTCCTGCATTGGCAGGCGGATTCTTTATCACTGTGCTACATGCAAAGCCCCAATATAGTGATATAGTATATCATAAATATATGTATATCATAGTATATCATAAATATTTATCATAAACATATATGTCAAATATATATATTTGACATGTGATATACAGGATTTCAGATCAGAGCTGGTCTGACATAATTTTGGGGATTTTTTTTGTAGTAGTAATTAGCAAAAGATGGGCGATCAGTAGCACAACATAATTTTGAGCACGTATTTTAATAATTTCTCTACAATTACTAGCTCTATGAACACAGACAATACAGCCTCCCAGGGCCTCAGTTTCTTCATTTTTATTTGGGATGTTNCTTCCTTGGAAAATCCCATCGATGGAGGAGCCTGGAAAGCTGAAGTCCATGGGGTTGCTGAGGGTCCCACAGGACTGAGCGACTTCACTTTCACTTTTTGCTTTCATGCATTGGAGAAGGAAATGGCAACCCACTCCAATGTTCTTGCCTGGAGAATCCTAGGGACAGGGGAGCCTGGTAGGCTGCAGTCTATGGGGTCACACAGAGTCAGACACAACTGAAGTGACTTAGCAGCAGCAAACTCTCTCACACAGAAATGAGGTTTTATAAAAGTAATACATTGTATTTTTAAAAACAGCTTTTCTAAAGTATGATTGACATATAAAAGCTTGTATATAGTTAATGAATGCAAATCAATAAGTTTGGGGATATGTATACACCTGAGAAGAAAAATATGACTAACCTAAACAGCATATTAAGAAGCAGAGACATTACTTTGCCAACAAAGGTCTGTCTAGTCAAAGCTATGGTTTTTCCAGTAGTCATATATGGATGTAAAAGTTGGACTATAAAGAAAGCTGACCACAGAATAATTGATGCTTTTGAACTGTAATGTTGGAGAAGACTCTTGAGCATCCCTTGGACTGCAAGAGATCCAACCAGTCAATCCTCAAGGAAATCAGTCCTGAATATTCATTGGAAGGACTGATGCTAAAGCTGAAACTCCAATACACTGGCCACCTGATCCAAAGAACTGACTCACTGGAAAAGACCCTGAGGCTAGGAAAGATTGAAGGAAGGCAGGAGGAGAAGGGGATGACAGAAGATGAGATGGTTGGATGGCCTCACCAGCTCAATGGAAATGAGTTTGAGCAAGCTCCGGGAGCTGGTGATAGGGAAGCCTGGAGTGCTGCAGTCCATGGGGTCACAAAGTGTCAGACATGACTGAGTGACTGAACTGAACTGAACTGATACACCTGTGAAAATATCATCAGCATCAAGGCCATAAACATGACCACTATCTTCAAAAGTTTCCTCCCATCCTCTTTTTATTATTATTATTATCATTTATTTTGGTGTGTGTGGTTAGGGCAGTTCCAGGACTTTGGCCACCTCATGCAAAGATTTGGCTCATTGGAAAAGACTCTGATGCTGGGAGGGATTGGGGGCAGGAGGAAAAGAGACAACCGAGGATGAGATGGCTGGATGGCATCACGGACTCAATGGACATCAGTNATGATCTGGACTCATGCTTATTTCTATGGTCTCATTTCCACCCTCTCTGCCCTCCCCAATCTCAGGTCAGATTTCCCTCAGTTTCTCAAGGGATCACTCTTTTTACCCCCTCCCCCTATGTCTGTAACTCCCTTCAGTTTGCAGCTCAAACACTTGTGTCCTCTCTCAGGCCAGGCTCAGCGTTTCCTATCTTTGCCCGAGTAGTTCACTCTACTTCCGAGGAACATTTTGTTCTATTTGCCTTGAAGGCAGGATCTATGCTCAGGTGTGAGATGGCAGAGTAGAAAGGAGCTCAGAGATATTTGTTCACTGCTAAGCTGTGGTTGTTGGGCAGTTTTAAAGAATCATCTTTGCTTAATGCTGAATAGAAGATGATTTCCTATAAATTTTCTCCCTGACAAGATAACTGATTTGCAAAACTAATTCTCCTCAAATACCTCTGACTCTATTCCCCACTCCCTCCCAAGTGTAATGAAGACAGCTGTTTTAATTTCTGCTCAAATCATATGATTATAGGGAAACAAAGGGGAGAGGAGCTGTATCCAATGGAAAGAGTATTAGAATTAGACAGAAAACTTTCTTTTGAACTGCGAATCTGCTATTAGGTTGCTGGGACAGCAGATCTATCATTTATTCTTTCAGAGTCTCACTTTTCTGACCTGTAAATCATATATGAAAGTATGTCTTTCATAGTGTGGCTGTGAGGACTGGTTAGAATAAACACACACATATAAAACACACAAATGCACACACACACACACACACACTCACTACATGGAACATAAATAGGCACCATTTTGGTGAGGCTCAGCAAGGGAGAGATCCCTTATTGAGAGAGACCTGGACAACCTTGGGAGAGGTGGAGACAGGATGGTTGCCATGAGGGCAGAGCAGGTGTCGATGTGAGAGTCAGCCTGGGGTATAGCATTACTGCTGAGTGAGGAGAACCAGCAGACTAAGGGTCGGATCCCAACCTATCATACATGAGCTGTGAGTCCCTGGGCAAGTTACCTTTCTCTGTGCTTTGTCCACTCATCTGTATCACTTTATCAATCTGGTATGACTGTTTTAAGGATCAGATGAGACGATGTGCATGGAAGATGAAAGGTCCCAGCTGCCCAGGTTCTGACAAGCAGTGAGCAAGCAGATGTGGAATAGAATGAACGGCTCCAACCCCCTCACCTACCACCATCTGAGACCTCAGCCTCCTCTCTCAGTCTCAGCTTCTCCTAAGGTGAAGCTGGGATGGTGACAGCACCTGTCTTGAGGAATGGGCTTAAGGAACAAATGAGAAGGCAAGTAGCAAAGCCCTTGATGAACACTCTGCTTCTCTCTCTACAGCTCCTTCTCACACATATCCGTACACTAATGTTTTAGAAGTGGGGCCAATTTAGAATGCACTTTAGTGTAGAATAATATAGATTTTTTTTTAATATAGAGGAGATTCTAAAATGCTCCCTTCCTTATGAAAGCAAACAACAAAACAGAGCTTCTAAACATTGCTGTTTTTCCCCAATTTTCTGAGCCTTGACCCGAAACTGTTCTCTTCTTAGGAAACTCTGCTCTGAATGGTTCACCCAGAACAGCCCAAAAGAAACCTATTTTATGGGACAAGAGTACTCACTGCAATATCACTGTAAGAATTCGATAAATTATTTTATGGTGGTTAAACTGGGCCTTGGATGAGGTCTGTACAAAGAAGTGTACACAGGTTCAAATTTCTACATTACTAATTCCTTTCTCCCATAAATATTTCTAGGTCTTTGGCTGTATTTAGGAGACAGAGTCATTGAGTTGCTTTACTATTTCTCAGTTTTACATTAATTAGTCATTTTTTACCTGTTTTCTTCTCTTCAAGTCAGTAGCAGAAGTGTGTTTTATACCTTCTGATCATTTCTCTCCTTATCACCCCTCTAATTGTGAGGAGTGTGTTAACTAAAAACATCAAAAACTCTACAGTCATCTTTTGGCTACATTTAACCTTTGTTTTGCTATGGTCTATCTTGCACCTTTTAAACAAATTCTGCTGTGTATTTCCAGCTTTCAGATACAGCTTTTTAGTGAAATGGCACACTGCCCTCTAACACGCACAGACACACAAATGTGCATGAACGTGTACACACACACACACACAATTCAAAAGCAATGTGCAGCATTGCTTTGTGTACATTTATAGAAGAAAAAGCAAGAAATAACCTATTGAAATCCATCTTCTGAGATTTTCTTCCCCCTGCCCTTGTTTGGTTTCTTAGGGAGATCTTATAGCTTTTCCAGTCAGTTTTAGATAATGTTCTCCTATCACTGAAATCACAAAAGCTATCTCATTTCATCAACTGAAATATTAATCCAATGTAAAATTAAGGAGATTGAGCTTCATTTTGCTGTTAAGTTTCTTTCTCTTTCAGCCTGATACACACATTTAGAGGCCTGACGTGTGCAAAGCTCTGTGACCCGTCTATTTTCTCTCTTCGAGCTCCTCCTCCAGTAATTCATTAGTTGTGGGTTTCGACCTCACTAGGATTGGAAGAGCAGGGGAGACAAAAATTAAGGATCTAGAAAGGTTTTTCTTTTCCCTCAGTATTAGACTGGTTTGTGGCAAATGTACGGTGCTATCTTTTGCTTTTCATATGTGCCAAAAGAAAACTCTCTTTAGCTGTGTAGGAAGGAATCAAATTATTGGTTGACAGTCCCAGCTCTGGGCTAAGAGAATAGGCCTATTTTAATTGCTTTATTGAGGGGCTTGCCAGAAACTGTAGGAAAAGCAAAGCATTAAATTAAACAATCGACTAACATCATGACGACGCAGCAGCGCCAGAGAAGCATGCTGTAATTCTTACTGTCCTCTACAAAACGAAATGCTGGCAGCAAACGTGTCCTTGAGTCATTTTTCTCTAAATGCAGGTTCAGGAAGTGCACTCTTAAAATAGGTTCCTTTTTGGAGTTTCATCTTCCCTCTAGCTGCAGGCCACAGGACAGAACTCTTTAAGGAGAATTGGCTTGCATTTCCAGTAGGCAGGACTCTGTCTTAGTAAATCTTGGGTGGGTGTATTGATTATTGCTGGCTAAACCAAGCTTCAATACGAGTAGGAACTGCAAGGATTATCTTTTTATAAAGAAAGGGTTAAATATGGAAATGTGAAATGACTGTCAAAAAAGTATTTTATTTGAAGCATATTTTATAAGCAAAAATTCTAGGCAAAAATGAAATTGCATTTTACTTATGGGCAGAAAACTTTCTTATGAATGAAGCAAGGAGATTTTCATCTATTGAAAATCAAAAGTTTAAAATGCAAGACAAAAAACAACAGAAGTATGAATTAGTGAATAAACATGACAATGAATAGATAATAGTGTTAGAAGAGGACATATTTACCTTAAACAAGACACTAACATATTCTATATATCCAAAATGAAAAATTGGGAAGTTACTATTAAGTCATTATTACTAATTTGTAAAATGATTTCTCACAAACCTAATTTGAATAGGTATCTATCATTCGTTTTTTTAAAAAATAGCATCAATTTTCAAAATTCATTTAAGAGAAACTTGTCTTTAAAACCATATTGCATGAACTTGAATCTCTTGAGTGCCCAGCTCTGTGCTCTGTTCTGTTGCTGTTTAGTCACTAAGTCTTGTCTGACTCTTTTGAGAACCCATGGATGGAGCCCTCCAGGTTCCTTCTGTCCATGGGATTTCCCAGGCAAGAATGCTGGAGTGCATTGCCATTTCCTCCTCCAGAGCTCTTCCCAGCGTAGGGATCAGGCCCCCATTCCTGCACTGGCAGGTGGATTCTTCACCACCAGTGCTCTGTGCTAAGGGGATACAAAATGAAGTAAATGACAGTTTCTTTCTGAAGTTTTGAATTTCACTGACAAGGTGAAACAGATTCTCATGGCTCTGGTTACTGAAGAGCACATAGTAAGGAGTGTTTTAGTAACAACAAGAGCATTAAGGGTCATTGAAGCACAGAGGTTACAGTCAAATCACGGTACAGGTGGAGGTGAGATACAGTTAGATGTTAAGCAATGTCAGGATAAGATGTTTGGGGGGAAATGGTGAAGACTGCAAGGTGAGGATAGTAGGAAGCTGTGGAAGGGACCAGTTAAGAAAAACATCAGTGGGTAGTAATGAACTTGATGTGTAGAAAAAGATCATGAGACTAACTATCCTTATGCTGAAGGCCCACATTGGAGAGACTGGCACACACTGTAAGTGATAGCCACAGGCCAAGGGGTAGAAATCTGGGTGGCACTAAAAAGGACAGTAAAATAATGCTGATGACAGAAAGGGGTTTGTGCTCTTGAAAAAGGCCATTACTGCGTCTCAACACCTTAGAACGGTTCTTTGGGACTCAGGAGAAAAGGAGGGAAGAGCAAGTAAAAAGGGTCTGATTTAGAACAAGAGCAGAAGTTGTCCTAGAAATCCTGCTTCTCTCTCCTTCTCTATGTTACCCTCATCCTAGCGTATCAGTTAAATCATCATTCTTAAGAACTAGTAACTACTTATTATCTTTACCAGGGGGCAACTAAATCGAAACAAACACACTAGCAAACCTATGGTTTTTAATCCTTGTTTTGATTCAATGTATATTCAATAGCCAGTTATGATACAAATTTGGGGGAAATGAAAGAGGCAGTAAGGGAGATAGTCCCCAGATCTCTTAAACTTTAAAGGTTTCAGTGGATTGTTACTACAACTAATTTTAAGCCCAGTTCTTCTGCATTCTTATAGATTTCTTTCTTTTTCTTTCTTTTCTCTTCTCCCCTACTTCTCTTTCACACACACACATACAATATTCTTACTATATTCTATAGCAATTTCTCCCATGCAGACTTTTAAAAATTATTATCTCAAAAAATCTTGTAACTGTGTACTTAAACAAGCATCTCATATACCTTTTGAGCAAAGCTGGAAAAAAATAAAATCAAAATAAGAAAACTTTAAATCACGCCAACCTGAAGAATCAAATGTTTTTCACTTGTATTTTCTTCCAACCTTTATCCATTTGAATACATAATTTGCACATACTTGTAGTCAGTGTTTGGATAAAAGAAAAGAAAAATAATCTATTCTCTTTCCTGAAAGAATAGGACAAAAGGGGCTCTGTACATAGGATCCCTGTTGGTTAAACTGTCACCTCCATCCTGTTGGAAAAGTAGAGCATCAGATAGGCAGCTTGCTAGGGGCACCTATATTTAGCCAAGGTAGGTTGTGTGATAAGAGGGAGGGGCCCTGGCCGCACGCTGTCTGACTCATGCTCTCAAGCACACGTGTCACTTTCTCCTACAGTTGGGACAGCCTCCTTCAGAAAAGAGAGCCTAACTGTGACTTTCCTGGGCAGCAACCCTTAGCTTCCAGAGATCAAATTTTAGAAAATAACAAGCACTGGAAGCCATTGAGCCTCCAATAAATCACATGGACGATAACATCATTATTGCTTGCTTTGGCTCTCATACAATTGCCCTTTCTCTGGTTTGGAACTGAAGCCTGGACTTCTGTGCAGTGTCTGATTTTTTTCCCCAAGCTCCATAGCAGTCTGCCAGACCACAGAAGGGATATTAAAATAAAGCTACTTTACTACTTCATTCCCTGGCATTTTGTATTGAAAGTTGCCATGGATAGTATATGGCCATATAGTATGTGCTACCTAGGGTATGTATAGTAAATATGCCCTTCATAGTGGCTTATATAGTATATGCTGTATACTGGCATACTTTAGTATGCCATATGTAGTGTATATATGTAGTAATTTAGTGATATGTGTGTGTGTTCAGTTGCTCAGTTGTGTCCGACTCTTTGGGGCCCCATGGACTGAGCCCACCAGGCTCTTCTGTCCATGAGATTTCCCAGGCAGGACTCCTGGAGTGGGTAGCCATTTCCTACTCCAGGGAACTTCCTGACCTAGGGATCAAACCTGCCTTTTTTGTGTCTCCTGCATTGGCAGGCGGATTCTTTATCACTGTGCTACATGCAAAGCCCCAATATAGTGATATAGTATATCATAAATATATGTATATCATAGTATATCATAAATATTTATCATAAACATATATGTCAAATATATATATTTGACATGTGATATACAGGATTTCAGATCAGAGCTGGTCTGACATAATTTTGGGGATTTTTTTTGTAGTAGTAATTAGCAAAAGATGGGCGATCAGTAGCACAACATAATTTTGAGCACGTATTTTAATAATTTCTCTACAATTACTAGCTCTATGAACACAGACAATACAGCCTCCCAGGGCCTCAGTTTCTTCATTTTTATTTGGGATGTTAGGTATATTTGTGTTCTCCTCGAGGTTGTGAGTTTCACCAGGGAGAAAAACATGAATGGCAGAGTGCTTGTTCTAAATAGGTGATTAATGCATGGCCAATAGACATCTGTCAATGGCTAAGAGCTGAAAATGATTAACACCACAATGATGAGGCCCTTCTTAGCAGTATGAATACAGGCACATCTCTATCTGCCTTCTTCCTAGTAACACTGATATCCAGATCACAAAGAAGAGTTGTTTACTTTTACAGAGGCCAAACAAGGGCATTATTTACATACTACATATTGTAAATCTGAATCTTGACACTCCCTAATTTCAACTTCTTGGCAAACATTGTTTAGCTCAGGAATCGAATATCAAGGCATGTATGGAGCTGTATTAACAATTAATGGGAACTAAACACGTGGCTACAACACATGGCTCATACCTTCACTTATGAGTGAGCCGAAAAGACCCAGGAATCAACTATGTTTGAATCAGATCAGGTTCTGTGATCTACCTTTTCGTTACAGGAATTTAATTCTTTAAAACCTGGTTCATGAAGACTCATTGGGCGCGGTAGAGCTTGGTTACTTTGGGAAAGTGACATTGTTTCTGAGTATTCTCATTTGCTCATTTGAACCCATAATATGTGCCACCTCCTTTGTAGGGCTTTTATGAAGTTCATGTGATTTGTATGCAGTTGCTTCATAAATAGTGAAACTCTAGAAATATAAAATATATTCTTGTGTGTCTTGCAGGTGTTTGCTACTTATTAGCTGATTGACTTTTTCCAACGTTATTATTCCTGCATCACTGAGCTCCTGAGCTATCTACCATCCTCATCTCTAAAGGCTATTAAATTCTAGGGAGTAGAGTCACTTCTTCACTTGCTATTATGATAATCATTACTCACAATTAGGCAGAATTCTGCTGCTTAAAATATGATTCCAGAGAGGCCTAGAAGGCTCCTTCTCCATGCTCCTTTTGCAAATAGACTCCTGACAAACTTGCTAGTAATAAAAAGTTCCAAAATTGAGAATTCACTTCATTGTTACTGTTTTAATGAAATTACATTTTAAGCTCTACTGTTCATATACACCTTATTAGGAAGTGAGCTCCTCTCATCATTTTAGTAGGTTTTCAATACAGAAAAGGGAACAGAACCATGAGCTAACAGGGAGGAGGGCCAAAGTCTCAGAGAAGAAAAGGAATAAAGAGAGTTCATTGGGTCTGCTGATGGCAAAACTTTTCTCTGGGAGGATGGTAGACTATCTGAACTCTGCCTAGTGATTACTATTTCTATAACTCTCTAGGCAACCAAAAATCACAGAGAATCATCTAAAAATAAATCTTTTCTGTATAAGATCCAAAATACCTGGGGCTGAGGAAAGAGAAGAGAAATGGATCTTACCCAGCAGGTCTTGTGTCTTCAATGGCTCTGTCCACTGGGATCAAATCACTGAGGTAGACATTGAAGTTTCCTTCTTTCCATCTTCTTTCCACCTCCTTCTCTTTTCCGTGGGGAACAACTACTGGACGTCCAAACTGACCTGGAGCTTTGGGGTCCCTTGGAGAAAGTGTCACATCAATTCTTACACACGGTGCATTCCATCATCTTCACGTGAAAGGGCTTTTGTCTGACTTTGGTTGAGTCGTGCAGGCCGGGTCTCGGCAGTGAAGTTGGTCCTTCCTAGCTCCTGTCCCTGAGTTAAGGCTTGATTGATTTGAGACACTGCTGCTCTCTGTAGAGCAAGTGAAGAGAAAGATGCCTCATTGCTCTTCATGCCAATGCGTTTCTCTTGGCTTTTGCCCAGTACTATAGTAGATGTAGTTTTGGTGTTGGAATTGGGGACATCTTTGGTGTCTGTCTTTAGCTCCTCCTCCTTGGTTATAATTACAACATGGCTTTCAGACAAATTGAGTTTCTTCCCATCAGCCACCTTGGCTCCGTCATCCTTCAGCAAGCCTCCCCACTGTATCTTATTAACAGATGGCTTCTTTAAGCGATCTGAATTGGCAACGAACTTGGAAAAGGTAAGGTTCTTATTGGCTTTGTGTTTATTTGCATTCAGTTCTTTGCTCTGAGTCTCAGTTTTATTTAACGCTATGGCTTCCCTGGGTCTTGGCACTGGTGGGCTGGCAGAGTAGGTCCTTTCATTGAGTCCTGCCTGGTACTGCTGCTTTGATCTGTCATTACTAAGACTGGTGGTCACATCCAGGTGCCTCTCAGCTGCTTGCTTTGATGTGTCACTGTTGAGACCATGGCTTTTCGGGCCCGGCTTGTTCATACCGACAGGTCCTGTGTGCACAGATATTTTGGCCAGTGGAGTTCCCCTTGCTGCAATGAATGGAGTTTTCTCAAGCCCCTGAGCTGTCGTTTGCTCTCGTGTCACGGGGTGAGAGGAAACTGCAGGCTGGATGTCTCGCCCTTCTGTCTTCCACTTGGTCAAAGTCCCTGGGTGAGTCTGCCTGTATGCAGGATGCCACAAAGGCGCAACCTTGCCTCTTCCCAGGGCGTTCTGTACTTTTCTTTCCTTCTGGGTTTGGTCCAAATCATCCTCGACTTTGAGCTTACTCTCCTCAGTCTTCCTAAAGTTCTCTTTGCCCCACAGGCCCTCCCGTGTCCCTTCAGTGGGGGCTTCATCTCTGTCCTGCTGCTGTCAAGGCTCTTTACCTGGTCTGACTGAACTCTGAACCCTACCCGCTCCCTCCGAACAATGTCTTCCTTCAGGATCTGAGTGTTGATCTCGCTGAATGAGAGGCGGAGAGCTGCCATGTCAAAGAGCAGCCAGATGACAGAAGCTGCAAATATAAATGCCAGGACTCGCCCACTTCCTCGGAAAAACTTTCGGATCTTGTTCATGGTACAAAGGCTTCCCTTGCAGCCTGTCCTCCCTCTGAGCCTGCTTACCTTGAGAGGAGAGGGAGCTGAAGTAGTAGCAGTAGCAGTAGCTGCAGCAGCCAAGTTGCCAGAAAGCGCCCCCCTCCCGTGAACACAGCAGGAAGCAGCCGTCCAAGGGGAGAGCTCAGCTCCTACCGCTTGTCAGTCTCTGCCTGCGTGGCATTTCACAGCAGAGCATCCGTGCCTGCTCAGCTGGCCCCCGGTGAAGCCCTGCTCGATACTGCCCTTTTGGTCACTCTGGGAGCAGTCGATTCCAGCCCCCAGACAGTTCAACAGATCACTCATCTCATCTCCACGAGCCCACGTCCACCTCCCTACAAGCCCCAGGAAAGGTGGGGGCCCGGCTGGGGCTGCGGCTTCTCTCCTCCCAGTTCTTGGTCTGCACACTGTAACTCAACACCACTTCTCATAAGGAAAACATTTCAAGCCATTACCCAGAAAACTTCATTCAGCTCTCACCTTCCGTGTTATGTGAGAGTGTGTTTGTTTTCAGAGCAATTAAAGAAAGCTATCTAACTTGGAGGGCATGTGTTCCTGGTTTGTAACCCCACCTACCACAGTCCTGTTTATTAACCCTGTTGTACCCAGCTCTCCAAGTAATTTGCCCCAGCAATTATTGGCCTCCATGTTTCAGCTTTGAGAGGTAGCTCTTAGAGAAGAGTCCAGGCAATCCTCCATACCAGAGATGGGTGTTTGATTATTCAGAATGCCTCTTTGGGGCAGGGTAATCAAAATGTTCTTTGGAAATCAGCTTTTTGTTTTAAACGAATTCATCTATTTCATTGCTAGATTCAGTAGACATAGACTTAATTTGTCACATTGCTGTAAAAGTTTTTAAACTCTTACTCAGTTTGGGTACTTATCTTGTCACAGATGCAGCAGTTTGCAGACTGAATCAGAAATTTGGATCGGCCCCTTGAGTGGGGCTGGTAGACTGGTAGGTAGAATCCTGGTTCCCACAGCTTTGTAATAGAATCTTACTGAAAAAATCTTCCCAAATTCGGATCAATTGATGAGGGGAAGGAGTAAAGATGACCATTGATCTGCACTGTGTTTTCAGAAGCTTCCCGCATCTTTCTAATGTACAGCCAAAGTTGAGAAACACTGTGTTGCGCTGTGCTTAGTCATGTCTGACTCTTTGCGACTCCATGGACTGTGGCCTGACAGGTTCCTCTGTTTATGGGGATTCCCCAGGCAAAAATACTGGAGTTGGTTGCCCTAGAATAAACTGCCTCACTGTAATTTTTTGGGTTTTTGAACACTGCCCACAATTTTTGTGAAATTTTCTCCCAGAGTAAAACCTAATAAAAACTATACATCCCCAGAACCATTCAATCAGAATCTGCCATTTTATAAGTTTAATTTATATTTTATGTTAGAGTATAGGTGATTTATATTGGAGTATAGATGATTTACAATGTCCTGTTAGTTTCAGGGATACAGCAAAGTGATTCAGTTCTACGTATACTTATATCTGTTCTTTTTCAAGAGTCTGCATTTTAACCTCACCTGCAATAAACACTGTCCCTAAAGTTTGAGAGGCACTGCCCGGGAGCACTGTTCTCTAAGTGCCTTTGGATGATCTGCAGATAGTGATGCCACGTATTACTGCAGTGTTAGGAGCAGTATAGTGTCCCTGCTTTGAGATAAACAGGCTCCCATAGACTTGGGCTTATAGGAAGGAAAGATTCTGAATCTTTTTATACTTACACATTGTCTTTCATAGACAAAATAAGTTTGTATTTTACCCCATGGGAAGAACCCAGGTAAATGCAGGCATGGTAATGTGTTTCTTGAATCTCCGATTTTTCTTTTCACTCAGTGCCTACCCTCCAGATTGGAATGCACCCATGGCAGCGTTGTTGGCTTAGTCATTTCCTCCATGCATCCATGCCTCCGTTTACCCATCCTTCCAACATTTTGTTGAGTCTGTCCCATCACTCAGGCCCTGTTTTGGGTGTTGAAAGATATTGAGTAAGAAGGACCTAGTTCTTATCTTTGCGCTCTCTCAGTCTAGACATAGATAAGTAATAAGTTCCATAAAACACTGAGTAAATAGTATGAGAGAACTATATCCTGGATTCTTTGGGGATGAATTTTGGTAAAGTTGTCCTTAGATTTGAAGGATAAACAAGAACATAATTATCTCTGTTCATACTGTGTTCCAGAAAAAGAAATACTAGCTGGATGGTGAAAAACAGATAAATTAGAAAAAACATAGAAGTGAAGAGAGATTACTTATGGTCATAGTACTTATGGGAAGCATGCATTTCTAAGAACCAGCATGATTGGGCTTCCCTGGTGGTTTAGTGGCAAAGAATCTGCCTGTAATGCAGGAGACATAGGTTCGATCCCTAGGTAGGGAAGATCCCCTGAAGAAGGGAACGGCAACCCACTCTAGTATTCCTGCCGGGATAATCCCATGGACAGAGGAGCCTTGTGGGCTACAGTCCATGGGGTCGCAAAGAGCTGAGCATGTCTTAGCGACTAAACAACAGCAACACGATTGGAAAGTCAGGATTACGTGTATGTGTGTACCCCATATGCCCAAACTCTTTGCTAAGCTCTTTCCATTGAGTATTTTATTCAATCTTCACAACAATCCAATGGGGAAAATATGATTCTAGTCATCACTTTGTAGCAAAAACAAAAACTTAGGTGAAAAAATGATGGCAGTAGTTGGCTTTGGAATGAATGAGTATGTGATGCTACAGTCCATGTGCTTAAGTACTATACAGTACTGTTTCTCTAGCTGTACGGCCTTGCAAGGTAGCTCATTTTTGTGTTTACTTAGCTCTACAAACGGAAATTATTTCTGTTTTATAAATGAATGCAAAGACTAGAGAAAATTAAAGTTCTTGTCATTTGAATGTACTCTCTAAATGATAGTCACTGCCATTAATAATGTTGCTGATACTTTGTTGTGATAGGAATGTGGGGTACATGTGGGAGAAAGCATACCTGTTCTCCACAAAAACTGAATAGAAGACTGATGACTAACATGACTTTGGCAATAAGAACAGCAAGAACAGCAAGATGTACTTCTTGTCGAAGTACATCTGAGCATTTTATTTTTTTTCTTGCTGTTCTTATTTTCCTTTTATTATGGATTGAATCAATAAACAATTGTTCACTAAGAACTCCCTACATGCTCAAAGCATGAAGCAGGTGATATTGTTTCTGCCCCCTAATGACCTTAAAACTACCATGAATAGAACCTTTGCAACATAACACAACTATTTAGGGTGCACTTTCCCAAATAAAGTAGGAAAATTTTTTTCAGTGTCATGGATAAGTGGCTTGCATTACATATTTTAAAACTATGAATATAGAATACTTTGAAAATACTTCCCAAGATTTAAGTCTTATCTAACCATATCCCCACCCCAAACAGCAGCTGGAATTGCTCAAACTCCTATTTGAAAAGTCAACACTTGTTACCTCCTTACTATGTCTGACAGCTTTAAAACACTGCTTGAAAAATATCCTATGTCTTCTGTATTCATTTGATCTAAGAACAATGGTTTATTCCTCTTTCTCTCTCTAGTCTGTCCATATTAATAGAAACATAAATTACTTGCAATAGGAGAGAGAAATGTTAAGAAAAGTAAAGGAAAATCTTGGCTTATCTACCCTAAGTAAAGCTACTTATTAACTGTGGTTTAGTCTTCCTCTCCCCCTACATAGCATTCAGGATAAGACTTGAAGAGTATACGAGAGGAATGAAACACTGCCAAAATTCCCAGAAAAGAAGGAGTGGAGTAATAGACCTGTCTCAAGCACTGATTTGACCATTAATACACTGACCACCGATATGTCACACTCGAAAAAGCTTCTCTAAAGGTTTCTTCCCAGTATTTTCCACATCTTTTGTCCAGTGAGTCTGTGAGAATCTGTAAGGATGACAGAAGTTGATTATAAGCCCCTCTATATTGGAGAAGGAAATGGCAACCCACTCCAGTGTTCTTGCCTGGAGAATCCCCGGGACGGGGGAGCCTGGTGGGCTGCCGTCTATGGGGTCACACAGAGTTGGACACGACTGAAGCGACTTAGCAGCAGCAGCAGCATAGACTCAATACTAAGTATCTCCAGAAACTCAGTAAAAAATCTCTACTGGTGGTCCCCACCAACTATACATTTTTCCTCTTTTTCTTCCTCTTTTAGCTGGACTCCCATAATGTTCACAGCAATGACAAAGTAGGAATGAAGAATAGAAAACAAAGAAATTAACGACTTTTACCTTTAAGAGTAGTCAAATACACTTTATCCAACAGACGAACTTTCATATAAACAAAAGATTCTCTTTTTTGGCTTAGTTGTATTAATTTCCATATTACCAGAAGATAACTAATTATATAGGTGGGTTAGGTACTCCTGGTTGTCATCCCCAATGGTAGACTTACCTGGTCAAATTTCACAAGCATCTGCACATACTTAGTTCAAGTGGGTATCATTCTAAGGGGGGAGGTGGGGGTCGGGATTAGGAGTTCATGTACACTCGTGGCTGATTCATGTCAATGTATAGCAAAACAAATACAATATTGTAAAGCAAAACAAACTAAAAAATAAAAATTAATTAAAAAAAATAAAACCCTAGGGCTATGAAGTGGTCCTTGGGAGGCTTTTGAAGGGGGGTTCCCTAATTCTAATTTTGAGTCCACCTGTGTAGTAAAAAATTAAAAACATATATTTTAATTTCTTCTTCTGTAAAATGAATATATCAGTAGAAGAATCTGTCCTTAAACTCTATCTGTTTGCTATAGGAATTATTGTGTTAATAGCTATTATTTATTGAGAATTTACTGAGTGCCTGACACTGGATTCTCTAGACCAAATCATAAACTGTTTCTCAGGACAGTTCTACACTTAGTTAGAGTAGAATTGGTGTACCTTTCTTCTGCTTCCATGGTAAATATCTCTGAATCATTCTTACTGATAATCAGTAGGAGTTCAATAAACATTTTTAAAAATTTCTCTTCTCAAATTTCCCCAATCAGAATGTGGAATATTAGAAGTGCTGGTTTCAGTTCCCTGGATTTGTATCTATAGTAACTCTCTCAGAATATTTGAATGTTTTTTGACTATGTAAAGTATATTCTGAATAACCAATAGCTATTGACTTTTATAATATTTACTCAATTGCTTACCCTTAATTATAAAAGATATAAAAGGAAAATATCTTTAAATGTGTATTCTTTAGAAGATAATGATAATCTACAGATGCATCACTGAATTTAAACTTAGATTTAAATTTAGAGATTCCAGTTAAAGACATGGGATGAAGAAATTATTCACTTGCGAAATTTGAATGGGAAACCTAAGTAAATATTAAATATCATTTTGCTTTTGTATTTTAATATGATCATTTTTTTCCTTCAGAATTCTTTTTTTTGGTAAAAAGAAATTGTATTCAAGAAAATAACATGGTCCTGTGAACAAAATTTATGAAAAAAAGAAAGTTGAAAACAGTAATTTAAAAGCTGAAGTTTTCATAAAATCCATGGGTAGCATAAATATAAAAATGATAATTTTATTACAATTTAACTGATTCTTCCAGTAAAGATGGATGACTACATCTGGCAGCCATAGAAGCATAGATTATGTGTCCTTTTTTATAAGATTTGGAAGCTGGTTAACAAACAGCCTCATCGTCTAAAGCCCAGAGAATGAAGACTGCTGTGATCTTCCCTCCAACATATGTCCTTGAAAAATTTTCCCATGTTAGTGGTGGTAAATCATAATCCATTTCGCCCGAATTTGAAGAAAGCAAGCCCTCTACCATTGAAAAATAGTACACTGTGCTTAGATCTCAGGTTTCATTAATATTTGAAGAGTGGAGTCTAGCCACATTTGTGCCTCATAGGTCCCTCACCAACTTAAATTTCCTAATATTTTATTTTGATTTAGAAAAATGTAATAAATTAAAAATAAGACATCTATTGAGTATCCACCTTAGATAAAGAACTGTACTAATTATCAGAAGGGGAAAAAATTGCCCTAAGAAACAGGTTGTGAATGAACCCAAGACTTTTCACTCAGATACTAAGTTAACAGAGCCATTGGTATTGGTTAACTATAAATTTTGAGGAAAAAGGAAAATAGCTCTGATAAGGCTGTACTAATACAGACAGAAAAGGTATGGAGAACAATGATAGTTTGGAAAAAAAAAGTTCAGATAGTAACATGATGGGATTGAAATACATGTGGAATATGTAACCACGTATATAGTGAGCAAGTTTTTATTGAGTACCAACTGTGCACTAGGCTCTAGGAAAACTAAGAAGCTGAAGCTCACAGTTTAATGTAGGTATTTTCAATTTTTTTCACATCAAAAAATCTCATGGGCAGGGATACAGATTCTCATCTTCTACTCTCAACAACTGTGAGGTTGGATATAGGGCACAGGAATCTAAATGCCTAACTAGAGTATCAAATGAGTTTGATCTGAATGGATCAAAACCTACGCTTGGTTCAGTGGCAAAGGAAAATATTTATATTAAAATGGGAAAGGTGAAACAAGCAACTATTAATAATTTATCAGGGTGGTTGGGAAGGCTTCCTGGTGGTAATGATTGAGTGTGAATTCACCTTATAGATAGGGAAGGGGAAACTTAGGAAGAATATTCCAGCAGAGGAAAGAGCAGCCTCAAAGCCCTAAGGGAGAAAGACTTGAGAATGACATGGCTGAAAAACTGTTTGAAATAACTGGGTTCTATAGTGGATTGCCCGGAGAAGGCAATGGCACCCCACTCCAGTACTTTTGCCTGGAAAATCCCATGGACGGAGGAGCCTGGTAGGCTGCAGTCCATGGGGTCACTAGAGTCGGACACGACTGAGCGACTTCACTTTCACTTTCCTGCATTGGAGAAGAAATGGCAACCCACTCCAGTGTTCTTGCCTGGAGAATCCCGGGGACGGGGAAGCCTGGTGGGCTGCCATCTATGGGGTCGCACAGGGTCGGACACGACTGAAGCGACTTAGCAGCAGCAGCAGCAGCATAGTGGATTGCCAAGCAGTGAGGCACAGACTGTTGGCTGCACCTGGGTTGCAATATGCTCTTAGGTCAAGTTGGGATTTAGAAGTTTTTTCTTTTAGAGAATAGAAGCATTTGGAGCTTTTCTAAAGTTGGAGTGTGATACACTCCTGTTTTTTAATAGAAAACTAGTGGCTGTATGGAGAATTGGTAGTAGGTAAGCTGTGGGCTGGGAGACCAGTTAGAATGAACGCTCCCTATTCACTTTCACTGCCCTTCTTGCCATCAGTCTAATCAGACATGGAATAAAATCTATACTTTAATTGTAGGTGTTTAGACTGTTTAAAAGATATTTTTCTAGATAGACAGGATCATTTCCTACTAAAAGAATGGGCTTTATTAAATACACAAACTCTTAGAATACAGATAAAGCACAATATAAATGCCTCTCCACGTGCGTGTAATCTCAGTCACTCAGTTGCTCAGCTGTGTGTCGTTCAGTTGTGTCCAATTCTTTGTGACCCCATGGACTGTGGCCCACTAGGCTACTCTGCCCATGGAATTTTCCAGGCAAGAATACTGGGGTGGGTTGCTATTTCCTACTGGATCTTCCTGATCCAGGGATCAAATCTGTGTCACCTGTGTCTACTGCATTCACAGGTGGATTCTTTACCACTGAGCCAACTAAATGCCTCTACCCCATCTTTAAAAGCCTAGGGTATGTTTAACTTTTAAGAAACTGCCAAAGTATTTTCCAAAAAAATTATATCAACAGAGTTTTACATTTCCACCAATACTGTATGAGAGTTCCAGTTGCTCCAAATTCAACAACATTTGGCTTTCCAGTGTTTGTCTTTCTTTGGCAGTTGCATCATTTGTGCTTTTTAATTTATGTTTTCCTAGCCACTAAACAACAATAAAATAACTAATGATATCGAGCAAATTTTCTTGTGCTTGTTGGTCATCTGCATAAATTCTTTGATAAAGGACCTATTCATACCTTTTGCCCATTTTTAATGAATTAATTTTGCTATCTACTAGGGACACAAAGGCACTTTTAAAGATGATAGATTATTGTGATCCTGGTGATAGTTTCCTGTGTAACACAACATCAAAATTTATCAAGTCATAAACCTTCAAACATGCATTTCACTGTATGTCTATTATACCTCTCTAAAGCATTAAGAAATGAAAAATAAAAATAATTCTTAACAAGAAGACAAGTTAAGCATTTTAGTTTCATAGCATTTCAGATAGCACAAAAATGAGAGTAGCCATTAGTATAGCCTGAAGTTTTACAAGAAATCAAGTCCCAGCTCTCTGTCCTAAGAAGGATCTGCAGTCCTGTCAGAGGGTCTCATCTGGACCATACAGAATCTATGACCTGTACTGTGTTGCTTTGGACTATGTGGGAAAGCAGGCTCTTGTGTAATTGTGGTTACTTTTTAAGCACTAATGTATATTTTCTTGTTTAATGTCTGACCTCTCACTAGATTTTAGGTTCCATGAAAGCAAAGACTGAATTTCTTTTACTTACCACTGTATCTTTAGAGTCTACTACTCAATCAGTACTACTTTTCACAGTGTTCTGGGCACCAAGAATACAGTAGTGACTAAACCAGAGTTCCATCATCTTGCAGTTCACACACAGCAAAATAAACAGACAAAAATGTGTAATTTTAGGTACTCATGCATGCTAGAAAGAAAATTAAAGGAAATAGGGAAGGAAAAGAATATAAATCAGGGAAACCTCTTTTAAGAGGTAACATCTGAGCAGTAACCTGAATAAAGTAAGAGAGTGAGTGAGCCATGAGACAATCTGGGGAAAGAGATTCCAGATGGTAAAAACAGAAAAATCAAGATCTGAAATTGGAAGCAAGCCTGGCATTTTCGGGACTGATAAGAATGTGAGTGTAGCTAGAGTAGAATGAGTGAGGAGATAGAAGGAGATGAAGAGGCAGGCAGGGTCCAGATTTCCTAGCCAATTTATTGTATCTATGACTCAATTGGTTCAAAGAGTGGACTAACATTTATAGCATTACCTATATTACCTCACGTAGTCTTTTCTTAAAATCAGCTTTATGATTTAGGTGCTGATCTCTCCACTTTATAGGTAAGAAAACTGAGACACAGTGAGATTAAGTAAGCTGTCAAAGGTCACACAGCCAGCCAAGTAGTGATGGGTTCAGGATGTGGACTCATGATGTGGTCTGGATCCTCTACTTCAGTGTCCCTCAGTCTCTTTCTCATTATCAGAGCCCACTCCTTGGGAGAAAAATTAATTTAAAACTCCCCCCGAAGAGAGAGAATTTAAAGACTAAGAAATACTACTTTGCATTTCTAACCCTAACCCTAAGATTTGGAGGGCCAGAACCCATTGCAATATGGTAGAATGTTTTTGAGGCATCCCCCAAGAACTAATTTTTGGCCTCTTGAAGGTGAGAAGACTTCTCATTGAGAAGACTGCATACACTGCACTGTAATATCTCTTCTAAACACATAATTTTTGTAACAAATTTTTTATAAATAAGAGAATACTTTTTAATAAATAAATAATCTCTTTTATAAATGCATTTATAGTATAATTTTTTTAATAAATAAGGAAATAAAAGGGGTTTAATCAGTGGCTTGATGAACTGCTTTTTATTTTCAGATAAGCTAGACTTGAATGTTTTTGAAGAGTAAGGCATAAGGGTGGGAAGGTTAAAGACAAAGAGTAGGTAAAGCCTTATTAATTAAAGTGAGGTCCCAGAGGAGATAGGAAATAGGGTTAAGAACACAGGTGGATTATTTAATTCATTTTAGAAATGACTAGGGGCATGTTTCATTTTGAAATTGTACTTGTTCCAGGGCAGATAAAAATGAGAGGAGTTGAAGGAAATAAAGTTCAGGGAATTAGTACACGATGGGCTTCCAATGATTTTACATAAGCACGAGATAGACAGTGGAGTTGGGAGTTGGTGGCAGGGGACAAGGCACTTGGTGAAAGTTGGAATCAGTTGTTATGAAGAGAGAGAAGTGCAGCTAACTCACCACAGGAGCAGAGACAGTCAGAGAGCTTTGAGCATCCCACTGACTTTTAAACCAATGCCTCTAATCCAGGGGAAAACACACTGAGTGCTAACAGAACAGAGTGGGATATAGACAGTCCACAGTGTCCATGAACGGAGTGACAAAGGGGGATGGAGAAGCAGATATGGCCTGATGGTTTCTACCCAGCTTGGTGGAGAGAAGGATGTCATGGGATGCTTCCTATAGGAGGTAGAAGGGTTGGCTCTTGAGGCATTAGTAGTTTCTACAGATACTAGGGTTTTGTTGGGTGTTTCTCTGTTTGCTTGGTGGAAGGAAATATTCTCTAATAACCACAGGCATGCTAGGGACTTTATCCTTCAAAAACCTGTCACTAATGATCTAAAAATTTCCCCTCTGTCTCTTTTGGCAGAGATTGGATTCATCTTCAGTTACTCTCCGATATCACCCACTTAAGTTTCAACGACTCATAGGCAAGGCTTGAGTTAAAGAAACAAAGACCTGGGTGAGTCTCTGTAGGGCGTGGCCAGAGCAAAACTGTCAGGTGAAGTGAAATGAGTGCTTGGCTCCCTCCCTCTGCCCGGAGTCCCGAGGAGCCCTCTTTGCTCAGCTGGGACCGCCTCTGCCGATTCCAGGTGCTGTACCAAAGATGCCCTCAGGGCATGTCCTGACTTGTCTTCTTCTTACTCTCCCAACCTGGAACCATTCTGTTCTCTCTGTAGCCTCTATTTTAACAAAGAGTAGAGAAGGAAGAGTGGAGAAGGAGTAGAGATAGAAATCTTGTGGGAGGGGAAGAAGGCAGGGGCTATGGAGGGCACTTGAGGGCACTTTTTGTTGCTGTGAAGAAGTAGGATGAAATGAAATCCTTGAAAAAGAGCTAGAGGCTGCTTCATATCTCTCCCCACCACCTCCAACTCAATTTCTGCCCCCAGGAGCAAGATCAAAATAACTTTCGTGGGATGAAAGGATGACAATGACTTTGGATCCAATTACATTATCATAACCTGGAAACAACCCTTGCATTGGAGGTTTGCTGAAGTACTGAACTGTAAAACTCAAATTACAATACGAGAAATGAAAGCGATTTGAACTCATGGCCCTTTGGACATTTTCCTCGATATCAAAGAAGGAGGATTTCATTTTTCTGCTTTCTGAAAATAGGATAAGAAATGGACAAGTGATGAACTAACCAGAAATGATGGGAAGAAATATTTAACTGGAAATAAAACTAAGAGAGGAAAAGACAAGTGGGTTTAGATTAATGTCAGGCTTGCAGTTATCACAGGACCTGAATTTTGTTTACATGACCACATCTTCAGAGTTACTCAGCTCCTCTGATACAGAATTCTAAGTGTTTCCTTCCCCTTGGAAGCTGAAGATTAGCTAGCTACTCAAGGCTGGGCACGTAGGAGACAGGAACATGCAAGCATCTGCTCATGGTTGAACTAAGGAATGTAAATATAACCCTAAAGTCCCCACCTTATTTCCAGGGGGATGAAATAAGCCTGGAAATAGATGAACTCTCTCCATGAACTTGGACTGGATGGGAGCCATGCGAAGAAGAAATACTTGAGAGAAAAGGAGAGATGAGCAATGTGTATGTTTTACATGCGTGCACACATATGTGTCTATATATTTATGTGCAAACACACAAACTCCATGTGTGGTTTATGCTTGTGTGTACATATTCATATTTATACACATATGTATGTACAGAGTTCACTGAGCACTCCCAAACAAATACACACCAGATGTGCTGATTCTGAGTGCTCCAAAAAAGATTATTATTGAGAAGGAAATGAAACAGGGTTTTTTAGGACACTGGTCATACTACCAGGTATACTGATTTTTGGAGGGCAGATTCTATGCTGTGCATATGTTTATTTTGGGTAAAAAGAGACACAGGGCAACATAATAACTGCTTCAAAATTTTGGAGAGATGTCATGTGGAAGAAAGATTTAACTCATTCCATATGTTCCAGAGGCTAGAAATGAGGCCGAGGCGTAGCAGATTTCTGTTCTAAATGAGAACGACTTTCTAACAATTAGTACTACACAAAAGAGACATGTATTCCTTCTAAAAGGAGATAATGATCTGCCTACTCTTGGAAATGACATGTGGCAGAGGCTGCGTGGCCATCTGTTACAGAAGTTGCAGGGGGCATTTTCCCATTTGGTGAGGGGTTTGCACGGTAGCTATTGCTGAGCCATCTCCATTCTGAAATTCAGTGGATCTAAAATATTCATACCTTTATGGGTATGAACAAACACCTTTTAAGGGGAGTTGAGTCTGATAATGGTTTTGGTTTTCTGACTGCTTTTATTTTATTCAGTGACTTATGAGCAGTGAACTCCTATCTCAATAGGTACTAGACATACAATTTCTTCTGTCTTGTATTTGATTTCTGTTTTTACCTACTTCTTTTTCTCGCTTTTAGGTTTTTTGTTTTCTGTTCTCTTTTCCTTATCTTTCCCTCATCCTACCTCTACCCTCTAGAAATTAGAGATGGAAGGAAGGCAGTGTTCATTGAAACAATAACATGAGGAAGAAAGTGTTTAACTTGGTTAACATTTTTTTTCCCTGAAGGGAAGATCCTAGCTGTGTATCAGTATGTGAATATGTGTATGTACACTGGAGTGTGTGTGTGTGTGTGTGTGTGTGTGCGCGTGTGCGTGTGCAGACCCTCAGTGAGCTGTCACATTGCCTGGAGAATAAGGCTTATTGTATTTTTAACCTAGAGGAGTCCTCTTCCAAGTGGATGCCTGTAAGAGGTGGGGATTGGGAACCACTTTTAATTGTCACAATGACTGGGGACTGTTACTGGCATTGAATGGGAGGAGGGAAGGGAAGTTGAATGTCCTGCACTGTATGGGACACTCTCATCTGATCCAGAATTATGCCATCCCAAATCTATCTACCCAACTGAGGTAGCTGAGGTGGAGATTTTGGAGACAGACAATCTGGGTTTGAATTCTGGTTCTATCCTCTTTAGCTCTGGATCTGGGACAGGCATTTTAACCTCTCTGGATTTTTGTCTCCTCATCTGTATTACGAAGGGTAATAAGAGCACCTCCTCACAGTGCTGCTGTGAAGATTAAATGAATTAACATTTCAAGTGCTTAGAGGTGCATAGGCAATAAAACACATTCAATAGAAAGTGTCAGCTATGATTTTGATTTTTATAAAATGGCTGGGAATGGGCTGTTTGGATTCATCTTACAGGTTGAATGTGTAAGAGTTTCCATATACTTTAACTAGCTCTTAGGAAACTAGAACATAATGAACCAATACTTACAAAACTGTGACCTATAGACCCTCTGAAGTTGTGAAGCTGCTAAGGTATCACCATGGATATATGTGCAGTGAGCACTGACATGACAGCACCAGTTTGCCTTTCTTTCTCCTCTTCATACATATGTAAACACATACCCAGCCATTTCCCTAATACAGCATTGTAATTAACAAAACAAAAAAATTCATTTAAAGTCATAGGAATTTTGTTCCTATGCATTTGCTCAATAAATGGATACAAAAATATATTTACAATATATGAGAGGACTATGAAATTTTGAAAAATATTTTCTTCAATTTCTCATGCTTGGAAATGTTGTGATTCATACAACAGAGCATTCTTAATCCTGCACCAATAAAGATTATTTTATCTTTTTAAGACTGACTCAGAAGGTGTTTCAAGATTTTACTAATCCCAAGGTTATAATCATGGATTTTCATGATAATTTTGTTAAAAGTCAATTTAAGAAGGCACATTTGATTAAGCAGAATCCACATTGTAGTGCCAAAATATCGCTTTAAAAAATCCCAGACATTAATTTGATTACTTTTCATTTTTAATCTGTATTATGAAGACAGAGTCAATCAAATTCTTCATAACAGTGTGTACTTTGGGATGACAAACATTTTCAATTGATTGTCTCCTGTTTGTTTACAATGATTTTGTCCCATCTCTTTTCCACTTTGACTGACTCTTTGAAGAGAAATACAAGTACATAGGATAATATTGGAATGAACCCTATTATTCCCTCATGATATGACTACTGTATTTTTCTATGAATATATATTGAGAAGTGTTCAACTTTTTCTTGCCTTTCATGTATGCATTTGTGATCAACCTTTGGTACATGAAACTTGCATGTTCTAGGTGCCACAAATTCCATGGAGAGGATAGAGATATCTTCAGTTCAGTTCAGTTCAGTTGCTCAGTCGTGTCCAACTCTTTGTTACCCCATGGATTGCAGCATGCCAGGCCTCCCTGTCCCTCACCTACTCCTGGAGTTTACTCAAAGTCATGTCCATTGACTCGGTGATGCCATCCAACCATCTCATCCTCTTTTGTTCCCTTCTCCTCCTGCCTTCAATCTTTCCCAGCATCAGGGTCTTTTCAAATGAGTCAGCTCTTTCCATCAGGTGGCCAAAGTACTGGAGTTTCAGCTTCAGCATCAGTCCTTCTAATGAATCTTCAGGACTGATTTCCTTTAGGATGGACTGGTTAGATCTCCTTGCAGTCCAAAGAATGCTCAAGAGCCTTCTCCAACACCACAGTTCAAAAGCATCAATTCTTGGGCACTCAGCCTTCTTTATAGTCCACCTCTCACACCCATACATGAGTACTGGAAAAACCATAGCTTTGACTAGATAGACCTTTGTTGGCAAAGTAATGTCTCTGCTTTTCAATATGCTGTCTAGGTTAGTCATGACTTTTCTCTTAAGGAGCAAGTGTCTTTTAATTTCATGGCTGCAATCACCATCTGCAGTGATTTTGGAGCCCCCAAAACAGAGTCTGATACTGTTTCCACTATTTCCCCATCTATTTGCCATGAGGTGATGGGACCGGATGCCATTATCTTAGTTTTCTGAATGTTGAGCTTTAAGCCAACTTTTTCACTCTCCTCTTTCACTTTCACCAAGAGGAGATATCTTACAATTTATTAAGTTAAGAGTACACCATGTACCATGCTAATGTAAGATCTTGATAGTGGGGGAAGCTGTGCATGTGTGCGGCAGTGAATATGTGGGAACTCTCGTACTTTCTCTTAATTTTTTGTGGAAATAAAATTTCTCTAAAAAGTAAAGTCTATTAAGTGCTTGCTGTGTGTGTTTGTGTGTTAGTTGCTCAGTCATGTCTGACTCCTTGCATCGCCATGGACTATAGCCAGCCAGGCTCCTCTGTCCATGGAATTCTCCCGGCAAGAATACTGGAGTGGATAGCCATTCCCTTCTCCAGGGGATCTTCCAGACCCAGGTATCGAATCTAGGACCCTACATTGCAGGCAGATTCTTTACCATCTGAGCCACCAGCGAAGAACATTAAGTGCTTACAAAATAATTTTGGGATTAAGATTGAGTTCTAAAGGAGATCAGTCCTGGGTGTTCATTGGAAGGACTGACGTTGAAGCTGAAACTCCAATACTTTGGGCACCTGATGTGAAGAGCTGACTCACTGGAAAAGACCCTGATGCTGGGAAAGATTGAGGGCATGAGGAGAAGGGGACGACAGAGGATGAGATGGTTGGATGGCATCACTGACATAATGGACATGGGTTTGAGTGGACTCCGGGAGTAGGTGATGGACAGGGAGCCCAGATGTGCTGTGGTTCATGGGGTCACAAAGAGTCGGACATGACTGAGTGACTGAACTGAATTGAACATGAATTCAGGGTCCATAAAATAATAATTTTAAATTATTTCTTTTCTCTCATGTATATCTTAACCCCCAGCCCCAATGGGGTGGTAACACTTACTAGAATTTGATTTTATGAGGAATTTCATTCACTAAATTGTATCTTTCTGCTTCTGAGGGAGCCCAGCCTGGAAAGAAAATCCAACAAGGAGTCATCTTCATGGTTGTATGACTGGGATACTCAGGGTACTGCTGAGTACCTTTGCTTTTAAAGGTCCTTTAATGTTAAAACTGAACATAGGCTAAGTGGGAGGAAAGGCATATAATGGCTGACCTTGGTGACATTTTGTGTACCAGGCCTTTGGCCTCTCCTTAAATCGTTCAGCCCAATGAGGTCACTGATTTAGTTACATCAAGAAATTTTTTACTCAAATTTAATGCTTCTCACTCTTCAGTTTCAGAGCTTGCTATAGATTTTTGTGCTTTACTTAAAAGAATTGCAAGAGCCACAACTGCACTGGAGAATCAGCAGTCCTTATTGCAGTCTTCCTATGTTCTAATATATCTACAGCAGCAACTGTAGTTAGTAAACTCTTGACTTTGTCACCATTCACTCTTTCTCCTGTCAGATGGAGCATTTACTGTCTCAACCATGATTCCATGTATCCTAACCAGGCAAAGTCCTTAGGGGAAATAAATTGCATAATTATGGAGTCACCAGTAATTTGTTCTTTGAGAATGGTGCCCATGGAGCTGTGTAATACGGCAACTTTGCACTGTATGTAAGTACAGTATTTATCCACTTTGGGCTTGATTATTACTCCATCTTCCTTAACCTGTGCTTTTCTCCTTATACAACTTGTTCAGCTCAAAGTTCTCTCTGACAAACCACAATAATCTTTTCCATATTAATTAGAATAAAATGAGATCTTCTTGTTCTTGTCCTAAGGCCAGTCTCAACACTGGCTTGTAGGAGGTTGAGTTAGGTGGGTGGAGAGTGCTGTGACTATTTCTTCTTTGATGATTTTGTTCTGGTTACATGCTTCCACTCTGTGGCAAAAGTAAATTTTACATTTTGAATAGAAGTTACCTGTGTTACTTTTAAAGTCTTTTGAAGACCCTCTTTGCAGTCAGACAAGTTGTACACAGACATTTGTAGTTTATTAACATAACCACCAAAGACCACAAGACTATCAAACAGAGAAACTTGATCTCTCTTTCCTTGTTCTCTTTAGGTTCCCTAAAATATTGGGATACCATTTTGATTTCCTCTCAATCATTAGCTGGAGAAACTCCCTAGTCACAGAGAATGATTTGTCTTATTCTGCTATTGTTAACACTTTGAAGCACCTCTCAACGCAAATCAAAACCTCCCTACTTATAAGTTTGAAAATATAGCCCTTTCATACTACTTTAAATTTGGAGTGGTATGGACTTAACTAATCAGTAATCTACATAGCAGTGACTATTTTCTCAAGGAAGGACATGCTGTTCAAAACGACAGGAACACATGTGTATTTATTCAGAAATTCAGTCTACAGTGCTTGCTATGTGAATGTTTAGCCATGTTAACAGAAATAATTTTCAGGGTTGAGGCCAAAAACTGAACATTTGAAAGTATAGAGTGTTGTCTTCGGGACTCCTTGTGAGAAAATATGAATGACCAGCTATCTAACTGAGCTTTGTCAAACAAACTTCATTTAAAAAAATACCTTCCTTCACCTTTTTTAAAATGATAATTTTTTAATTAAAAAAGTGACATATTAACTAATTGTTATTGAAAGTTTAATGTAGAGATCTGTTTATAACTGGAAGAAATAGGCATTTTTTCTTTTCTTTTTTAAAAAGAGTTTCTCATTTCATTTTCACATAGAATTATCTACTTTATTTTCATTCCAATCCCAATGAAGGGTAATGCCAAAGAATGTTCAAACTACAGCACAGTTCCACTCATTTCACATGCTGCTGCTGCTGCGGCTAAGTCACTTCAGTCGTGTCCGATTCTGTGCGACCCCATAGACGGCAGCCCACCAGGCTCCCCTGTCCCTGGGATTCTCCAGGCAAGAACACTGGAGAGGGTTGCCATTTCCTTCTCCAGTGCACATTTCACATGCTAGCAAGGTTATACTCAAAATCCTTCAAGCTAAGCTTTAGCAGTAAATGAACTGAGAACTTCCAGATGTTCAATCTGGGTTTTGAAGAGGCAGAGGAACCAGAGATCAAATTGTCACACTGGATTTCCAGAAAAACACCTACTTCTGCTCCATTGACTACTCTAAAGCCTTTGTGTGGATCACAATAAACTGTGGAAAATTCTTAAAGAGATGGGAGTAGCAGACCATCTTACCTGTCTCCTGAGAAACCTGTATGTGAGTCAAGAAGCAACAGTTAGAACCGGACATGAAACAAAATACTGCTTTTATTTTTTTTTTATTAATTTTTATTTTTTAGTTTGTTTTACTTTACAGTCTGTATTTGTTTTGCTATACATTGACATGAATCAGCCATGAGTGTACATGAACTCCCAATCCCGACCCCCACCTCCCCCCTCCTGCCCCACACCTTCTCTCTGGATTATCCCCATGCATCAGTCCCAAGCATTCTGCATCCTGTATGATATCATAAGTGAACCGAATCGCCGGTCTAGGTTTAAAAGCAAAATACTGCTTTTAAATTAGAAAAGGTCCATGGTGGCTCAAAGGTAAAGAATCCACCGGCAAGGCAGGAGCCACAGGCATGTAGGTTCGATCCCTGGGTCAGGAAGATCCCTTGGAGGAAAGCATGGCAACCCACTCCAGTATTCTTGCTTGGAGAATTCCATGGACAGAGGAGCCTGGTGGGCTATAGTCCATAGGGTCGCACAGAGGCAGACACGACTGAAATGACTTAGCATGCACACAAGCACATATATACAATATACAAGGCTATATATTGTCACTGTGGTTATTAACTTCTATGAAGAGTACATCATTTGAAATACCAGGATGGATGAATTACAAGCTGGAATCTAGATTGCAGGGAAAAATATCAACAATTTCAGATATGTAGATGATACTCTTCTAATGACAGAGAGTGAAGAGGAACTAAAGAGCCTCTTGATGAGGGTGAAAGAAGAGAGTGAAAAAGCTGGCTTAAAACTCAACATTCAAAAAACTAAGATCATAACATCTGGTCCCATCACTTCAAGATGGCAAATAGAAGGGGAAAACGTGGAAGCAGTGACGGTTTTATCTTCTTGAGTGCCAAAATCATTGTGGATGGTGATTGTGGCCATGAAATTAAAAGATGCTTTCTCCTTGGAAGGAAAGCGATGACAAACTTAGAAACAGTGTTAGAATGCAGAGACATCACTTTGCCAACCAAGGTCCCTATAGTCAAAGCTATAGTTTTTTCAGTAGTCATGTAGGAATGTGAAATTTGGACCGTAAAGACAGATGAGCACTGAATAATTGAATTGTGATGCTGGAGAAGACTCTTAAGAGTCCCGTGGAACCAAGGAGACCAAACCAGTCAATCCTAAAGGAAATCAACCCTGAATATTCATTTGAAGGGCTGATGCTGAAGCAGAAGCTCTAATACTTTGGCCACCTGATGTTAAGAGCTGACTCACTGGAAAAGACCCTGATGCTGGGAAAGATTGAGGCAAGAGGAGAAGGGCGGGACAGAGGATGAGATGGTAGGATAGCATCACTTACTCAATGGACACGAATTTGAGCAAATTCCTGGTGATAGTGGAGGACAGAGGAGCCTGGAATGCTACAGTCCCATAGGATTGCAAAGAGTCAGACACGACTTAACAACTGAACAACAGCAGCAGCTACTTTACTTACTGTCAGGAGATTCCAGATGTTGTACTGCACACAGTTTAAAGCCTCTGGTCCAGGTGTATTGCATCAGTCAAGAAGAAAAGAATTTCATAGCAGGAGAACATTTTAGATCCTCAAGTATCTGGAGAAATGTCCTTCCTTTTTCCTCTTTTTGCATTTATTCATCCACAGTATCCATCTTCGTGGTGTGGTGCTAAGTGCTTGCAATATCAAAATGGAATAAGTTCTTGTCCCAACTATCTGGAAGTTCTCTGAAAGAGGGGTAGTTTCCATTATTCTATCTTCCAGGATGTTTATGTGTTCTTCTGAATCACCTATTAATAACTTGCTGTAGATTCCCTCTAGTGTATTTTTCATTTAAGTTATTGTATTCTTCAGTTCTGATTCATTCTTTTTTATATTTTCTTTTTTTAAATTTATTTAAATTTAAATTTATTTATTTTAATTGGATGCTAATTACTTTACAATATTGTATTGGTTTTGCCATACATCAACATGAATCCGCCACGGGTGTACACGTGTTCCCCATCCTGAACCCCCCTCCCACCTCCCTCCCCATACCATTCCTCTGGGTCATCCCAGTACACCAGCCCCAAGCATCCTGTATTCTGGGAAAGATTGAGGCAAGAGGAGAAGGGCGGGACAGAGGATGAGATGGTAGGATAGCATCACTTACTCAATGGACACGAATTTGAGCAAATTCCTGGTGATAGTGGAGGACAGAGGAGCCTGGAATGCTACAGTCCCATAGGATTGCAAAGAGTCAGACACGACTTAACAACTGAACAACAGCAGCAGCTACTTTACTTACTGTCAGGAGATTCCAGATGTTGTACTGCACACAGTTTAAAGCCTCTGGTCCAGGTGTATTGCATCAGTCAAGAAGAAAAGAATTTCATAGCAGGAGAACATTTTAGATCCTCAAGTATCTGGAGAAATGTCCTTCCTTTTTCCTCTTTTTGCATTTATTCATCCACAGTATCCATCTTCGTGGTGTGGTGCTAAGTGCTTGCAATATCAAAATGGAATAAGTTCTTGTCCCAACTATCTGGAAGTTCTCTGAAAGAGGGGTAGTTTCCATTATTCTATCTTCCAGGATGTTTATGTGTTCTTCTGAATCACCTATTAATAACTTGCTGTAGATTCCCTCTAGTGTATTTTTCATTTAAGTTATTGTATTCTTCAGTTCTGATTCATTCTTTTTTATATTTTCTTTTTTTAAATTTATTTAAATTTAAATTTATTTATTTTAATTGGATGCTAATTACTTTACAATATTGTATTGGTTTTGCCATACATCAACATGAATCCGCCACGGGTGTACACGTGTTCCCCATCCTGAACCCCCCTCCCACCTCCCTCCCCATACCATTCCTCTGGGTCATCCCAGTACACCAGCCCCAAGCATCCTGTATCATGCATCGAACCTGGACTGGCAATTGGTTTCTTATATGATATTATACATGTTTCAATGCCATTCTCCCAAATCATCCCACCTTCTCCCTCTCCCACAGAGTCCAAAAGACTGTTCTATACATCTGTGTCTCTTTTGCTGTCTTGCATACAGGGTTATCATTACCATCTTTCTAAATTCCATATTTATGCATTAGTATATTCTATTGGCATGCTTCCCTGGTGGCTCAGAGGTTAAAGTGTCTGCCTGAAGTGCAGGAGACCTGGGTTCGATCCCTGGGTTGGGAAGATCCCCTGGGGAAGGAAATGGCAACCCACTCCAGTATTCTTGCCTGGAGAATCCCTTGGATAGAGGAGCCTGGTGGGCTAGAGTCCATGGGGTCGCAAAGAGTCAGACACGACTGAGCAACTTCACTTCACTTCATATTATATTGGTGTTTTTCTTTCTGGCTTACTTTACTCTGTATAATCGGCTCCAGTTTCATCCAGCTCATTAGAACTGATTCAAATGTATTCTTTCTAATAGCTGAGTAACTCTACTGAAGTTCATATTGTATTTCTCTGTTCTTCTTCCAAGTTTGGTGAGCATTCTTGTGATTATTGCTCTAAATTCTTTTTTAGGTAAATGACTCTCATTAGAGTTTTCCTCTGGAGTTATTTTTTGTTCTTTCATTTGGAATCAACTCCTTTGTCTTCTCATTTTGTTTGACTTTATTTTAACTTCTGTGAATTAGAACAGTTATCTTTGTGCATCTTAGGAGCATGGCCTTGTGTAGACTGCACTCTCTGCAGACTGCTTATGCTTGGTAGATTTGATAGCAGAGCTAAAATTGCCATGGGCACAGACCAAGGCTTTTCTTGGAGTGTGCCAGGGCCCAGGGACAACAGTGATTTTTTGAGTGTGTGTTTAGGGGTGCAATCTTGCAGGGAGAGCTGAAGCTGGAGTTGGGTAAAGGCTGGAGTCATGCCAGGGCAGTCTTGGCAGGTCAGCTAGAATATCAGGTGCTTTTTCAATCTGCTACATAGAGGTTTGCTTCCCCCAACTTACTAGAGCAATTTATGACACTCATCAGACTGCAACTAATTATTTAATACAATTTAAGAGGTATTCTTGCAGTTGTGTGTATGTGTTATTTGCTTAGTCATTTCTAACTCTTTGTGAACCCTTAGACTGTAGCCCGCCAGGCTCGTCTGTCCATGGGATTCTCCAGGCAAAAATACTGGACTGGATTGCCATTTCCTTCTCCGGGGGGTCTTCCTGACCCAGGGATCGAAGCCTGCTCTTCCACATTGCAAATCTGGAAAACAGCTTGTTTCAGCAGCAACACTTGGGCTTTCCTGGTGGATGGACAGTCAAGAATCTGCCTGCAATGCAGGAAACTCTGGTGCATGGGGTTACAAAGAGTCAGACAGGATTGAGCAACTAAGACACACACACACACCAACTCTGTAATGGGTTTACCAGTGACCCAGGTTGATTTTTGATTGGCTCACTGATTAGCAGTGGTATCGGCCCAAGTCAATATGACCAGTATGAGGACAATATGGCCCCACAATCGGCTTTTCTGGAAGCCGGCAGACATGAGGCTACTGCAGGCCAAAGCCCTAGGTGGGAGGACCTAGTGTTGCTTACTGTGAGAGGGCAGCAGCTATCCTCATTGCTACAGTCTCCTTTTCCATAAATCCTCCAGGCAACCAACCAGCTGACTGTCTCCATACTGCTATAAAGTCTGCGGGCCCCTTCACCAATAATGAGGCAGATACCACTCTCAGCTTGGTGACTGATGGAAAGTTTGAACAATGATTTCACAAATCTCTGCTGTCTTCACCTCTCTTTTGCAGGGATTGATGATGGGTCTGGCCAATAGCAGATGCTGAGCTGGCTTTTAGATGATCCCGCCCTCTGTAATGGCTGATCATTGTGGCTTCTGGTATACTGTGAACAAGTCAACACGGGGGAGGTCAGGTAAGGGCTGCTGATCCAGAGTCAGTGAGCTTTGTTTTGTTTTTAACTGGAAGATAATTCCTTTACAATACTGAGTTGGTTTCTGCCATACAATGTGAATCTGCCATAAGTATGCATATATCATCCTCTCTTTCCCCTGTGTGTACATCAGTCTGTTCTTTGTCTGTGTCCCCAGTCTTATCCTGCAAATATATTCAATGGTACCATTTTTCGAGATTCCATATATGTGTGTTAATCATGATATTTGTTTTTATCTTTCTGAGAGTCAGTGAATTTTTGCATGAGTCTTTTAAGAGCAGAGTCTTGGCTACCTACAAACATCTGCCTCTCTGGGTGGTAGTTTTGCTGATTCTCAAAGCCAGTTATTGGGGCTCATCTTCCTGGTGCCGAACCCCAGCCCTGGGGAGTGCTTAGTATGGGGCTTGAATTGCTTGCTCCTTAAGGGAGTACTGGGAGTTTGTGATATCCCTTTTGCTTGTGAGTCCTCTGTTGGGGGTGTGAATACTGACTAGGTTGCATCTCTACCTCTCCTCCTTATCTCAATGTGTTTTTTCCTTAATATTCTTAATTGTGGAAGGGCTGTTCTGCTGGTCTTCATGTTGCCCTAAGAGAATTGTTCTGAGTGTAGTGGTAGTTTTGCCCTGTCTGTGGGAGATAGTGAGTTCAAGATCTTTTCATTCTGCTATCTTCACTGACCCCCAACAAGAGCACATTATTTTAGACTGCAAATCAAGTCTCAAATATTTTAAATGAATGAAAACAGAGTATCTTATCAGACTACAATGCAGATGAGCTAGAAACTAGTCAGCATGATAACCATAAAATTCTTACGTATTTGGAATTAAAGGAGCATGCCTCCAAGTAACCAATGAGTCAAAGGAAAAATCAAAATAAAAAATGGAAAATGTATAAATAAATGATTGCAAAAACACTACACATCCAAACTTGTGATATATATATAGATATATGTATGAAAAGTGAAAGAACGTGTTAGTCATTCAGTCGTGTCTGACTCTGTGACCCCATGGATTGTAACCCTCCAGACTCCTCTGTCCATGGGATTTACCAGGCAAGAATACTAGAGGGGGTAGCCGTTCCCTTCTCTAGGGTATCTTCCCCACCCAGGGATTGAACTCAGATCTCCTGCATTACAGGCAGATTTTTTTTTACCATTTGAGCCACCAAGGAAGCTGATATATATTTTTATGTCTATATGTTAAAAAAAGAATGATTGAACATCAAAAAAGCAAGCATCAGTTTCAACAACTTAAACAAAGTAAGTAAAATCCACTGAAAGTAAATAATGAAGCATAGAATAATATAATAAAAATCAGTCATAATATAGGGATAAACAAAGCCAAAATTTGTGTTTTTTTGCAAAGACTAAGACAGATAAACATTTGGTAAGAATAAAGAAAAAAAAAAGTTAAAAGGCACAGATAATCAATATAAAAATGGAAGAAATTACATTATAGATCTTTCAGCAATTAAAAATATTAAAAGAGGATATTATGAACTACATAGTAATAAATTTAAATATGGATAAGATCCCCAAAATATAAAACTGACCAAAAGTAACACAAAAAGAACAATAACTTGACTATTAAAGACACTGAATCCTGAATTTAAAAGATAAATAAACTTAAAGCAACAGAAAAAAATCCAATTCTGCCACAAAAAATATTCCCAAGCCACTTGTCATCTTTGATGAATTTTATCAGTTTAAAAGACTGCATCAATGTAGATCAATGCTGCTAGAGAATAAAGAAGGAACATTCATCAACTTGTTTTATGTGGCAAATATAACCTTGACACTAAAACCTCAGGAGGGCATTATACAAAAGAAAATGTACAGACCAATCTTACTCATGAAAATAGATATAAAAATCCTAAACAAAGTATCAGAAATCCCAATATAGTAATATCCAAAAAGGATACATCATGATTAAACTGGGTTTATTCAAGGAATGCAAAATTGGTTTTCCATGAAAAAAAAATCAGTGCATTTACACATTAACAAAGAATAATCATGTGGCTATCTCAAAAGATGGAGAAAAAGCTTATGATAGAATAAATTTCTTATTCATGATCAAAAGTCTTAGCAAACTGTAACTAGAAAGGAATTGACTCTCCATTTGATAAAGAATATCTAGAAAAAATCCAGAAATACCATCCTGAACCAGCCATGCTGAAAGATTTACTTTTGATTTAAGGAATTGAAAAATCTAACTGAATATTCACTGTTTTTCAACATTTTCTTGAAGGGCTCTACCAGTGTGGTGAGTCAAGAAAATGGAGCTATGAGAATTCGGAAGAAAGAAATAGAATTGCCATTGTATTTATATCAGATGATAGGATTGCTTACATAAAAAATTATGTAGCATCTATAACTAAATCATTAGAATTTCTAAGTCAATTTAGCAATATTGTTGTGTAAGAGGTCAATAGAAAACATATTGATTGCTTTCAGATATACTACACACTATATATACTTTAAAAGCTAAACTAAACTTCAAAAATAAGTGATTGCTAACTCACCTAGCCAAACACAAAATTTTAGACAGACTCAGAAGTGGAATTAGGTTCATTTATATTGAAATATAGTTGATTTACATTGTGTTAGTTTCACGTATACAGCAAAGTAATTCAATTATATACATACATGTGTGTATATATATCTTTTTTAGATTGTTTCTCTTTATAGGTTATATAAGAGAAGTGAGCAGGACAGGGCTAGGGGATAAGCAAATTCCAGTAGTTTGGAGGATAAGAGGAATTAGTTTTAATCCAATTGATTCTGTGGGAGGATTTTATCACAAATGTCTTTAAAATTCTCTGATATTTGGTTCTTATAATCTATTTTTTGCAGCAAAATTCTACAGGTATATTTATTCGAAAATAACTTAATCTAAAAGAAGGTATTTGAAGAACTAAACTTTTTTTTTTTTTTTTTTTTACATAGAGCATGTCAATATCTGTGTAACGTCTTCCAAGATAGTAATGCTCAGCATACTCTCATGCTGGAGAAGTCATCCTCAGTAGCTAAATGGAATTTTGTTATGCTGCATTTCCTCCCTGCTTTCTTCCCAAGTGTCAGTATCTCCTCATGAGCAGCCTGTCTCTTTCCAAGCCCTCCCTGCGGTGAACCCAAATGTTGTTTATCAGATGGGTGTAATTCAACCCACTAAAATACATCTTTGCCAATGGGATTCATGCTATGAACTCCAGCCCCCTCTGCTAGTGACATACACATGTTGTTCTTGGTCTGCGTCATGAAGATATGTAGGCAGATGTAGGTGGTACCTAACAGATGCAAACTTTTTATTTTTTTGAATTTTTTTCTTTGTCATTTGGACATGATGGTAGAAAAACAGTCATTCCTTAGTTACAAAGGATTCAGAGAGAGAATTCATTTATTCCCAACCCTGTCTCGCCCAGTGTGTCCTGCCTGGTCTCAGGAGAGGAAAGATACCATCAGTTCAGTTCAGTTCAGTCATTCAGTCATGTCCGACTCTCTGCGACCCCATGAATCGCAGCACGCTGGGCCTCCCTGTCCATCACCAACTCCCGGAGTTCACTCAGACTCAAGTCCATCAAGTCAGTGATGCCATCCAGCCATCTCATGCTCGGTCGACCCCTTTTCCTCCTGCCCCTAATCCCTCCCAGCATCAGGGTCTTTTCCAATGAGTCAACTCTTTGCATGAGGTGGCCAAAGTACTGGAGTTTCAACTTTAGCATCGTTCCTTCCAAGAAATCCCAGGGCTGATCTCCTTTGAATGGACTGGCTGGATCTCCTTGCAGTCCAAGGGACTCTCAAGAGTCTTCTCCAACACCACAGTTCAAAAGCAGCAATTCTTTGGCGCTCAGCTTTCTTCACAGTCCAACTCTCACATCCATACATGACCACAGGAAAAACCATAGCTTTGACTAGATGGACCTTAGTCAGCAAAGTAATGTCTCTGCTTTTCAATATTCTATCTAGGTTGGTCATAACTTTCCTTCCAAGGAGTAAATGTCTTTTAATTTCATGGTTGCAGTCACCATCTGCAGTGATTTTGGAGTCCTCCCCCCCCCCCCGACGAAAAAAGTCAACCACTGTTTCCACTGTTTCCCCATCTATTTCCCATGAAATGATGAGACCAGATGCCATGATCTTAGTTTTCTGAATATTGAGCTTTAAGCCAAATTTTTCACTCTCCTCTTTCATTTTCATCAACAGGCTTTTTAGTTCTTCTTCACTTTCTGCCATAAGGGTGAAATATCCCTACTTAACGTTAAATCAACATCTTATTTCATTAAGTTAACAACCACTTCAGGCTTTTGTTCTCATAATTCTGTCTTTCACTACATAGCCTTTAGAGCCATGTCAGGTGTAGAATATTGGTAGTACAAGCTGCGGCAGGATGCTCTAATGTGGTTTTCGGTGCTCTTTTAAGCACAGATCTGTTTGTGCAGCGTAGTCCATCATAGATTTTTTTCAGAGCATATTTTAGAATTGGTCACAATCCATCATCTGAAATTCATACTAATATTTGGAATTTTAAAACTCCTTTTGCAAATGGTCACTGGCCTCTTGTCCAAAGCACATGATGATTTTGCCAGGAGATTATTAGGTTCATCGTATAACAAACTCCTAGTTTGTCCAGAACCTGCTCCCATTTCCTGACATAGCAGTGAGTTCTATGTGACATCCTTCCTGACTCTGGCAGAACACCCCACTCTATTGGAGATCCTTAATCCAGAAGGCAGCCAGTCTTGGACAAGAACCCATTGACTTGCCTTGAGTCCAGCTACTGAAGTGGGTGACCATCCAGCCTAAGGAGGCTTATGTTTTTTTAAGCTCATCATCTGCTTAAAAGACTGGTTTATCTCGCAGCTGAATTGTCTCTTCTGACAATCCCTCCAGGCCCGTTGCCTTCAACATTTTCTAAGCAGGCAGCAGATGTCAGTCTCTTCGTTCAACTGTGTTGCTGGTCTCCATGGGCACTTTACAAACTCACCAATCACTTCATGATCTCATTTACTTCTGGTTCTGCAAGATTTCCTTAGCTTAGCAAATATTTCGCTGGGAAGTTAAATGCATGTTTGAATGGTAGGCACTCTAAACTTTCTTCACTTGTGATTGGGAAGCAATTTCTTTCTCTTCTTTACAGGTTGGGAAAGGAAATGAATGACACAACACTATTTGATGAACCATTTCAACTCCCCTTTCCAGTTTATTTTCTACTCTATAGAGGTAGGAAGTGGATCACTGTAATTGATAGAATCATTAGATTGTTTCTGCCATCTTTTAGTTAGGACTAGCACAGAATGTGTAGTATATTTTTCAGAAGATAAAGGTACTTCTTGCCTACCATTTTCATTATTGGAGCTTCAACAGAATTTCTAAGACAATAGGAAAAGTCCCCTCAAAATCCTTACAGAATAGTCAGCAAGTTATTAAAACTAGTGGCTGGCAATTTTCATGTTTTTGAAAAGAGTTAAATATTCTTGTACAATAATCACTATTTTTCACATGCTTCTGATTAAGTTTGCGCACGCTTAATCCTATGAAGTGGTTAAATGCATATGATGAAGAAAAAAGTCATGAAATACTTTTCCCATTCTCCTATTCCATGTATCTTTCACTTTGTTGGTAGATAGAAAGTAACTTGCTTCCTATTGTACAAAATATCAGCTGGAGTTGAACTTGCTCTAATTAACAATGATTTTGAAATTGGAAGTCTAAATACTTTCTCTATTATAAAGTGTAAAGGATGAATGTCTGAGCTCCTGTGACTAGATATCTATTTGCTGCTTCTTTCTCCCTCCCTCCCTTCTTTCCCTCTCTCTCTCCCTTTCTTCCTCCTTCCCTCTCCCTTCCTTCCTGCCTTCCTTTCCTGGAGCTATCATAGGAAGAGATTTCTACCAGAGGTAATTCATAGTCAAAAGCCAGAAGGACATCCAAGTCAGATTCACTGGAAAAAACCTGAAGCTCAGACACCAGAAGAAGAAATAAAGTTAGGGGTCACAGATTCAGAAGACTGGGGTTCAGTAAAGTTGAAATGAAGGACTATGTTAGAAATAAGTAAGAGGAAGCTCATGAAGAAAGCTATAAACTTCGGTGCATATTTAAGATTTGCTTTAAGGTTTTATGTATATATTTGAGTTGGCCTGATTTAAATAACCAGAGCTAGTCATGAAGAAAGTAGGTATATTTTTCTTATTTAAGTGACATTTTTGGGTGGAAACCCAAGACGCCTATGAGAATGAAACTTCAAGGTTCCCTGAATTTCTCTAAAGCTATTAGGCTATATATTAAACTCTTGGCAAGTTCTTATGTCTTATTTATGGTAACAGAAGACAATCTAGTTTAAACATATCATGCTCTCTGGGAAAACAACAATAACATATACAATATGGTGAACCTCAATGGCTCCAAAAGGCAGATTTTAGCCCATGATTTGAAATCAAATTGTGAACCAGGGAGTAAGTGAAACAGTCCTCTAAATGATAAATGACAGTCGAGAGTTTACTCCAGAGGAGAGGCTGGCACACTTTCAAAACCTTACCCAGACAATCATATAGAGAGTAAGGGAGCAGGTGAAAAGTGGTGACATACTGACAGTCACGAGAAACAATAGCAGATTTCAAAGGAAGGACACAAGACTCTTCATGCAAAAGCACAGTGACTAGGGGTCATTTCTGCAGCTCTACCTGCCTTCCTAGGGTATTATTTCACTATACCCAAATCAGTAACTAATAATCAAAATGACAACCCTGAAATTGTCATTACAGAAGGTTAAATGCTGTTCTTAAAAAGATAGGTTTCGAAAGTGTCATTGTTAAAAGTTTGCTTCATTATGTGGTTAAAAAAAAAGGCTAAATAGTTGCTTTTCCTGACATTGCTAGACATATTAGATTTTGCTCATTATAGAAAATGATTGGCATATTATTAATGAACAAAGCCATTAATTTGGAACTCTTCTGTCTCACCCTCACAATGAAATATGGCTGCCCAGTGGCTGTGTTCGGAGTGGTGGTCAAGGGCAGGGATGGTCTCAGTGCTTACTCCTTCAAAGCCTGCAGAGTTAGATCCCTGATCTAGGAAACTTTTAGGACCAGATTTCCCATTGCCAGCCAATGAGCCACACTTGTCCAGTTTTGTGGTGTGTGTCTCCATCTTTACCCACAGCATAGGTTATGGAGGTCAAGATTAAGAGGTTATTGTAGGAAAGGGGAATGGAGCCAGAATGAGATTACCAGAGTCTCTGCCTAGAAGACTAGTTGGCTCGGGGGCCCTCCGCTGTGGCTGCCGGTGCTGCTTATACCCTGCTTCTCACCATGTGCTAAGTGTTCAGTCCCTTCAGTCCTGTCTGACTCTTTGCGACCCTATGGACTGTAGCCTGCCAGGCTCCTCTGTCCATGGGATTCTCCAGGCAGGAACACCAGAGTAGGTTGCCAAGCCCTCCTCTAGGGGATCTGCCCACCCCCCCACCCCACCCCCTGACCCAGGGATTGAACCTGTGTCTCTTGTTCTCCTGCTTTGTCAGGAGGGTTCTTTATCAGTACGGACGGGAAGCTCCATTCCTAGGACTCTAAATAGCTAGGGGAGTAGACACCAACATTTTAATCTTCTTTTGGCCTTGGCTTCAGTTTAAATTGGTTTACAGATTAAATTTGGTGCTTAAATATTGCAGCTATGTTTTACCACATTTTAAAAATTATAACTATTTCAGGTTCTGCCAAATTGTTTATTTTTTCTTTATTGTGGTCTTAATGAATTAGTTCTTTGTCTTCTGATATGTATCTTCTATAGTAAAATTGATAAAAAATTAACTTGAACCACTCCTTGGGCTTCTTGGAATAGAAAGGAAAAAGGTAGAAAATTATAAAATAAAAAAGAAAGAGGTAGAATATTTCAGACAATGGAAAAATTTTGATTGTAAACAGTGTTAGAAAATGACAAGTGAAACTTAGAAGTTCTCAAATGTGCTTAATAAACATCAAAGGGCACTCAAGTTGTACCCATTAAAACACAAATTTCCCTGGGCCATAACAGTCAGTTATGCCTTATCTATGGTGACAATGCCCTAAACTGGGCACACTTGTTTTCTCACTCATTCATCATTGACTTGGTGAAATACAGATTTATTGGGTTTTATGACTTTGGGTGTGATATTTACATACTATGTAATCATGACACAATTTTTTTTCTTCTTTCCTCCCTCCCTTCCTTTCTTCTTTTGATGTAAGGAAGAGTTTTCTTTTTCATGGCCCATGCACAACTTCTTTTTTCATTGGGGCATAGTATAACATTTTAGTTCTGTCACTGAGTTACTGAGAAACTGTAGAATTATGATTAGTGTGCTCTCAAAATTGTGGATACTAGATTTAAGAGTGAATGTTGCTTAGGATGAAATACAAAATATAAAGTGGCTTTAATCTTTTTAAGTGGTGAAGCTGATATAGACATAACTGATGCAGTTTGTTGATGAGCAATTTCAGTGAACCCTAGATTGGGGTGGAATTATTCTCCCTACTATTCTCACACCAGGGCTTCCCAGGTGGTTTAGATGGTAAAGAAATCTGCCTGCAAGGCAGGAGACCCAGGTTTGATCCCTGGGTTGGGAAGATCCCCTGGGGAAGTGAATGGTTACCCACTGCAGTATTCTTATTTGGAGAATTCCATGAACAGAAGAGCCTGGTGAGCAATAGTCCATGGGGTCACAAAGATTCAGGCACAACCGAGAGATTAACAGTTTTATTCTCGCACTATTTGAAGAAAACAGTGTTTCTTAGTTCTATTGCCTCTGTTTCAGGGGATTTTCAACCTGATTATTTTAATTAAGCCATAGAGTACCCATTGTAAAATGAAAGCTACTTACATCATAAAAAGGAGCATTTTAAAGGAGGCCAGACTATGTTATCAATTTGAGTTTAATCTTTCTAATATGGCTCCCAATTCCTTCTAAGGATGTAGTTCTTATGTTTTGAATTATTTTTATTTTTATTCTCTTAGTTATTTAAATTATGTCTATATACCAATGGTAAAATGGCATTAGTTTAAATTTGAATAGCTAAATTATACAAAAACATGTAAAACACAGGAGAACAAGACTGCTTAGTATCATACTATATTTCTTCAATCCTCACTCTAAGTGCAACTGTATCAATATACTGTATTCTTGCTTATCTCTACAAATTATAATATCCGGAAAAACCTGAGAAGTATGTATAGGTGTTCCCAATAGTTTGGTATTAAATTTTTTAGGCAGGGAATGACAAATATAATCTGCAAATGGATTGAGGAACAGGGAATGATTGATGGATAATTAATGATCTGGATATAGATTAATGATAGTTATGTTTCTAGGCAAGTTGCTGTAAATTTAATGATTATACTTTGAGTTTTATGATGTTGACCAAAATTCTTTAAACTTCAACCTCCTCATGGGTTAAAGGAGATAAAAACACATGTGGATGGATCTAAGCTAGTGATACCCTGAACGGAGGATTTTCTCATTTGCTTGGCCTCACCAATGCTGAGTTTCTGAACTTGAACCAAATTGGTGCCTTTTTCTCTCCTCCTTTAGAATGAGTTGCTGTAATCTTTTTAAAAAGATTTTTGTAAGTTTGCTTAATCAGTCCTTCAGTTGTGTCCAGTCTTCATGTACCTGATCATAGGATGAACGCTGCATAGTGGAAGATGGGAATAATTCTATGAATGTATCCATTTTATGATTCATTGAGACTCCAAATTGCATTTTCAAGTCATTTGGAAACTTGTTGTATATTTTCATTGTTATATTATGATCTCAGATATATTTTCTTATTCATATCATTCCCTGTAAATTGATAAAGTCATTTTAAAAATTCCTAACTTAGGTCTATGTTATCCAAACGACTTATTGGAAGAGGAATGGGAGGATCATCTATACATATCTATACACATCTATAAACAAAGTTTGCAAAGATGCAAATCTTTGTGAAGATGTTCTGGATATTTCACAATATCCAGTTTTATTCCCCTCTATAAGAATATTTTGATTGTGGATATGGAAACAGAAGGTGGTGGTCATCAGAGAGAAGGGAGTGGTTTTCAATATGGGTGAGGGCATGCATATAAACAACCCAGGAGGTTAGGGTGCAACCTACTGCAGTTGGATCTGCATATAATTTATAGCTGGCCCTTCATATTGGTGGTTCCTCCATATTCATTGTTCCTCTACATCTGTAGAGTCAACCAACAATTGATTGTGTTGTATTATATTATAGTATCAACTATTGAAAAAAATTCTGGTGTAAGTGGACCCAAGTAGTTCAAACTCCTGTTGTTCAGGGATCAATACACAATATGTGTATTGTGTATTGGGCAAGAGTATGTGTATTTGGGCAAGAGTAGTGGCTAAAATCAGAGGGAGACAATATTGATGAGGTGAACTTTTAGCACTGACCATGTATTTCATGCAAGCATATTAAAGAGCTGTTAATATATTTATTTGTTTAAATTGCCATGAAAGTAAAGCCCAAATACTTAGTAAAGTCTAATGATATTTTATATTTTTCATTTGTATGAATGTTACTGAATGTATCGAGCTATTGTAGGAAGCTAAAGTTCAATAGGACTTATGTTTCAAAGACTTTATAAGTTAATCTCATTTAAAAATATTAAAATCATGATGTAAGTGTATGTGCATACACCATTCTCTGAATACAGCATAGAAACTGGATAGTGACATAGGTTGCCTCTTTATGCATTCTGCAATAATTGAAAGGAAATCTTATGAAAAAGCTCAGTGAATTAAAACAAAATCAAGCCTCAGAATTTGCACAGAGGTTGTGTTTCATTAATATGTGTCTTATATAAGCAGTTAGCATGTAAAAAGTGGTGGCAAATATGACCATGAGTTTAAAATTATGGATTATGTATAAAATGTGTGTTAATTGATGATTAATTGAGAAGTATGAGTTAAGAAGAAAACTAGTTGCTGTTGTACAACATTTGATTATCAGAGTCATTTTTCTACAATTGTTAAATTTATCTCATAATGTAACCCTTTGGTAAATAGTTGCAACATCATATCATATATGTAGCTTATTAACAATTTCATTAATTGCTAATAGAGGAAAGAAGCTATGAAAGCTAGTACACATAGGAACAAATGTTGAAGCAGATGGTTGAAATTAGTGAAACGTGATCAGTTGCTAAACTAGTTTACTTAATTAGCTTTCTGCATCAGAATAGTTGAAATAAATTTATCATATTGTCTTCAGGAAATTGAAATTCAGGGGACAGTTGTTATATATCATATTTTAAAACTAATAAGGCAAACAGCAAAGAACTGTTGGCACTGACCCTTGGCCCTTAGTTTGTTTTGTACTGAGTGGGCTAAACTGTTAGAGTGAGTGAAAATTTTCTATTAAGGATTCCAACTGCACTGACATCTTTCCATGGCCTGTAACAGGGAAAATGGGGAGAAAAGCAAGTGGAAATTGGCTGCTGCCTACAAAATTTCCTTGACGCTATTACTTTTTAGGGAACATTTCTGGGATAATTTTCAGAGGAGCTAAAACAATTTTCAAATAACAATTTCGTAAAACAGTTAATTGCTTTTTTTTTTTTTTTACTGAGCTCTTAATGATATATTTATTGTGAGAAATGGATCTATTTTCTGTGACCTGGGTTCTTAGAGTAAGGGATATTATTATTAAGTTATTTTCACTGAACTACTAATATTGGTATTATTTGTTGTTACACCACCCATCATTCTCAGGCACTATGTTAGTGATGCATTGAGTAGAGACATTATATCATTACATTATTATTTATCTTTCCAGTTGTAAAAAACAAAACTTGACAGGTGTTCAGTGAACATGTCTTGATTCAGAAGCTTTTTACTCTGAATGTTTAGGAGTATGCAGGAATACTGCTTCTATTTTTGAATATAGATTGCGCCTACTCTAACTAAAAAGCATGGGATAATTTACAAAGTCCTAACTTGTTTGTACTTATCAGAGACTCGAGACAATTAGTGTTACTGAATTTCTAAAGATGACAAGCCCCTCCAAGGAGATATTTTTGTTTAGTCACTAAGTTGTGTCCAACTTTTTTGTGACTCCATGGCCTACAGCCCGCCAGGCTTCTCTGTCTATGGGATCCTCCAGGCAAGAATACTGGAGTGGGTTGCCATTTCCTTCTCCAGGGGATCTTCCCGATCCAGAGATCGAACCTGTGTCTCCTGCTTGGTAGGCAGATTTTTTACCACTGAGCCTCCTGGAAAGCCCCCAAGGAGATAAGGGCCACACAAAATTTGCCTTTGATAGAATACAGTAAAAAAGAGGAGTCAGCCATAAAATCAGGTAAGAAGAAAACCAGTGTGTGTAAATTAATTTTTTGTGTCAACTTGACTGGCCATAGGATGCCCAAATATTTGATTAAACATGGTTTATTATTATTAGATTTTATTAACATTTTTATTGGATGTGTCTGTGAGGATGTTCCTGAATGAGATTAATATTTGAATTGGTAAACTGAGGAAAGTAGGTCACCTTTCCTGATGTGGGTGGGCCTCTTCCAATCCGGGAAGACCTGCATAGAATAAAAGGCCGAGTAAAAATGTATTCTTTTTTTTTTTGCCTGACTTAGAGCTCAGATGATTCGTCTTCTCCAGCCTTCAGATTTGGACTGGAACTTGCACCATTTCTTGCTTCTCAGGTCTTCAGACCCAAGCTAGAAGTATACCATCAGCTCCTTTGGGTCTGGACTTTTCAACTTCTAATTATATAAGCCGATTCCTTATGATAAAATTCTTTACACACACGCACACAGACACATGCTTGCACACACATACACATCTTGTTTGTTCTGTTTCTCTGGAGACCTGTGACTAATACAAACTAAAAATTTAGCAAACTCTTAAAGGTCAAATTTGAGTGAGCATGACAATTTAGATTCCTTGAAAACGCCACAAGAGAGCTTGCCAGTGCTCACAGTGCTTGTCCAGGAGCCCCACCTGTGTGCTCACGAATAGGATTGGAGGCAAGCAAGGAAACCTAAGGGGAAGTCTTTAGTGGTACAGGCATGCGGATGGTGACTGCCTGCTATCGAGGGAAAGGTACAATGTCTGGTGCTTTTCTGAATCTTTTTCTTACATGACCAAAAGATGTCTGCCACTGGGGAAGGGTAGGTAACTCTCCATATGTCCTGATTGATATCAAGCAAAGTTTGGTTGCCATTGGGTTAGGAGTAGAAGGAAAAAGTTGTCTGCTGCTGCTGCTGCTGCTGCTGCTGTTGCTAAGTCGCTTCAGTCGTGTCCGACTCTGTGCGACCCCATAGATGGCAGCCCACCAGGCTCCCCTGTCCCTGGGATTCTCCAGGCAAGAACACTGGAGTGGGCTGCCATTTCCTTCTCCAATGCATGAAAGTGAAAAGTGAAAGCGAAGTCGCCCAGTCGTGTCCGACTCGTATTGACCCCATGGACTGCAGCCTACCAGGCTTCTCTGTCCATGGGATTTTCTAGGCAGGAGTACTCGAGTAGCTTGTCATCACCTTCTCCTAGTGAATGGAAAAACTTGGTTAAGGCCAAGATTTTGCACTGATAACAAGCAGAGTTCTATTACAGAATAGGGCCATGCAACTCAACTTTGCATAAGATATTTCACTGATATAAGGTATATTGGGGCTGCCTTGGGGAAAGGAGAAGAAATCCTGAAAAGGTTAAACAAGAGACTGAAAATTCCCAGGCACTCACTTAAACCTTGCACTTAATAACAAGCTAAAGCAGATGGTCTGTCTCTGGGGAAGGAGAAAATTCTGGAGAGAGATTCCATTGTGATGGGCATGCAAACTCTATTGAAAGGTGGGAATGGAACGGAAATATTGATAAGCACCCTTCAGCAGATAATTCTCATGCTAAGCACAAGGTAGAAGCAGTATACCACCAGAGGAACTTGAAATCTATGGTAAACTAAAGGTAATTAGGGGCTTCCCTGGTGGCACTAGTGGTAAAGAATCATCTGCCAATGCAGGAGACCTAAGAGACCTGGGTTCAATCCCTGGGTGGGGAAGATCTTCTGGAGGAGGAATGGCACCCCACTCCAGTATTCTTGCCTGGAAAATCCCAAGGACAGAGGAGCCTGGTGGGCTACAGTCCATGGGGTCTCAAAGAGTCAGTCACAACTAAAGTGACTTAGCACAAAGGTAGTTAGAGCAACAACAAAAACCGAGTTCCACTGTTGTATAGATTGACTCATCCTCCACACTCATGGACTGGCAGAAAAAGAAATATGTCCATTTGCTGTTTTAAATTTACCGCACTATTTATCAATTTATTTTTCTTTTTAAAATAACAGCTTTATTGAGATATAATTCACATATCATAAAATTTCCCCATTTAAAAGTGTACAATTCAATGATTTCCCTGCCTAGGATTGTAATACATTTCTTTTTCAGACATACATATACATATATCTATTCTTTTTCAAATTATTTTCCCATTTAGGTTGTTACATAATACTGAACAGTTATCTCACTATTTTTCTTTTATATACAATGCCTGCATTTGATTAAATATTATAAAATAAGTAAAAAAGTGGCAGCAACAACAACAATAACCCATTAGCAAGAGACAAACAATCAACAGAATCAAATCAGGATGTGACCCTGATTATGGAACATTAGATGAAGTACTTTGAAATAACTATGTTAAATATGTTAAAGAGTGTAGTGGAAAAGAGAAACACATGCATGAACAGATGGGAAATTTCAGCAGGCATATGGAGATAAAAAAAGAATCCAATAAGAATGCTGGAAATGAAAAACATGCTAACAGAGAAGAAAATTTCAATTGATGGGCTTATCAGCAGTCTGGATATAACAGTGGGAAGAATTGGTTAACTTAAAATTAGATCAATAGAAAGCATTCAAACTGAAACAAAAGAGAAAAAGAAGAAACATATAACCTAAAGGTTCTATATTTATTAAACATATTACATTTGTAGTATTTGTAGTTAGAAATCTTTCAACAAAGAAAGTCCAGTCCCACTCTCTTCACTGGTAAATTCTATTGAACGTTTAAGAAGGAAATGATATACGTTACCAACTTTTTACAAATTCTCTCCAGAAAAACAGGAGAGGACAGACTTCTAAACTTATCAAGTCAGTATTACCCTGATGAAAACTAGACAAAGACATTACAAGATAAGAAATGAGAAACCAGTGTTTCTCATAGGTAAAGACATAAAAACGATTAACAAAAAAATTAACAAATTAAATCTTTCAATACAGAAAAATAATAGTACATAATTGCCAACCTGGATTTATCCCAGGAATGCAAGGTTGGTTGATTATTTAAGTAGCAGACACTATAATTTTCTATGTTAAAAGACTAAATAAGGAAATGGTCATAACATTATATTAATGGATATGGAAAAGCATATAAAAATCAACATATAAGAATCAATTATATTTCCATATATAGAAACAAACTGGAAATTGAAGTTAAAAATGCCATTTGTAATAGCATAAAATTCCACCAAATACTTAGTAAAAATTTTTTTAATGCATATATAAACATATATATGCAAGACTGTTTTACTGCAAACAATGAAATATTATTGACAGAAAACAAAGAAGGCAAATAACTGGGAGCAATAATGTTTTTATAGATCAGAAGACTCAATAATGATAAAATGTTAATTCTCATCAAAATTCCAATGGGTTTTTTTTAATAGAAAGTGTGAAATCCAAGGGACCTATATTACCGAAAATAATTTAAAATATTCAAAAATGGAGGGGACTCACACTACCTGATTTCAAAACTTTTTTATAAAGTCATCCTAAATAAAATAATGTAGTATTGATTTAAGGATAGATACATTGAACAATGGAACAGAATAAGTCTAGAAACAGACCTACACATATACAGTCAATTTATTTTTGATAAAGGTGCCAATGTAATTTAATGGAGAATGAATAGTATTTTTCTTTCATTATTTTTTACTGAACATATGAGATTGAAAATTTTGGATCTAGATGCAAAATAGTGAAATTCAAAAGGACTATAGACTTAAATGTAAGAGCTAAAACTAAAATAATTTCCACAATAAAACATAGGGAAAAATCTTTCTACTACATGTTTGGAAGAGATTTCTCAGAAGGACACACATAAAAATGTGAATTATGAACCTGATAATACTGGCTATATGACTTTGAAAAAAATTCTTGCTTAATATAGCATTCATTTTTCTTACCTATAAACAGAGATAATAATCCCACATTCATGTTTGTGGTAAAGATTAAATATTTAAAGCATACAATATGTGTGCAAATTATGGCATCTTTGTAATTATTACTTTTATTAGCAGTTATATTAAGGTGACATCTAATACAAGATTATTCTCTTCAAAGATTTTCTCACTTGTAAAGCCTTATCTTTTTAACAGGGAATATTTACAAATATCTAAGCTTTTCCCACAAAGATCAAAAAGAAAATTTATCTTAGAACTTAGTGTTAAACTTGTTATTCCTTTTTATCTATAGCCATTTGTGGGGGGATGCCACTGGAAAATGAGTCAAAGGAAATTTTACTTGTTTCCATGTTTTTTCTTCCCTCTCCCATCTGTCAAATGGATGGATTTATATTGCTTGATGCCTTGTAATTGGTCAATAGGACAGATTTTTATTGAGTGGATACTAAGTTTCACAAGCAGAGTTATGGGAATACTAATTTAAATGTGTGTTTTTTTTTCCTCACTAAAAGTCATTCTCTTGTTATGAGAAAGTCTTGAACAACAGTGTATAGGTTTATCTTTGACATGGACATTAAAATGTATAACCATATAGCATGGTATTAAACACTGACTTTTAGAGAAGAAATATTTTAGTTTTTTGTCATATGACCCATCTTAAACCAGTGGTTAACTCTTTGCTAGCTCAGTGACTCATTTTTCTCAGTCTTTTTTTCAGTGATTAAAGAACCTAATGGACTAACAGCATTTTTATTTTGGCTTCTTGTTGATTATGACTCTAACAAGTGAACAGAAGGGCTTATTTGTTAGAAATTCTGGTGAACAGCTTGTGTAGGTTTAATCAAAACAAGTTCTAATTCAGACTAAGCTTGTCATTCTTGGTACACGAGATGGCAATAGATAGAGGTCTTCATGGCGTCTTGAGGCTAGGCTAGACTGAAAGAAGCGGGTATTTACTTCTAGGGCTCCTATAAGGTCCTTGTTTGAAGACTGCGTGCTTGTTAATTTTTTACGGAAAACTGATTAATTTTTGTGATCTTCAAACTATCCACTGAAAATATGGCAAAATATAGCATGAAAACTTTATGATTTGCTATTTAAACTGATGATTTGAAAGAGTTTATAATCTTATTTTTAAAGATTATGTTCAATGTGTGGAGAGAGAATGTGTTGGAACATACTTACTCTGCATCCCTAGATGGGGAAGATCTCTCAGAGGAGGAAATTACAACCCACTCAATTACTTTTGGCTGGAAAATCCCATAGACAGAGGAACCTGGTGGGCTGCAGTTCATGGGGCCACGAAGAATTAGACACAGCCTAGCAACAGAGCATGCGTGTACTCTGCCTAGTCAGTATCCTTACCACCATAACAAACTGCTAATAGCAGAACAATAGTGAAACTAAATATGAGTATAAAGGTTCAAAATAATTTAATACTTGGCCTTTTATTACTTGTCTTTCCATACAGTTGAGAACTAGGGTAAGTTTCAGAGAAAAACCACAAGGACAGTTCTGGTCAAAAAAAAGCCTGTCATACTTTAGGCAGGAAAAGTTTAAAGTATGAGGGCCATTTTTCTAGAAAAAGGTCAAGATGATTTTATCTTTTACATTTTGAAGGTCACTATTACTCTACAGCTGGGAGTGATTAGGCTCTCCTCCCCACACGTCAGGACCTCTGACAATGTCCGGAGGGCTTTTTTGGTTGTCACAAATGTGTAGGGAGGGTTGCTACTGGCGTCTAGTGGGTAGAGAAAAGGGATGAAAGTGAAAGTGTTAGTCGCTTCCCACCAGGCTCTTCTGTGCATGGAATTCTCAGGCAAGAATATTGGAGTGGGCCTCCAGGGGATCTCCTGACCCAGGAAGTGAACCCAGGTCTCCTGCATTGCAGACAGATTCTTTACCATCTGAAGTTGCTGAATAAACATCCTCCAGCACATTAAGGGCTTCACAGGTGGCACTAGTAGTAAAGAACCTGCCTGCCAGTGCCGGAGACAGGAGGGACATGGGTTAGATCCCTGGGTGGGGAAGATCCCCTGGAGGAGGGCATGGCAGCCCACTCCAGTATTCTTGCCTGGAGAATCCCATGGACAGTAGAACCTGGCGGGCTAAGGTCCATAGCGCCCCGAAGAGTAAGGCACGACTGAAGTGAACTTTGCACACGTGCACAACGCACTAGTGAAGTCCTCTCCCCGGGCAAAGACCTATCAAGCTCATAGCACTCACTGTGTCAAGGCTGAACACCCTTTATGAGTGATCTCTGATCATTTTCCTGCCTTTAAAAATCCCTGGGTCGGGAAGATCCCCTGGAGAAGGAAATGGCAATCCATTCCAGTATTCTTGCCTGGAGAATCCCATGGACAGAGAAGCCTAGTACATTACAGTCCACGGTGTCGCAAAGAGTCGGACACGACTGAGCGACTTCACCTTCACCATGGTCTAGGTCTATTTAATAATAATAATAGAATATGCCCAGCCAATTAAGAACTATCCAACTTGACAAGGGTTATCAAATATGTTATTTAGACATCCTGACTTTCTGTAAACATTAGAGAGATGCTTTTCTATTGAGGTTGTTCCAAAAGTTGTCTTTCAAGAGGCAAGGAAAATAAAGTAGGTTGTCTTATGACTTTTTATTTCATAAGTGGAAATCTTTTGTGATAATCCTTTTATTTTTTGGTCAAGCACCAACATTTCAGATACATTATGTCTACTCTTCATAAAGCTTAGGTATTATCATGCCTATTTACATATGGAGAAGGTAAAGTGAAGATAGGTTAAGGTACAGTCTCAAGGTTGCCTGACCAGGTGGTATCGCTAAGTATTTTTAATACAGGTGTTTTGACTCCTAATGTGTTCTCTGCACTGCATACTCTATTAACTGCTTTGTATGGTTAGATAGCATCACCAACTCAATGGACATGAATCTGAGCAAACTTTAAGAGGTAATGGAGGACAGAGGAGCCCAGTATGCTGCAGTCCATGGGGTCACAGAGAATCAGACACAACTTAGCAACTGAACAGCAACAAATATACATAATTCTTCTAAAGATATAATAATGAAATATAAGTGTGACTTTGAAAAAGTTTTATGTGCCTGTTTGCAAATAAAGACATGGGCTATATACATTATATATTATTTCTCCTATCATTCAAGTTATTTCATGTAAGTATTTTAAAATCTATGAACCTTTGGAAAATGCAAGAGAATATCTCATTATTCTGATAAGTAACAGGAAATAGCTTGTTTATCTTGACTTTTTGTATAAATTGTATCTCAGGGTAACTGAATAGTTGATAAAGGGCAGTTTTAGACTCACAACAAAATGGAGCAGGAAGTACAGCATTCCCATTACATTCCACCCTGTCTCTCCCTCCCAAACCTCCCCCACCATCAGCATCCTGGACCACAGGGTACATTTACTTCAATTGATGAACCTACATTGACACATCATCACCCAAAGTTCACAGTTTACATTTGAGTTCACTCTTGGTATGGTACTGTCTATGAGTTTTGACAAATGTGTAATGACATATAACCAGCATTGTAGTATTATACAGAATAATTTTCATTGCCCTAAAAAATCCTCTGTTCTTTGCCCATTTATCCTTGTTTCTCCTTTAGCCCCTGGCAATCACTGATCTTTTACTGTCTCCAGAGTTTTGCATTTTCCAAAATGTCACATAGTTAGAATCATACAGTATGGTCTTTTCAGATTGGCTTCTTTCAGTTAGCAATATGCATTTAAATTTCCTCCATGTCTCTTCATTGCTTAAGAGTTTATTTCCTTATAGTGCTTAATAATATTCCATTGTTTATTAAATGTACCATAGTTTATTTATCTACCCAAAGACATCTTGGCTGCTTCAAGTTTGGCAGTTATGAATAAAATTGCATAAAAATTTGTGTGCAGGTTTTTGTGTGTGCACAAGTTTTTAACTACTTTGGGTAGATGTGAAGAAGTAAGATTGATGGATCACTTTTGGTAAGAGTATGTTTAGTTTTCTAAGAAAACCATCAAACCATCTTCAAAGTGGCTGTATCGTTTTATATTCCCTACAGCAAGAAGTGAGAGTTCCTGTTGCTCCATATCTTTTTTGCATTTTGGCCATTCTAACAGTGTGTTATGGTGTCTCACTGTCATTTTAATTTGCATTTCCCTAATATGTGGTGTTAAATATATTTCCATATACTTACTTGACATCTCAGGTTGAGGTATCTGTTCAGGTTTCTTGTCCATTTTTATCTGAGTTGTTCATTCTCTTATTATTGAGTTTTAAGAGTTCTTTGTATAACTGTCCTTCATCAGATATGTGTTTTATAAGTATTTCCTTCCAGTCTGTAGTTTGTTTCCTCATTCTCTTGATTTTTTTTTTTTATGGAGGAGAATTGTTTCTCTAAAATAATTTGCTCTAGTGTCTTAGATATAGTAAAAGTATGAAATACTTGATCTTTATGAAAATCTCTTAAGCCAGAAAAGTCTAAAAGCAGGTTAGCAGATTAAACAAAACACGTGAGCAGAATCCTTTCTTAAAGAAAAACATTTCAAATTCTGTTTTCTGGTTCAGCTTGAAAGAGCTTAGAAGTCACCACTCCATCCTATAACAAAATCAAAATATCATCATTTTGCTTTCCTTAATAAAACAACGTATTTGGAGAATGATTATTGAAGTTTGTTAAAACAGGGGAAAGCTTATGCTGATGGGAATTTTTAGGTAGATGAACCAAGCTGACAACCTTATCAATCTTAAAAGCCAAAACACTCAAAACACTGTGTGTAGTAGGAGGTAAGGTATACACGTCATCACCTGTGAGGCAGTCTTGCCAAACATTGAACATTATTCTTATCAAGCCTCAAGATCTTACTACCAGCTCATTTAAGAGGAGACAGAGAAACTTGCTAGTTGACACCATGGGATACCATTAGCAAAAGCCAACGTATGAAAAATACTACTAACAAAAACTCTGCTTCTTCATTAAGTACATTGGGGGAAAAGGCAATAAAGAAAAGCTAGAGGGGGGAAGTACATAGATTCAAAAGGACTTAATAGCTATTGCAGTCTGTGGTCCTTGACTGAATTTCAATTTTAAAAAATAAACTATAAACAAATTATGAGACAGTAGGGGAAATTTATATATTAACTGGATATTTGACAATGTTGAGAACTTTTTTGTGATAATCACATTGTGATTAGAGGTAAAAAAAAAAGCCTTTGTTTTTTAGAAACATATGCTGAAGTATTTATGAAGAAAGTGAAATTATGTGTGGGATTTGCTTATGATATTGCAGAAGGACAGGAGATAAGAATAGTATGTATCTCAGGTTCATTTAATCTAAAATCTTTTTTCTATTGGGACAAACCTAGGTTTACGAACTTATCTCTTGAGATCAAGTGTAGCTAATCATTAAGCTGAAACTAAAATTAATTACTGATTCCCATTCTATTACTTTGAAAAACAGATGGAATGTTTTACCTATTTCTTTATAAACACAATGACTTTGATTTGTTTAACAAAACAAAAATTAAGAAAAATAAAACAACTTCTAGTGAAATAATAAAATCTTAATCAATTGGCTTATGAATTAATGAGTTTTACTTAAATTGAATAAAATATAAAGTATAAAAGACCTAAAATTTTATTTCCTCTTATTTGTTTCTTCCAAGGGAAACATAATTTCTACCAACTTATGTATTTTAGCAATTTAACACTATTTCAGTGTTGCCCTTTTTTCTATTTGGACCCTTTATTATGGTTCCAGGGGTAGCAGAACCATCTCCCCTCACTGTGGCCTTTCATAGGTGATCGAAAATTTCTGTATGTTTAACTTCATAGACATTCATTTTCTTTACTCCAGTTACTTCACAACTTGATTTTCCTGAGTAGTTTCTTCAGAGTGACTAGCTAATATGACAGTATAGTTTCTGTGGAGATGTTAAGGGTGGTAACAACTTGGATTGTGTGTCTTGTCTTTTTGAAATATCTGAAAGAGTAATATGGGAATTTAGGCAGCCATTGTAGACCAGTGATGACTAGGGTTGTTTTAAACAGTGGCTGGGAAAACTCTTAGTGTTCCTCACATAATATCACATACAGCCTAATCTTCTAATATTTAGGGTCGTTTTTCATGTTAATGCTTAGCCATTATTATTTTTAATCGTAAGGGTAAGACATAATCAAATTACAGTTCAAATAATTCATGTGGTTATATCGCTGTGCAATTATTTAGTTCCTTTTGTTATTCATCAAAAATTGATGAGGATGACTTTGGGTTAGTTTCCTTCAAAGTAGCTGTCAAACTATTAATTATTAATTTTCAAATTCAAATTTACCATATCTTTACCAAGGTAACTTTCCTTAGTGAGATAAAAGTGCAGACAAACTTTTACACTTACCATTACATTCAGAAAGTTTCTATTTTCCATTTCATATAAGTGAGAAAGGAAGAAAAATAAAGTTATATAAGCAAAGTTTAAATGCTCTTTTATTGAAAAATTTACTAGATTTAAAATTTAAATGAACTTTAGAAACATTTAAATTCTCAATAGAGAAAAAATTGAATTTTCTTTTATATCAATTTCTTAAAAATCATCTTTCTTACTATCTTATTTAATTCTCTTGTTGCTGGTGTGAATTTTGTAATGATAAGATCTATTTTTTATAAGTGACTTCTGTCCTAGATTCCTTAACTGTCTTGATCTTTAAGAAAAGCAGTTAATACATAACTCAAAAAAAGACATCTAGAAATAAAATGCTTCCCAAAAGAAAACAGTATTCTGTATTAGACGTAACGCTGCTGCTGCTAAGTCGCTTCAATCGTGTCTGACTCTGTGCGACCCCATAAACGGCAGCTCACCAGGCTCCTCTGTCCCTGGGATTCTCCAGGCAAGAATACTGGAGTGGGGTGCCATGTCCTTCTCCAATGCATGAAAGTAAAGAGTGAAAGTGAAGTCGCTCAGTCTGTCCAACTCCCAGGGACCCGATGGACTGCAGCCTACCAGGCTCCTCCACCCATGGGATTTTCCAGGCAAGAGTACTGGAGTGGGTCGCCATTGCCTTCTCCGGACCTAACGCTAACTTTAAGTTAATTTCTAAAGGCTATCTTGAAATTTGATAACAGGTAGCTTTAAACTAATTTATAGTTGAATTTTAATTGTCAAGTAACAAAATTTTGAGAGTTTACTGACACTAAAAATATATCAGATTTTTATGGGAGATTTTAGAAGAAAAAGGACACAAAATTCAAATTACAGGAATAAAACTTCACACATAAAAATGTTTGAAAAATATTTTAAAGCAATATATAAGCAAGAGCTGCCCTAGTGTTATACAGGTGGACCATGTAGGTAGATAGTACAGAGACTGGGCAAAAGTACCAACTGGAATTGAAGAGTTTTTAATCATGATCTGTGTTTTATATTCTGTAAGACATAGATCACACTTGGATTACCTAGTTTGCTCATCTATAAAATGTGAAGAGTTAGAAGTATGCTAGAATCTACTCTCATTGGCTTGCAAGAGCCAATTGCTAAATTTTCAGGATTTGGAAATCTGATTATTAAACATTGTCACTATTAAAAATTAAATTATATAAACTTTCAATTAAATAAATTATGTTAAACTCAAAGGTAACATATGCTAAAAATTCATGACCTCCTAATTATTTTGCAATACCTTAGTATTACATGTTTTTGAAGTTAATTATGTCAATGATGTTCATAGGGTGAAAATAACATACAATAGTATATACTGTACACAAATTGCTGACCATATAAATTAGGGATTATCCTTTGGTTGATTTCTATATTCAAGGAAATGATGATGAATGTTATATTAAAGGATTAAACGGGAAAGTGTCATGTTTTTAATTGTCACATTGTCAATAGCTCAAAAACTGAGGACATAGTCTTCTAGTATTTGAAAAGTTATTCAATTCAGCAAAATAGTCACTCAATCATTGATGAATGAATGAAGTCCAACACAGTCTTCTTTTTTTTCCACTATTATCTCATTTAATGACCTAAATAGAATTAATTATCAGTTTACATTTAGGCACTACAGTTGTTTCTAACATGCAACCATAGGTTGGCTATAGATAAAGAGATGGACAAAAATCAACAAAAGTATTCTATGAGAATCAGTTGGCTATATGGGATTTGCAATAAAGATTATTGTGTATTTTATCATTATTTAAAAGTGATAAACTAAAACATGTAGCATAATATCTTCTATATAGGTAGTAGTTGTTGATGTTACTTTTAATCATGTCTATTGACAGAGGATGAGATGGATGGATGGCATCACCGACTCAATGGACTGAGTTTGAGTGAACTCCGGGAGTTGGTGATGGACAGGGAGGCCTGCTGCTGCTGCTGCTGCTGCTGCTAAGTCGCTTCAGTCGTGTCCGACTCTGTGCAACCCCATAGAAGGCAGCCCACCAGGCTCCCCTGTCCCTGGGATTCTCCAGGCAAGAACACTGGAGTGCGTTGCCATTTCTTTCTCCAATGCATGAAAGTGAAAAGTGAAAGTGAAGTCGCTCAGTCATGTCCGACTCTTTGCGACCCCATGGACTGCAGCCTACCAGGCTCCTCCATCCATGGGATTTTCCAGGCAAGAGTACTGGAGTGGGGTGCCATGAGGCCTGGCGTGCTGCAATTCATGTGGTTGTAAAGAGTCGGACGCGACTGAGCGACTGAAATGAACTGAACTGAACTGATGTAACAAAGGAGTAATTGACTAAAGGAGTTCAACTTATCTGGAAAAACTTTTAAATAGGTGTGCTTTTTGGTAGATTTTGAAAGTGGCATTATGAATTGTGATACTCTAAGACATAACTAAAATGAAGAGAATTCACTGATGTTTAATTTTGTCCTTCTTTGCTCAATATTTATCTTGCCTGTTATTTTTAGCTTCTTCTCACTAGAATTACAGGGAATTTTTCACACTTGGACTTCAGGTTCTTATCTACTAAATCAGGATTTTCAAAAATTGGAAAAACATTCCTGTGATTTTGGTGCATCCAGCCCAGCCATAGCTGAGGAACAGGGTTTGGGAACTAGAAAAATGAGGAGGGAGATCCTGACATACTGATTCAAATTCTGCTCCTGCTTTTTCCTGGCACTATGAACTTGGACACTTTACTCGATCTCTGTGTACTTTGGTTATCCCAGTTCTAAAGTGAGAGCAGTGGTAAAATAGTAATGAAATTGCAATGTATAAGAAGACATGATATTCAGTATTGCTAAAAGACAAAAATATCCTCTGGTTTTGTACCTCATATTATGTCAAATTCTGTCAGAATATCTATTGCCATTTCAATCTTTCTTATCGCATCACTTTTCTTCTCCCTATGAAAGAAATTTACCATATACAAATGCTAACATTTAAAAAAATTTATTTGTAATAATTCTGGGAGAGCAGTTTCTACTTCCTCCTGGACAAACAACTGACTGTCTTCTAAGTTAAAATTATATTAAAAGTTTCATTAATAAAATACAAAGACTAAATTTTCTTTTTATTAAAGCTAAATTATATTTTTGTTTCAATTTGACTAAGGAATTTCAATCTCATATGGTTATCACATACTGGGATTTGTTATCTTGAATCATATCCATATACAAATGTATTAAAGATACATTCGTGTCTAAATTGTATTAAGTCAGTTAGCCATCTGTTTTAGAAAAAAAGTTACCAAGCGCTTAAAATTAAACTTGACAAATATTTCATAAAAAGTATGTGTGAAAAAAAATGGGATTCATTGGCTTGTGTTGAAGAACTTTTCCTTTTTAGCCACAAGATGGTGCTTTTGTATTCTGAAAGTCCATTGAGAACGCAGAAATAACTTTAAAATTGTTGACAAAAGACTTTAATTTTATAAGAATCATTAAAGTTCAAAGCACTTAATATCATTTTCAAAGCACACTCCTTCCTATACCCTTAGGTAAGAAATATTAATATGAGGGTGAAAATGAAAAGCATTTTTTTTAATCCACAGGGACAATCCATTTTATCTGTTTTTAAGCAGGGTTGTAACTCAGTGTTTGTTACTTCTGTTCACAGCTGAGGAGAGTCCCTTCCCGTACTCAACATCTGTATATTATATAATCCCTAACATAGAGCTATTTATTAAGATGCTGAAATAAAAGTTTGTGAAATGCTAGTTTTATTAAGTGATTCTCTTAATGTGTTTGGGTTCAAAAGCAAGAAGGTAAAAAGAAACCTCTAAATATAAACTTGCTGTGTTTTATATCCAAGATGTCTTACTTTTTTTTTGGCATGAATGCCATTGTTCCATTCTTCATTGGTTTTTTTTTTATTCTAAAAGGATTTCTTGGCTTGTACCAAATTGAGTTTATTCCTTCCCCATGACAGTCATGTCCATCTTAAGATTTGGAAGTTGAAGCGCCTGTAAATATCCTTCATTCAGTCTCTTAGCTGTAAAAAAAGCATTCTTTGTATACTGTCTCTTGATTTTCCAACTGTTGTTCTGTTAACAAAAACCTTTCTGCAAAGACTTTTTTTCCTTCTTGTGAAATGCTTTGCTCACTTTTTTCATTTTAATCTGCTAGCCTTCTTTTAGATTTCCTGCCTTAAGAGATTTTCATAAAGATCAAGTATTTCATAGTTTTACTATATCTTGCCATTTAAAATGTAAGCCACTGGAGCAAATTATTTTGGAGCAAAGAATCCTCGTCTACCAGCCTGGCAGGGTTTTGGGGGATACTGCAACTCAATTTTTTTCATGAAGCATTCAGGAAACAAGTTACCATTATAAAAACAATCCAGAGTTTTATCCAGAACCATAGTTGCAACTTAACTTCAGATAACCTCAAAACATTTAAAATGTTCTGGTTCCACCTGACTATCTTTTTACCTGATCCCAGTGGCAGAACAGAAAAATGAATGACAACTCTGTGAAGCATAGTCCTTTTTTTTTTTCATCAAGAATTATTTTTATTTAAAATAAAATTTCACTAAACTGATAACCTCTGGCTTACCTCAATTTCTTTCAAGGCTTTGTGTGTGAGTGGGGTTAGGATTGAAGCAGAGGCAGGCAAATGAGGGGAATGTGGGGGTCACCTAACATACATGGAGGCAGCAAGGAGACCCCTGCATACAGGACTCACCTTTGCAAGTGGCTCCCTGTCTTAAGCAGCTACTTAAAGTCTCCCAAAGTCTCCAGAACAATTTTGTTTGACCTTTTGTTAAAGACCACCTCTACTGAGCAACTGATTTACCTGTTCCCCAGGGTGGAGGGTTGAGACAGGTTTTTCTGTTGCTATATATTAAGATTGTACTGAAGCATATGGGTCCTGTGTAGGAGTAAAAAGTCCTTAGTCATCTAAAAGTGGAGGAGAGAAGACAGTTTCAACTCTCGACTCAGGGATTACTTTCGTCTGATGCCTGGGTGACTATCACCATCTTGAGTACATTATTTCCTGAATTCTTTACTCCTAAGAGAGGATTGAACAATCCGCACACTCCTGCCAGTGAAAAAGGGATGTTTTGTAGGGAAGTTAGTCAAGGAAACTTGACTTGGTATCTGGCTCCATCTCAGGTCAGTAATATCTGAAGTGCATGAAATACTCAGGTTAACACATCAGTGACAGGGACCTTCCATGCCTAGCTCCTTGAGGGAACAAAAGGATTCTTCGGCACATATTGCTGAGGCAAAAATAACTCTGATGATTTTCCTCTTCCCAGTCGTCCACACTCATTGTCCTGTCAAAACTGAGAAAGGAAGATCTGCACGCTGTCAGATTTCCACGGATGCCACAAGCAGTCTTCTCCTCAAGTGCATGTGAGGGCGAGAGAGTGCCCCTGTGTACAGTACCACCCACAGCTCATCTGCTGCAGTTCTAATTCCATGACGCTCTGGTGCGACTCTGAGCTATGAGAGCACCTGGACTTACTGTGTTTTTAATGTTTTTCTCTCGAATCAAAGTCTGTCCTAACTGTACTTGGCTTTTACTTTTCTCCCTTAAGTTACTTCGAGAAGCTCAGTTCCTGGTTTGTAAGTCTTATGGATGCCTACTATCGGGGAAGGTGTTGAACTGCATTTCTTATTCTAGTTAAAGCCTGGAAGAAGAAATAAGTCCAGAGTCAGACATGACTGAAGCAACTTAGCAGCAGCAGCAGCAGCAGAAGCAGTCCTCCCCACAGACTCCACCTTAGGTAGATTAACCAGTTACCAGTTATCTAGTTCTCAAGCATTCAGTTCAGTTCAGTTCAGTTCAGCTGCTTAATCGTGTCTGACTTTTTGTGACCCCATGGACTGCAGCGCGCCAGCCCTCCCTGTCCATCACCAACTCCCGGAGTTTACTTAAACTCATGTCCATTGAGTCAGTGATGCCATCCAACCATATTATCCTCTGTGGTCCCCTTCTCCTCCCGCCTTCAATCTTTCCCAACATCAGGGTCTTTTCCAATGAGTCAGCTCTATGCATCAGGTGGCCAAAGTATTGGAGTTTCAGCTTCAACATCAGTCCTTCCAATGAATATTCAGGACTGATTTCCTTTAGGATGGACTGGTTCGATCTCCTTACATTCCAAGGGACTCTCAAGAATCTTCTCCAATACCACAGTTCAAAAGCATCAATTCTTGGGCGCTCAGCTTTCTTTATAGCCCAACTCTCACATCCATACAAGACTACTGGGAAAACCATACCCTTGACTAGACAGACCTTTGTTGGCAAAGTAATGTCTCTGCTTTTTAATATGCTGTCTCAAGCATTATCACTTGACAAAGCATTATCACTTGACCAACACCTAGTCCTTGGGTGTTCACAAGCAACATCTATGAAATCTCTTCCAGAGTCAGCACTGGGGAGAGATGATAAGGAACAGTCCTTGCATTTGAAGTTGCAGACAGGATTAAAATCACACTGAAAAGGGGGGTCAGTATGTTGAATCAATCCAACACTTGGGCACATAAGTGTGGTACCAGAATTAAGGTCAAAGAAAAGAAAAAGCTACCCCAAGAATCTGGGATAAGATGAAGAAGTCAGGATGACTGGGGCTGCCTACAGGCAGGAGTTCAGTTCAGATCAGTTGCTCAGTCATGTCTGACTCTTAGCAACGCCATAGATGGCAGACGACAGGCTTCCCTGTCCATCACTAACTCCCAGAGCTTACTCAAACTCCTGTCCATTGAGTCAGTGATACCATCTAACCATCTCATCCTCTGTTCCCTTTTCCTTCCACTTTCAATGTTTCCTAGCATCAGGATCTGTTCCAATGAGTCAGTTCTTTTCATCAGGTGGCCAGAGTATTGGAGTTTCAGCTTCAGCATCAGTCCTTACAATGAATATTCAGGACTGATTTCCTTTAGGATGGACTGGTTGGATCTCCTTGCAGTCCAAGGGACTCTCAAGAGTCTTCTCAACAGTTCAAAAGCATTAATTCTTGGGTGCTCAGCTTTATAGTCCAACTCTTACATCCATACATGATTACTGGAAAAACCAAAGCTTTGACTAGATGGACGTTTGTTGGCAAAGTAATGCCTCTGCTTTTTAATATGCTGCCTAGGTGGGTCATAATTTTCCTTCGAAGAAGCAAGCATCTTTTAATTTCATGGTTGCAATCCCCATCTGCAGTGATTTTGGAGCCCCCCAAAATAAAGTCTCTCACTTTTTCCATTATTTCCCCATCTATTTGCCATGAAGTGATCGGACAAGATGCCATGATCTTCGTTTGCTGAATGTTGAGCTTTAAGCCAACTTTTTCACTCTCCTCTTTCACTTTCATCAAGAGGCTCTTTAGAGCCTCTTCACTTTCTGCCATAAAGGCGGTGTCATCTGCATATCTGAGGTTATTGATATTTCTCCTGGCAATCTTGATTCCAGCTTGTGCTTCATCCAGACAGCATTTTGCATGATGTACTCTGCATAAAAGTTAAATAAGCAGGGTGACAATATACAGCCTTGACATACTCCTTTCCCTATTTGGAACCAGTCTGTTGTTCCATGTCCAGTTCTAACAGTTGCTTCTTGACCTGCATACTGATTTCTCAGGAGGCAGGTCAGGTGGTCTGGTATTCCCATCTCTTTCAGATTTTCCATAGTTTGTTGTGATCCACACAGTCAAAGGCTTTGGCGTAGTCAATAAACAGAAATATTGTTTTTCTGGAACTCTCTTGCTTTTTTGATGATCCTGCAGATGTTGGCAATTTGATTTTTGGTTCCTCTGCCTTTCCTAAATCCAGCTTGAACATCTGAAAGTTCACAGTTAACATACTGTTGAAGCCTGGCTTGGAGAATTTTGAGCATTACTTTACTAGCATGTGAGATGAGTGCAATTGTGAGGTAGTTTGAGCATTCTTTGGCATTGCCTTTCTTTGGAATTGGAATGAAAACTGACCATTCCCAGTTCTGTGACCACTGCTGGGTTTTCCAAATTTGCTGGCATATTGAGTACAGCACTTTCACAGCATCATATTTTAGGATTTGAAATAATTCAACTGGAATTCCATCACCTCCACTAGCTTTGTTCATAGTGATGCTTCCTAAGGCCCACTTGACATCACATTCCAGGATGTCTGGCTCTAGATGAATGATCACACCACTGTGATTATCTGGGTCATGATGATCCTTTTTGTATAGTTCTTCTATGTATTCTTGCCAAATCTTCTTTATGTCATTTGCTTCTGTTAGATTCATACCATTTCTGTCCTTTATTGTGTCCATCTTTGCATGAAATGTTCCCTTGGTGTCTCTAATTTTCTTGAAGAGATCTCTAGTCTTTCTCATTCTACAGTTTTCCTCTGTTTCTTTGCATTGATCACTGAGGAAGGCTTTCTTATTTCTCCTTGCTATTCTATGGAACTCTGCATTCAGAATGGGTATACCTTTCCTTTTCTCCTTTGCCTTTAGCTTTCTTTTTTCAGCTATTTTTAAGGCCTTATCAGACAACCATTTTGCCTTTTTTGCATTTCTTTTTCTTGGCGATGGTCTTCGTCACTGCCTCCTGTACAAGATCATGAACCTCTGTCCATAGTTCTTCAGCCACTCTGTTAATCAGATCGAATCCCTTGAATCTGTTTATCACTTCCACTGTATAATCTTAAAGGATTTGATTTAGATCATACCTGAATGGTCTAGTAGTTTTCCCTGCTTTCTTCAATTTAAGTCTAAATTTGGTTACTCTGCATAAAAGTTAAATAAGCAGGGTGACAATATACAGCCTTGACATACTCCTTTCCCTATTTGGAACCAGTCTGTTGTTCCATGTCCAGTTCTAACAGTTGCTTCTTGACCTGCATACTGATTTCTCAGGAGGCAGGTCAGGTGGTCTGGTATTCCCATCTCTTTCAGATTTTCCATAGTTTGTTGTGATCCACACAGTCAAAGGCTTTGGCGTAGTCAATAAACAGAAATAGTTGTTTTTCTGGAACTCTCTTGCTTTTTTGATGATCCTGCAGATGTTGGCAATTTGATTTTTGGTTCCTCTGCCTTTCCTAAACCAGCTTGAACATCTGAAAGTTCACAGTTAACATACTGTTGAAGCCTGGCTTGGAGAATTTTGAGCATTACTTTACTAGCATGTGAGATGAGTGCAATTGTGAGGTAGTTTGAGCATTCTTTGGCATTGCCTTTCTTTGGAATTGGAATGAAAACTGACCATTCCCAGTTCTGTGACCACTGCTGGGTTTTCCAAATTTGCTGGCATATTGAGTACAGCACTTTCACAGCATCATATTTTAGGATTTGAAATAATTCAACTGGAATTCCATCACCTCCACTAGCTTTGTTCATAGTGATGCTTCCTAAGGCCCACTTGACATCACATTCCAGGATGTCTGGCTCTAGATGAATGATCACACCACTGTGATTATCTGGGTCATGATGATCCTTTTTGTATAGTTCTTCTATGTATTCTTGCCAAATCTTCTTTATGTCATTTGCTTCTGTTAGATTCATACCATTTCTGTCCTTTATTGTGTCCATCTTTGCATGAAATGTTCCCTTGGTGTCTCTAATTTTCTTGAAGAGATCTCTAGTCTTTCTCATTCTACAGTTTTCCTCTGTTTCTTTGCATTGATCACTGAGGAAGGCTTTCTTATTTCTCCTTGCTATTCTATGGAACTCTGCATTCAGAATGGGTATACCTTTCCTTTTCTCCTTTGCCTTTAGCTTTCTTTTTTCAGCTATTTTTAAGGCCTTATCAGACAACCATTTTGCCTTTTTTGCATTTCTTTTTCTTGGCGATGGTCTTCGTCACTGCCTCCTGTACAAGATCATGAACCTCTGTCCATAGTTCTTCAGCCACTCTGTTAATCAGATCGAATCCCTTGAATCTGTTTATCACTTCCACTGTATAATCTTAAAGGATTTGATTTAGATCATACCTGAATGGTCTAGTAGTTTTCCCTGCTTTCTTCAATTTAAGTCTAAATTTGGCAGTAAGGAGTTCATGATCTGAGCCACAGTCAGCTCCTAGTCTTGTTTTTGCTGACTGTATAGAGCTTCTCCATCTTTGGCTGCAAGAATATAATCATGATTTCAATGTTGACCATCTGGTGATGTCCATGTGTAGAGTCTTCTCTTGTGTTGTTGGAAGAGGGTGTTTGCTATGACCAGTGTGTTCTCTTGGCAAAACTCTATTAACCTTTGCCCTGCTTCATTCTGTACTCCAAGGCCAAATTTGCCCGTTGCTCCAGGTGTTTCTTGACTTCCTACTTTTGCATTCCAGTCCCCTATAATGAAAAGGACATCTTTTTTGGGGGTGTGTTAGTTCTAGAAAGTCTTGTAGGTCTTCATAGAACCGTTCAACTTCAGCTTCTTTAGCATTACTGGTGGGGCATAGACTTGGATTACTGTGATATTGAATGGTTTGCCTTGGAAACGAACAGAGATCATTCTGTCGTTTTTGAGATTGCATCCAAGTACTGCATTTTGGACTCTTTTGTTGACTATGGTGGCTACTCCATCTCTTCTAAGGGATTCTTGCCCGCAGTAGTAGCTGTAATGGTCATCTGAGTTAAATTCACCCATTCCAGTCCATTTTAGTTTGCTGATTCCTAAAATGTTGATGTTCACTCTTACCATTTCCTATTTGATCATTTCCAATTTACCTGGATTCATGGACCTGATATTCCAGGTTTCTATGCAATATTGCTCTTAATAGCATCAGACTGTACTTCCATCACCAGTCACATCCACACCTGGGTGTTTCTTTTGCTTTGGCTCCATCTCTTCATTCTTTCTGGAGTTATTTTGCCTCTGATCTCCAGTAGCATAATAGCCACTTAGATAGGCCACTTACTGACCTAGGGAATTCATCTTTCAGTGGCCTGTCTTTTTGCCCTATCATACTGTTCATGGGGTTCTCAAGGCAAAAATACTCAAGTGGTTTGCCATTCCCTTCTCTAGCAGACCACATGTTGTCAGAACTCTCCACCATGATCTGCTCATCTTGGGTGGCCCTTCATGGCATGGTTCATAGTTTCATTGAGTTAGACAGGACTATGGTCCATGCAATCAGCTTGATTAGTTTACTGTGACTGCAGGAGAACATGGCATTAATGGTTCACCACCCACTGGGGCATAGTTCAAGTCCTACATAAAAGTGTAGTCACTGGTAGCTTTTACATAATGAATTGAAACCAGTGACATCAATTCAAAAGGCATTTTCTTCTAAAATCTGATGAAGTTTGTTAGAGGATAATTATAGACCAATCTGATAAGGCCAGGAGGCCCACAAATTCATTTTTCAATGGAATACCTGCCATACTTGTTGTTCCTTGCATGCTGAGGGTTGTGTATTACTGGGATTGGCACACTGCCTGCCATAATGATTATACACATTGAATGCTCAGTGCCAAGTGCTGTTTAATGCAGTTTCCCTGAGGTCATGGAGTGAGGGCTTCCACTGTGCCATGTATTTACAATCTTTAGGAAAAGAGTAGGTGTAAATGTGGTTTCACATTAAGCAATTAAAAAATTTTCTAGCCCAGTGAGTACTGGAAAGTAATTAGGACTAGGTACAAATGAATGCACATCTGTAAGTTAGCATTGAAATGAAGTGAAAGTTGCTCAGTCATGTCCAACTCTTTGCCACCCCATGGACTATACAGTCCACGGAATTCTCCAGGCCAGAATACTGGAGCGAGTAGCCGTTCTCTTCTCCATCAGATCTTCCCGTCCCAGGAATCAAACTGAGGTCTCTTGCATTGCAGGTGGATTCTTTACCAGCTGAGCTATTGAGGAAGCTTAAATGGGCATTGAATGCATTGACTGGGCTGAGAATTTGGAAAGACATTAACATTTTATCAGTAAATATAATCACAAGAATTGAGATATTATCTGTGATTCTAGGCAAGGACACAGGGATAAAGCAAAGAAGAAGAAGCCTTCACCTTGTGCTTCACCTTACTAATAATGAAAATCAATGAGAAATCAAGTTAACAAATTTTAAACAAGTCTTTCTTAAAAGATGGGGCTGGAAATGATATGAATCAGATTTCTCTATTAGCACAGGACTAATTAAGATCTGTTTAATTGATAAAGATTGTTGACTGGTTATGTTTCAGGTAATCTCTGCTATAAAACTCAGTCCTGGATGTGTATTCTTAAGTTTCATTTCCTATACACTGCTTTTTAAAAATTTCCAACTTAAATTATTTTATGTTAAACTTCATGGGGGGATGCAAGTTATGAGCAATATTTCACATAGGACAGACACCCAGTTAAGTTGACCTTGTCATTAAGAGAATCATGTGTTTCACTGCTGAATTTAAAGCTTTGATAATCATTTTAATGGTGCTTCAAAATGACCAGAAATCTCTAGCAATAGGGATTACAAATTCTCACATTTCCCCAGGCAAATAATGGGCAAGACAGGCCACCTACGTGTTCCAAAAGGCTTTTTCCCTTCTTTATAAGATAGGTATTTATGGCAGACAAGCTACCTCTAGGCTTTATCGATGATGATGATAAACTGAGGTGGAATGACAGCTGAAGGAGAGAGGAAAAACACGAAGGCAAGCAGGAAAGGCCTCCTGGGGTGTCGCCGTGCATCAGAGAGCACTGTGGAGCGTCTGAAGGAGCATGGGGGTGGGGAGACAAGGAGCAGTGTGCAGACTGACTCACAACAACCACTCAGATTTTTTAAAATTCCATTAAATTGAAGACAGCTAAAGAGCTCTTAATTTCCATGTCTGATATCTTCCAAAAATTGAGCCACATTTATGTTTCAGATCGTTCTTGGGCCTGATTATGCCTGTCCCCTTTTGGAATGCCGTAGTTTTGGAACATTAGTGCAATAACAGGAACATGGGTCAGGAAGTACCAGGATTCAAGCAGTGCCTGTCTGCCATGGAACACCAGGTCCTTTGTAGATGCTGTCTTTCTCTGCTATGTTCTATTACAATCTTGGGTGACTCTGAAAGTACTTAGCTGTTAGATTGATTCTCAGATGTGTACACAAGATGGTTTACCTTCTGCAACTAAAATTTGTTGAACCTGACCACCTAGTCCTCTGAGACAGAACCTAGAATTTTCATTCTATTTCAATTTAAGAATAACTGTAGTTTCATCAGCATAATTTTTGTTTGTATTTTAGTCATTCCTCTGATTTATTTTCTGAGATGGGAACAAGGTGCAGTGGCTTTCAAGTCTCCATTGTCAAGATCAGTGTGTGGCAAGTCCTGTCCTGGAGATCTCACTAATGTGCTGGTCCATTTTTTTTTTTTTTTATGTTGCCCTTTCATTCTAGAACTAGAGGCACTGTGTTGAATTTCATGTATAGCCTCTTCATGCTTGCTTCCCAGTTCCAATTTCAATCCATTTTACCTTGCTCACTGGAAACTTGTGGCTCTTAATCATAGACTTCCCAGAGATGCAGGCCAACAAGGCACTGGGAGATGTGTACACATCTCTGCTGTTCAGACACGTTCAAGTGTTCCATGCTCTTTTCAAAGAAACATCTTTCCCCCATATGCTTCCCCCAGCATAATCCTCTGTGTTAACCACCCTGCAATATGCTTTGTTAAAATTCCACTTCACAGGTGTCAACAGTGATGGCAACAACCGTTATCCTCACTCACTGTGCTTCTCCACATTTAGATTTTTTTATACATATTTAGATTTTTGCTTGTGTTAGAAAAGAAATCTTAGGCATCACATTACAGCACCAGTGGTCTCCAAACTGATTTCAATCATTTACTCCATCAGTAATAAATTCATGCTATTGAACATGCATTTACACACTATGCATATTTATATATTTCATAGATAATTTATATGTGTATAGAACTATACTATAAATTTCACATTATCTTTAAAATATAGTGTATGTTATATTAATAACAAACCTGAAAATTCATTGAAAAGACTGTTGCTGAAGCTGAAGCTCCAATATTTCAGCCACCTGATTCGAAGAGCTGACTCAGAGGGAAAGACCCTGATGTGGGGATAAATTGAAGGCAAAAGGAGAAGAGGGGTGGCAGAAGATGAGATGGTTAGATAGCACCACTGACTTTGAATTTGAATTTGAGAAACTCCTGGAGATAGTAGAGGACAGAGGAGCCTGCCATGCTACAGTTCATGGGGTTGCAAACAGTCGGGCACAATTAGTCCCTGAACCACAAAAACAACAGCAATAATGTAGTAATGGTAACATTAGCACAGTATATTAAAAACTCGTGCTAATACTAATTAGTGTCTAGTACATTATAAAATGTTGTAGTTCACCTTATATTCTATTATGTACACAAAATATAGGAAACAAAGAGCATGATAAGAAACAAAATGTAAGTATAAACACAAGGCTGATTTTCCTTCCAAACCTAACAGACTGTATTGAACAACACCCTGGGGTTCGTGCATCACCTTTATTGAATATTGCCTTATTCTAGCAGACATCATTAATGAGATTGTTATTAAAACAAAATATAATTTTAAATCATTTTATATCTGTCTCTAGACTTCCCTGGTGGCTCAGACAGTAAAGCACCTGCCTACAATGTAGAAGACCCAGGTTCAATCCCTGGGTTGGGAAGATCTCTTGGAGAAGGAAATGGCAACCCACTCCAGTATTCTTGCCTGGAAAATCCCATGGACAGAGGAGCCTGGTAGGCTATAGTCCATGGGGTCTCAAAGAGTCAGATACAACTGAGTGACTTCACTTTTATAGGACATATATTGTGTGAGTTGCTGATTTATTCTTTGATCACTTAACAGTCCTTAAGACAATATTGAAAATAATTTGTATCTCCTGATGGGGTATACACTTGTCAGGCAATTAATGAAATATCTTGAGTAGTAATAGAAAACCAGCTTGAGATTAAAAATTTGCTCTGAATAGATGTGAGTAAATAATTTACAAGAGGTTATAGGGAGAAAATGGAGCTTAAAGGACTAAGACATCTTCCTGAGATTCAGTGAAATGAGCCTAAGACAAAAGTAGAAAAAGAAAATATGAGCAGGTTCCCAAGCTCCCACGTTCTGAAACAACTGCTTTGGAGCTTTTAATGTTTATAATTGCCACAACTGGAGGATACACTTACATCTTGTGTATGTATTCAGGAGTTCTAAAAATAATATAATATGCTATTAGTGAAAGCTATTAGTTGTAGCTTCCATGTAAATTACAATGTCCAAAATTATTCTCCTTTAGATAACTTTTCTCAAAGAACTATACTGTCAAGAATGTACACACTACTATATTTGAAATAGATTAGCAACAAGGACCTACTGTATAGCACAGAGAACTCTGCTTCTTATTCTGTAATAACCAAGATGGGAAAAGACTTTGAAAAAGAATAGATACATACGTATGTGTAACGGAATCACTTTTCTGTACACCTGAAACTAACACAACATTTTTAATCAACTATACTCCAACATTAAATTAAAAAGAGATATTAGATTAGTTGAGAATGACTGAACTCCTAGTGTGGGATAAATATTGTATAATTTACTAACAAATGCTTATATACAAATCAAATAATATATTGTATAAATTGATCATCAGTTCAGTTCAGTCGCTCAGTCGTGTCCAACTCTGCGACCCCATGAATAGCAGCACGCCAGGCCTCCCTGTCCATCACCAACTCCCGGAGTTCACTCAGACTCAAGTCCATCGAGTCAGTGATGCCATCCAGCCATCTCATCCTCGGTTGTCCCCTTCTCCTCCTGCCCCCAATCCTTCCCAGCAATCAGAGTCTTTTCCAATGAGTCAACTCTTCGCATCAGGTGGCCAAAGTACCGGAGCTTCAGCTTGAGCATCATTCCTTCCAAAGAAATCCCAGGGCCGATCTCCTTCAGAATGGACTGGTTGGATCTCCTTGCAGTCCAAGGGACTCTCAAGAGTCTTCTCCAACACCACAGTTCAAAAGCATCAATTCTTCAGCACTTAGCCTTCTTTACAGTACAACTCTCACATCTATACATGACTATTGGAAAAACCACAGCCTTGACTAGACGGACCTTTGTTGGCAAAGTAATATCTCTGCTTATGAATATGCTCTCTAGGTTAGTCATAACTTTTCTTCCAAGGAGTAAGCGTCTTTTAATTTCATGGCTGCAGTCACCATCTGCAATGATTTTGGAGCCCAGAAAAATAAAGTCTGACACTGTTTCCACTGTTTCCCCGTCTATTTCCCATGAAGTGATGAGACCAGATGCTATGATCTTCATTTTCTGAATGGTGAGCTTTAAGCCAACTTTTTCACTCTCCTCTTTCACTTTCATCAAGAGGCTCTTTAGTTCCTCTTCACTTTCTGCCATAAGGGTGGTGTCATCTGCATATCTGAGGTTATTGACATTTCTCCCAGCAATCTTGATTCCAGTTTGTGTTTCTTCCAGCCCAGCGTTTCTCATGATGTACTCTGCATAAAAGTTAAATAAGCAGGGTGACAATATCCAGCCTTGATGTACTCCTTTTCCTATTTGGAACCAGTCTGTTGTTCCATGTCCAGTTCTAACTGTTACTTCCTGACATAAACCAATAAATAATTTCTCAAAAAAAAAAAAAAAAAGAATGGGAATGTATCTTTGTTTCTCTAATGGGCATTTTCAGATATTTTAATGAGACAGATCACTGACTAAAATGTAAGTTGGTATTGAATAATGATCTCTCTTTTTGAAAATTGAAGTATAGTTTCTGTACAATATTGTATAAGTTACAGGTGTATACTATTGTGATTAACAATTCTTAAGGGTTGTCCCCTACTGTTCATTCTCAGTCGCTAAGTTGTGTCTGCCTCTGTGACCCCACAGACTGTAACCCACCAGGCTTCTCTGTCCATGGGACTTTTCAAGCAAGAATCTGGAGTGGGTTGCTGTTTTCTCCTCCAAGGGGTCTTCCTGACTCAGGGATTAAATCTTCATCTCCTGCATCTCTCACATTGCTAGGCAGATTTGTTATTACTGAGCCATCTGGGAAGCCCTATATTCCATTTATAGTTATCATAAAATATTGTCTATATTCTCCATGTTGTACACAATCTCTTTTGTAACATTACCTATAACTTGAGCACATACATATTGCCTTCCACCTCCAAATATCAATTCACGGTCTGTTATTTTTGACATGTGGAAATGTTTTTTTTAATTCTTAATATTAAAAAATACATGATTGATACTCTTGAGAATTTTATGAAAACTGTAGGCTCTCTCTCCTGAAAAATACAACTATTTACCAAATAATACTAAGTTAAGATCTTTCTTCTAGTATGATTATAGTATAAAAACTTCTTTTACACCCCTTCATAGGAAAATTACTATTATTATTTTTGGCTATACCACATCTTAATTGAGGCAGGTGGGATCTAGTTTTCTGACCAGGGATCAAACCTGGGCCTGCTGCACTGGGAGCAGAGAGTCAGCCCCAGGGAAATTATTCTTAATAAACTTATATATAAAGTGGAGCTTACTTTTTCCCCATTACTTGAAATTATAGTTGTGTGTCTGAGACAGCTTAAAAGAACAGAATTAAGAAAACAGTAACACTAAGCAAAATGTGTGGCAATTTTCTCCTATTATGATTGACTGTTTCAAGATTTGTGGGTGGCTGAGGCAGTGACAATGGCAAGAGAATTCTAATCCATAGGGTGGATTTCAGAATTTGATGTTTGGAACCCTGGTTGCAAGTCTTATGCATTTCTGAAGATCTGTTGAGAACATTTGCCATAGTAGTAAAGATATAGGTGGGCCACAAGATTTGAGGGGATTGAAGTCAGAAATGGAAAAGTGGAAGGAAAGTCCTGTACATATCTGGAACTAGGAAAAGCTTATGACCTGGAAAGGGTTCTATTGGCCAAACCATGCTGAAGACTGGTTCAGAGGTAGATCTGTCTGAGAAGAAAACTAGGACTTCCTTATTTAGTCTGATTGAGGTTAAAGGAATTCTCCCCACTGTGAATAAATGTATCAGCCATGAAAGAGATTGTTGCATTTACCAAGGTAACACAGAATTTAGATTTGACTGAATAGGTAAAAAAATGCTTACTACTACTACTACTACTACTAAGTCACTTCAGTCGTGTCCGACTCTGTGTGACCCCATAGACGGCAGCTTATCAGGCTCCCCCGTCCCGGGATTCTCCAGGCAAGAACACTGGAGTGGGTTGCCATTTCCTTCTCCAATGCATGAGAGTGAAAAGTGAAAGTGAAAGTCGCTCAGTCGTGCCCGACCCTTAGCGACCCCATGGACTGCAGCCCAGCAGGCTCCTCCATCCATGGGAGTTTCCAGGCAAGAGTACTGGAGTGGGGTGCCATTGCCTTCTCCGAAAAAATGCTTAGGAATTGTAATACCTTAAATGTGATCACAGAATTTCTTGAGACTTTATTAGAAATTACGCCAATAATTTTCTTGTTTGAGTCTCTTTTAGATCAAATCATTGTATATGGTGACACAGTGATAAAAATCTGCCTGCAGTGCAAAAGCTGCGGGAGCCGAGGGTTCAATTGCTGGGTCAGGAAGATCCCCTGGAAAAGGAAATGGCAAGCCACTCCAGTATTCTTGCCTGGGAAATCCCATGGAGAGAGGAGCCTGGTGGGCAAAAGTCCATAGGGTTGCAGAGTCAGAGAAAGACTGAAATGACTGAGCACATATCCTAGGAATGATTTACAGACATTAAGTGCTTATAAAGTTTCCTGTCCCAGGGCCTTTGCTTATATACTTTCCTCTATGCTTTGCTTTTCTTTAATATTCTTATGACCCCACCCTTCATCCCCTGGAATTTTTACCTAAATGACATACTCTCTGTGAGTCACTTCTAATCATTGTATTTAAATTACAACTTTTCTCTAAATTCCTTATCGCATTGCTTGTTTTGTTTTTCTCACTATTTATTGTAATGCAACATCACCATCTTCATATTTTTCATATATATTTTCTGTCTTCTTCTAAAATAATATAATCTCTAGGGTGGAAGAGTGTGTGCTTCTTGTTCGCTGCTGTCTTTAGTATCCGGAGTGGCACACAGAGGAGATGGAAATTTCCTTTGTTCATCTAATGATATTTAGGCAGTATTTTCTATGTGCAAGTCATCATAGTGGTCATGATAGTGAAAAATGACATGAATTCTGCTCTAAAGGAGTTTGCATTATATTCAAAAGACAGGTCCATCAATAAATATAGCATAAGTATATAAATATAGCATATGAGTAAAAACAGCATAATGGTATGTGTGCATGCTCAGCTGCATCTGACTTTTTGTGATTCCATGGACTATAGCCCACCAGGCTCCTCTGTCCATAGGCAAGAATACTGGAGTGGGTTGCCATTTCCTCTTCCAGGAGATCTTCCTGAACCAGGGATCACATCTATTGTGTCTCCTGCATTGGCAGGCAGATACTTTATCACAGCACAACCTGGGAAGCCCTAACATGCTATTGACATAAATGAAATGACATAAAATACTGAAAGACTGCAGAATACGGAGCTGTAAACTCTTTTGAGGGTAGACAGGAGTTACTGAGGGGTTGGCTTTTAAGCTGCATTCTTAAGGATGAGTAGAAATTTATTAGGGGGAAAAAAGCCTGCAAAAGGAGAACAAGTTTCATTTAGTTGCAGGGATATGTGGTTATAGTCAAAGAGGCTGCTCTTGGGGCAGTATTTTCAGGCATGTGAATGCCAATGGAAAGAAAGAATGACCATCATCTTTTTGGCATTGATTACCTCCAAAGATTACCTTTGACTGGCAGGATGGATGGCTCAGTACAATATTTCTATCTGTGTGGTCTTCTTTGCATCTTAGCCAGTATTATGCTTTTGCTCAAAAAGAGCCACCTCATCCTCTGATTGTTTTATGCCAAGTTGGTGTGTTGCCTGTGATTGTTTCCCAGCATCCCACAGCTTGAAGTTTGCTTCAGTGAATCCTTATGGTGTTTCTTATGCCTGCCCTGCTTGCAGGCTACATATGTTGTACCATTTTACACTTGGAGACCTTCCAAAGTGTTTGAGAGAGAATGAGACCAAAGTAGTTGCCTTTAACCAGAAATGGGTAGACAGGCAAAGAATCCTGGATTCCCAGAATCAGTTGAAACAGACTTGAGAAGTCAACTAGTCAATTTTCTGGACTCTTGGCAGGATTGCAGAAAAGCCAGTCCAGGAATACCACTAACATTTACTCACAATGACTGAGTCAACTTTTAGATTGATTCTAAGCAACAATTGGCTATTAAAAGTTGAACATTGAATGTGCAATCTTAACTGCTTAGAATAATGCAGTTTTTCATTTTTGGTGATGTATTTATTCATGCAAATGACAGGCACTATAATATTAAAAGATGAAATAAGTTTAATTATGGTCTTCCCATTTCCCGGCATAAGTTACTGAATTCCTAAGAAATTAAAGCAAATTTTCAGCTTCTGTAAAACATAATGTTTGGGAGGAATTCATCTTTGAGAGATCTTTTATTGTTATGGAATTCTTTTATCTTCACGTGGGTACTGACCTTTCACAGTGATGCAAGTGGTACTGGTTAGAAAGCAACCTTTTGTAAGGTAATCACATCCAACTCTGTAATCAGACCTTACAATGTCTGCAGTTTTAAGAGTCACTCACAAGGAGTACAGAATATAGTAATGGCAAAAGAAAAAAAAGAATTATTGGAGACTGATCAAAATGGGGGTCACTTAAGAGATTTGGTAGGTGTTATAACATACCATCAAGATACAAGACATGAGTCATCTCCTCAAAGAGTAGTTGTACTAATTGGCGAGATTGCACATATACACCTAAAACAGTATGTGGTATGTGATGCATATTCTGAGCAAGCCTTGTGATGACATTGTGGCTAAGTATTCTGAATAAGTGGTCCATTGGCCAGTAACCCAGATGGTTAGTGGTTGGAGAAATTGCTGTGGGCTGAAGGGACAAGGGAGGTACTCAGAGTGGAAGTGAACCTAAATGGGTTTGAAAGGCATGGATAGAGAGAAATAGCAAGGACATCTTGGATTAAGGAACAAAACAAATCACATGAGTAAATGTGTAAAATGGTCAAGAATAAAGCATATGTAGCCAAATTGGAAAGTTCACTGTGGAGGGTTTGATAGAGGCCAGGGTATATTTGAAGTCCTGTGAATGCCAAGGTGCCAATCTGGATTTTATTTTGCAGGAAATGCAGAGCCATAGGAGACCCTGATCAGAGAAGCAGATGAAAACAGTACTTTAAAGAAAGGAAACATTTGCCTTACACCTTAAAATATTAACAAGGCACAAAATTAAAGAATGGTCTGAGATGTATGTTAGTATCACCAATACAGTTAGCGCAGTGGTTACGAATGATAATTCCAGAGTAATAGTAACTGAATTTGAAATCTGCCATCACCACTTATTAGCTGTAACCTTGGATAAGTCAGTTAACTTCTTACTGCTGTCTTTTCCTCATCTATAAATTATGAATATTGACAGGGATTACTTCATAAGTTTGTAGATGAGCTGATATGCAGATTTCTAGAACAGTGCACAGGAAGACTTTAATGAATGTTGGCTATTTTTATTATTAGAGAACAGTACCAAACAGCTTCCATGTAGGGAATACTGATCAAATTTCTATACATCTCTAAAATGGAAAAAAATGACTCCTACCTTGCAGAGATGTGGGCATGGTCAGATGAAATCATTCCTGTAAAGGTGCCTGACATTAGATTAGTCATTACAGATTATTAATTGGCTAATCCATGGCCACCAACTCCAGGCTACAATTTAAATCGGGTATCTTTAAGTCCAGAAGGACTTGTTTGGTGAAAGTTCCTGTGGTCTCTGGCCTCAGAAGTCCGACTCAGATCAAATACCTTATTTGGGTTTCCTGTAGAATGACGAAGGCGTATGAAGGAAAAGCCTTTGTTTGGGGGAACTTGATACTTTTCTGTTATTGCCAAGAGAAACTCATTTGGACAAATAAAAATTGATTTGGAAATTTTAAAACAAAAATTGCTAACCAAACAGGATGTAGTCTGGTTCAGGAGGAAATGATTCACTGGATTAACGTAATTAGATAGGCTCTATTTGTGCAAGACTTAAACAATCGCCCAGTTCTTTCTTTAATACTTAGTGCTGCTATTGCTGCCCAGCTCTCTTCTATTCTAGGTGGAAAATGAAAAGCAGGGGGAAGGAAAGCACACACATTTCCTGTGTGTGTCTGTGTGTGTGTGTGTGTGTGTATGTATGTGTGGTGTGTGAGAGCCTGCATGCATGTGCACACATCTACTTAGAGCCTTTGCTGGCTATCAAGTTTTCTTACAACTTTGTGCTTCCAAATGATTTTGAAATTTTAGCATGTTTTTGGCAGAGGAGAGATTCCTCACTTTGAATAAAAGGTAGTGAGATCAAAGGCAGTAAGCAGAAATTGTCTGAAAGAGGATACTACTGTTCAAGATCTCTCTCCTTTTCTCTTTACCGTGAAAGAGAGGTTAGAGAGTGGCATGTGGCTAGAGCAGTTGCAGCTACATGATGGAGGACGGGAGAGCTGTCACCTGCTTTGCTGCACAGGGTGCCCAGCTTAACCCATCTTTCTTTGGCAACTGTGCCCCAGTGAGAAAAGCTAGCAGTCCATATGTTGAGTAGGCACCATGCCATTTTGACAGGCGTGAGTATCGGCAAGAAAGGGACCATGTATGAGCATCAAATGTGTTTGTTGTGGGAAGAATTCTAGGCCAGGAATATTAAAATAACTGTCTGTCCTTAGCCCTAGCACATATGGTTAAGGAGATATGCTATGATGACTCACATTAACGTTGGAAAAAATATATATAGAATACACAACCATGCTAAGTAAGTTTCTGCTGTTGATAAATTGAGCCTGGAATTTTCACAAAGGAAGGTTGTAGAGAGACATACATAGTGATAATAGACTCTTTTCTATGTACCAAATAGAACTGACTTACAACCAAATTCCCATACAGTTACAGTTCCACTGAACTGATGAACAGACTGAAGGATCCTGTTAGATTTTTGCTGAGAGGTTCTCAGGTATTTTCTGACATTGTTTGAAAAGTAAATGGGATTGAATGGGTTCATTTAATATTTTAATTCCAAAGAAATTAAATTAATTTTAGCAATGTTAGTTTAGCTATTTTCCTGCTACAGGGACCATTTGTTTTAAAATCATTAAAGGGCTTTAAATGACATTGTCCTGACATTTGGTCCGATTAATTTAATGGAATTAGTATAAAGTCAATTTATTTCTCTTTAACTTCTAAATGAATTTTCCATTTTTTTTGTAGAAAAAGGAATTATTGAGCTATTTTATACTTACATCAATTGTATGTGTGTGTTTGTTAACTGGATAAGTGTTTAGGCATGGGACTGCTTCAGCTCATAATTGTTCCTTCAAAGATTCCACAAGGCTTGCTTCACTCCTTGGAAAGACAGCATTATATAGTGCAAAGGGTGTGGGATTTGTAATCTAAAGAGATATAGGTAAGATTTTATAGTTCTCCACAAGGTGTTCAAGTTTATACCTATAGCCCACACATACATGCCCGCCTCCCAAACCACACACACTTAGTATTTGTCATTTTGAAGCCTGGGGAGACACATTTTGTTTGCTTCTAGTTCTAGTAATTTTGTCTCCTGGGGAACTGCCCTAGTAATGATCTAAGTATATCTATAATGAGGTGGGGTTGTCTCACTGAGGAATGTGTTACTTGCTCAGATTATGTTTCTCAAAGACGAGAAATATCTTTCAACATACCATGCAATATCTGATATTTTATATTTATTGTTTATTGCCTAGTTTCCCTGATTAAAATATAACCCATAAGGAAGGACTTTTAGTAATTATTTTATTAATTAATCATTATATCCCAATAATTTACCTAGAACATACCTGGCACATACTGATAATTCAGTAAATATTTTGTTGAATGAATGAATTAGTAAACAAGACTCTTCCATGGTGATGACTAGAAGGGCAGACACCTGGGCTCCACTTAGATGCCTGGGCTCCATTCATTGTTAGTACCCAGGGCTGCAGCTGCCTTGATTTCCATCAGCTTCCTCCATTCATAAGTAAAACATTATTTTTAATATGGCTAATTTAATCATTCTTATGTAAAGTGTGACTAGAAGTTTATTTAGGAAACTTTAATATCGATATTGCTCTGTAACATACACACTAAGTTAAAAAGAGTGTGCTTGCTTTGCAAACATAGCCTCGTGGCAAAGCTCCCAGCTTCCTCTTCCAACCAGATGGCCTCCCCTAAGCCCTACACTTCTAGAATCCTGGAGATAGAGCTGGCCCTACCCCAGAACCAAATCAGGAGAGCTGGAGTGGAATCAGGAATCAGCATTTTTCACAAGTTACCCAGGTGAGTCTTATGCAACACTAAGGTCTGAGAACAGTGAACCCTGGATTTCCTATTATTACATAGATTTTTTTTTTAATGCCTGTTTTTATTGATGGCTCTTATAGCATTCACCAACTCTTCAGTGGTAGCTGCAAATCCAGTTTTATGGCTGTGTAAAGTTGGGTAAAGGCTAATTTCATTATCCTTAATGACTGAGCGACTAACGCTTTCACTTTCAATGTGAAATTTAGTGAATGAAGGAGCAATTACATCAGAAGCTTGGACTGGGAAGTATATAAGGAACTGGATGTTTCTTTGTGAATTTCAGTTCTCCACAAACTATAGAACTGTCCCTGGAAGACAAAAGAAAACAAAATTTAATCTTATAAAGCACCCGCTTTCCCCTACCCTCAGACTATGTACATAGTCCGAGTCTCTACAGGCAGATACAGTGTTCTGACACAAATTAGTAGAAAGTGCTTCCCTCTGGCAAACAAATTGTTAAAAAGGTGTCCTTCTGTAGGCATATCAATTACCAAAAGGTATTTGTGTCTTAGTTTGAGTCAAAGTTAGCTAAGAGGGGCCTGGGTTAGGTTTCCTACCGCTATGGTGCCCTCTTGGCTAATGATGCCTTATGTAGGGTGAAGCAGTCCAAATGTGCAAATGTTTGGTAAGGAATTCCTGATAATTGGGGTCAAAAACAGGCCTTTGGTGATGACGTAGTGACAGAAAAGGGCAAGTGCTTAGGGCGATCACCAGTGATGTACTGGGTCCAGAGATGAACTCTTTGATCTTTGCTCTACAGGAAGCACTGGTGGTAACAAGAGACCTTTTATGAAAAGTTTGGGCACCAAAATCACTGCAGATGGTGACTGCAGCCATGAAATTAAAAGACGCTTACTCCTTGGAAGGAAAGTTATGAGCAACCTAGACAGAATATTAGAAAGCAGGACACTACGGACCAACAAAGGTCCGTCTAGTCAAGGCTATGGTTTTTCCAGTGATCATGTATGGATGTGAGAGTTGGACTGTGAAGAAAGCTGAGTGCCAAAGAATTGATGCTTTTGAACTGTGGTGTTGGAGAAGACTTGTGAGAGTCCCTTGGACTCCAACCAGGAGATCCAACCAGTCCATCCTAAAGGAGATCAGTTCTGAATGTTCATTGGAAGAACTGATGTTGAAGCTGAAACTCCAATACTTGGCTACCTGATGCGAAAAGCTGACTCATTTGAAAAGACCCTGATGCTAGGAAAGATTGAGGGCAGGAGGAGAAGGGGCAAGAGAGGATGAGATGGTTGGATGGTATCACCAACTTAATGGACATGAGTTTGGGTAGGCTCTGGGAGTTGGTGATGGACAGGGAGGTCTGGTGTACTGCAGTTCATGGGGTCACAAAGAGTTGGACACAACTGAGCAGCTGAACTGAACTGAGGAGAGGGCAAACTCTGAGTGGGAACAGAATGAATCCTTGGCTTCTGGGCAAAAGGTTAGTGAAATACTTTTGAGTCAGTAGCCATCACGAAGCAGGAATTTGTAGGTCTCTAACTCTGATATAAACTGGCTACATGGTTAGAGACAAGTCATGTCACCAATGTTCTAAAACTAACATCTACTAGTTCTAAAACTAGCATCCACTTCTTGTGAAATGATTTACACAGTGCTTTATAAGTTGAAAAGTGTCAATGTAAATGCTTATTTTGGAAGAGTCAATTTTGTCATGGTAAGGACTTTGACAAATTTTTAATGCTTTTTGAAGGTCTATATATATAGTATACATTTTTAAGAGACAAATGTAAATCTTTAGGATCTGAATATTTGTGTGTCTTTTCCAAATGACTGCCTTCCTAGGTACTAATCTAAAAATACGTGTGTAATGCTCTCATATTGTAGTAAATACAGTTAAATATAGAGGATATCACTAAGAGAAGGTTATCTGAATTCCTGTCAAGCTATCAGCAAAGATTATGGGAAGTAATAGGATTTTCCCCCTAATAAAGTGTAAGAATCTCAATGGGTCAAAAGGAGTTATGTTTAAAAAAGAGAAAGATTTCAACAATTTCTTGAATAGTGAATCTGACTGGATGGCATTATTTTTGATTCCCAAGCTTGGAGTTTATTAGTGTATGTTAGAATCATGTGGTTTCATTTGAAGTGTCTTTATTAGGCTCCAGCCTCGGAGATTCAGATGCAGTAGATCAAGGATGGGACTTTGGAATCTGCATTTTAATAAGCACCTGATGTAGGTGGGCTGGTCTTCCCAGGTGAGTCTAGTGGTGAAGAACCGCCTGCCAGTGCAGGAAATGCAGGAGACATGGGTTCAATTCCTGGATCAGGAAGATCCCCTGGCAACCCACTCCAGTATTCTTGCCTGGAATGTCCCAAAGACAGAGGAATCTGGCAGACCACAGTTCATAGGGTCACAAATAGTTGGATTGACTGTAGCAACTTTAGCACATGTGAACTGAAGATCACACTTTGGAAAATACTGGAAGAAGTGATTTGGAAAGTCAATCTGCACTTTAACTTCCTTCAGTCATTTGTTTACATTGAAAGTGTTTTTCTGAATTTTTTTTAGGAATGTGAGCAAAGCATTTCTTTTATGACTCACGTAGTTATATACAAGAAAATCATCATGAAATCTGCTCTGGATTTCTTATATGTTTTCAAAATAGAAAAAAAGAAAGCTTTAATGCTTAAATAATACAATAATATCTCAGATGCTATAACTGTTTGAAAATAATGTGATTATGCCATGAATTATTTGAGACTTTTGAAAAATATATAATGTGGAAATGTACTTACATGGAGACACTGATGAAGTTTCATCTGAAGAAGAAATAGTGATATAGTTTAGACACTTCTACTTAGATAATTTAAACTACTGCATTATAACCTGAGCTTCTGTTAAAATCACCTAGAAATGTTAATCAAATCCTTATATCTAAGTCCTGTCTCAGACCAACAAAAAATAAATTTCTGGGGATGGAAGGAGGGATAGATATTCTTTAAAAGCTCCAGAGATAATTTTTCTGTTCTACTAAAGCTGAGAACCATGGATTAAACTAAGACATAATTATTAATAAATTTCTGGTTTGATATCTCTTTATTTTGCATGAGACTAAGAAAATTTTATTTCTAATTTGAATGGGAAAGAGAAAACATTAATTGCATTTGACATATATTTACAAATGTGTTTCTGACCTCATGGAACTTACTAATGAACAGAAATAAATATTTTTGCTTCAGAGGAAATTAGATACCAGCTACAATTGTTGGCACATCAGTTTGAAAGGAGAGAAATTTCCCAGCACTGGCTAAAGGTTGAAAGTTAGTAACATAACTTTGCAGAGGCTGTTTAAGTTCCTTTTAGATTCTGTGACTACATCTGACCATGAGAAAGATGATTGTTACTGAACCATAGACACAGAATCTGAATTCTTTGGTTTTCCATATGGCAGAGTTAATATATTGAATCAAATATATTGAATTATTTAAAATATTCATTAATCATATAGTATGTAAAGTTATGGTTTATCAGGTAAGAATGATTTTCCCTATAAGTAACAAACACCTCTGATAATAATAAGCTTATTTATTATCAGGGCTTGCCAGGTGGTGCTAGTGGTAAAGAACCTGCCTGCCAGTGCAGGAGACGTAGGAGAGGTGGGTTCAGCCCCTGGGTCGGAAGGTCCCCTGGAGGAGGGCATGGCAACCCACTGCACTCCAGTAATCTGGCCTGGAGAATCCCATGGGCAGAGAAGCCTATAGTCCATGGGGTCACAAAGAATCGGACACAACTGAAACAGCTCAGCACAGACGCATTATCACACAGAATTTAACAGTGCACTCTAATGAATTAATAATCTCATGAGAAACTTCAGATCTTTCTGAACTTCTCTGCTATCTTAAGCACGAGCCTTCTTTTGAGTCTGGTTCTCTTAGTGGTGGCAAGGGGAGGATGATTCCCTGTGTGAGTTAAGTCTACGAGTCTTGCTCCCAGTAAGCTGAGCCAGAGGAACTCTTAACATCAAGCCTGGAATGCAAGTCTCTGCTGTTAGTCTGACTTGGCCCACTCAGGTCATGTGCCTTTGTCTAAATCAGGAGGAAACTCTAGAAGAAATCCATGTCTGGATTAGCCAGGATCCCTTTCCAGAGCTGGGAAGGAGCTCATCTTCCCTTTCATGATAGGAAGGAGTGGGAAGCTGAATAAAATTGAATTTCTGACAGAAAAAAAGAAGAAATGGAAGATGGTTGGATTTTGAATACCTGAAGTTTTTCAAAATGATAAATGATGTGGATTTTAGTGAAAGAGACTTTTTTTCTGCCTTTAGTAAATATATAATGTATACTTTTTGCAGGCCCCTGTGCTTTTTCTAAATAAAACTAATAATGTATAACTATTATCAAATAATTCTATTAACTAATTACAACTTCCTCACATATAAAGAATGATTCAATTTACATCAAGGCAAGAGATTTAGAGTCATATACATGCATACAAGGGAGAGATATTTATCTTACTTCCCCAGGTTATTATGCACAGTTCAGAGTAAATTTGGATTTTTCTTCCAAGTTTAAAAGAGAAACATTTACACTGAATTGCTTGGGGTGGTCTTTGTAGTCAGAAGGAGCCTTATTTACTCTTTCTTGAAATGCCTTTCCAAATTCCAAGACCTTTATAGCTTGGAACAATTTCAAAGATTAATTTGAATATAGCATACTTTTAAATTTAGTGTAATGGGGAAGACTATGGATGCTGGAGGCAGGCATCTTTGTTTAAATTCTGCTCGGCCTCCAACTTTCACTTTATTATTTGTGGAATTTTGAGTATATTAATCGGGCTTCTCTGTGGCTCAGTGGATAAAGAATCCACCTGCCAATGCAAGAAACACAGGTTTGATCCCTGGGTCAGGAAGATCTCCTGGAGGAGGACTTGGCAACCCACTCCAGTATTGTTGCCTGGAGAATCCCATGGACCGAGGAGCCCGGCAGGCATCCTTGGGTTCGCAAAGAGTAGGACACAACTGAAGTGACTGAAACAAACACAAAGAGTATGTTAATCAGTCAAACTGGGGCTGTTTCCTTATGGATAAAGTATAGTTAAAAATATAATTTACTTTGTAGGATTGCTTTAACGATTAAAAGTATTAGAATTAGAATTGTGCCTGTTATTTGGTAAGGACTCAACAAACATTAACTAATATAATTAATTTCCTAAATAACCTATATAGGTTTATTATCAAAATGATCATGAAAATTGTACTAATAAGAATGTGTGCATGCCTAGTTGTGTCTGACTCTTTGCCACCCTATGGACTGTAGCCCACCAGGCGTCTCTGTCTATGAGATTCTCCAGGGAAAAATACTGGACTGGGTTGCTATTTCCTCCTCTAGGGTATCTTTCTGACCCAAGGATCGAACCTTTGTCTCCTGCATTGACAGGTGGATTCTTTACCGCTGAGTCACCCGAGAAGCCCACTAACAAGAGTGTAGGTAGCACTTATCAAGTTCCTACTGTGTCTTAGGAACTCTATGACTATGAGATGCATGTAAACAACGTATTCTCTTCTTATAACAACTGGGTGAAGTAAATATTATCAGTTCAGTTCAGTTCAGTTCAGTCGCTCAGTTGTATCCGACTCTTTGTGACCCCATGAGTCGCAGCACGCCAGGCCTCCCTGTCTATCACCAACTCCCGGAGTTCACTCAGACTCACGTCCATTGAGTCAGTGATGCCATCCAGCCACCTCATCCTCTGTCGTCCCCTTCTCCTTCTGCCCCCAATCCCTCCCAGCATCAGTCTTTCCAGTGAGTCAACTCTTCGCATGATATGGCCAAAGTATTGGAGTTTCAGCTTTAGCATCAGTCCTTCCAATGAACACCCAGGACTGATCTCCTTTAGAATGAACTAGTTGGACCTCCTTGCAGTCCAAGGGACTCTGAAGAGTCTTCTCCAACACCACAGTTCAAAAGCATCAATTCTTCGACACTCAGCTTTCTTTATAGTCCAACTCTCACATCCATACATGACCACTGGAAAAACCATAGCCTTGACTAAAGGACACTTGTCAGCAAAGTAATGTCTCTGCTTTTCAATATGCTATCTAGGTTGGTCATAACTTTCCTTCCAAGGAGTAAGTGTCTTTAATTTCATGGCTGCAGTCACCATCTGCAGTGATTTTGGAGCCCCCAAAACATAAAGTCTGTCACTGTTTCCACTGTTTCCCCATCTATTTCCCATGAAGTGATGGAACCAGATGCCATGATCTTAGTTTTCTGAATGTTGAGCTTTAAGCCAGCTTTTTCACTCTCCTCTTTCACTTTCATCATTATCACCATTTCATAAACTGAAGTTTAGAGAGTTTAGACCACATTCTCTTGTTGCCTCAGCCAGCAGATGGTGAAGCCAGGATATTAACTCATGGCCGTCACAGGAGACCTGTACTCTCTCCTTATTCCACAAAGTTAATGTTTTGTTTTCTCACCATTTTATAGTCTTGCAACAGAGTTTTACTGATGATTTAAAGAATCTGGGCTCTGTTTAATTTTTTCTCTATAATGTTTAAGGTTTTTCCCTGGTGCTTCAACAGTCAAGAATCTACCTGCAATACAGGAGATGCAGGATTGATCCCTCGGTCTGGAAGATCCCCTGGAGAAGGAAATGGCAACCCATTCTAGCATTCTTGCCTGGAGAATCCCATGGACAGAGGAGTCTAGGAGACTACAGTCTGTGGGGTTGCAAAAGGGTCGGACACAACTTAGCGACTAAACAACAACGCAACATTTAAAACACCTTTAAATGAAATAACAGAAAGTAAGCTGTAGGTCGAAGGCTGCTTGGCAGAACAGGTCAAATCTGCCCTACAGATGTGTATGTTTGGCTTATGCAGTCTTCACTGGACTTTGGCTTATTCTGAAGTGGTTTGCTATTACCTCCTCCAGGGGATCTCCCCGACCCAGGGATTGAACCTGGGTCTTCTGCATTGCAGAAGATTTTTCATCATTGAGCCACCAGGGAAGCCCATACAGTCTTCACATTTGCCTCAATTAATAGCCAAAATTTAAACTTGAGAGATTTCAAGAAGAATAAAGATTACTAGCTTTTATTCAAGTTTTGGAAGTTCTGGGACCTCTAGTTCCATGTGTCCAGAGAAAAATCATTGACCTGCTACTAAATAAGGCAGCCTCCTTTTACTGGATATACACTTTAGTTGGATCATTCTTACTTGTCTACTCTTTTTAGTTATCAACTCTCCCTCAGTTCAGCTCAGTTCAGTCGCTCAGTCGTGTCCGACTCTGCAACCTCATGAATCACAGCACAGCAGGCCTCCTTGTCCATCACCAACTCCCGGAGTTCACTCAGACTCACGTCCATCGAGTCAGTGATGCCATCCAGCCATCTCATCCTCTGTAATCCCCTTCTCCTCCTGCCCCCAATCCCTCCCAGCATCAGAATCTTTTCCCATGAGTCAACTCTTCACATGAGGTGGCCAAAGTACTGGAGTTTCAGCTTTAGCATCATTCCCTTCAAAGAAATCCCTAGATGTGTTTTAATTTGTAATTTTGCTATACATGGTGAAAGTGATTTTTCAGTATGGTTTATTTTTCTTGGAAAAAATTAATTGAATTAATTTTCCACTTAATTTTCCTAGCATGAACATAAATATATTGTGGTTAACAAAAGCCCACTGGCCCAGTTTGATATCAGAGTTGACGTCCTCATCAGAAATGTGAATCTCAGGGGAAAAAATTCATGTCTTCTGCTTACTTAATACAGAAATTTCTGGTTCTGGATGGAACAAGGATCAACAACCAATTTTAGAAGCATGGACCTAAAACACATTTCCTTGACGTCAGATCAGGTTTTCAAGCTATTAGGTTCATAGTTCGGCTAGTATTTAAGATTTTAACGCATGAATCATTCATACAGTGAAGGAAAGAGCCTGCGGAATGTCTTCCTCTGGGGCAAGCAGATGGATGAGACGTGGGATTGGAGAGTGTCCAAGACTCAGATTTCCAGAGAGCTTGGCAAAAATAGGGAGAGAGGGATTAAGAAGTAGGAGGTTCTTTTAAAGCATCTGCGCCAGTGGGACAAAAACATCATACTTTCATATTTTCAGCCCCGAAACTAGGAAAGTTTTGTCGTTGTTTATTCTAGAAATATAGGTGTGCCTCTTTTCAGGAAAATCAAAATGCAAAAACCTACATTTACGGAGAGAGTTTGGGATTTGTGTTACAAAATACTGTTTTTTACTGAATGATTTTCTACAAACTTTTTCTTTCTTTCCTTCATTCTTTCTCTCTCCCTTTCTCCTTCCATCTCTCCCTCTCTTCTTTCCTGCCTTCTTTTTTTCAGTAAGTAAGCTTCCTTGAGGCATTTATGTCACAATTATGGTTATAAAAATTATAGGCAGATATAATTAGATATAATATAGAAAACTAGGACTTAGAAAAGTTGCTAAATTTCATAGCAATCTTGGTGACACCCAGGTTGAACTGGTCCTCATTTCCTGGGTTTAGCTGCTCTGACAGTACAAACTAAACGCTGTGGGGATTAACTCCCCCTGAATGTCAATGCATCATATTTTCACAAAACAGGTTCAGAACTAAGGATTTGTAGTTAAGAATCCTGGTCCACATGAAACTAAGTAATTTTCTATGTATTTGAAGACCTTTTATTCAAAGCAAAGAAAGAAGATTCTTGAGAATTACTAGTAGCAACATTTTGGCCCCTTTATTCACTGAATTGTTGGGAAGTCACTCAAATGAACAGCAGATGTGGAGAGGAATAAACAATAAGGCTTCTGTAAATGGAAAAATCCACACTCTCTTTTAAACATTTTCCAGAAGACTGATCTTTGTACACACTTTGTTGTTTTAAAATGTGATCATTTGTTTGGATACTTGTTTATAATGAGACAAGTGATATTCATGCCAATGTATGAGTGTTCTTTTGAATGTAGGGAAATAAAGCAAAAGGGAAATTTCACATGAAATAGTCTTTTGGTTTCTATCTATTACTGTGAATCTTCACTAAAGAACCACTTTGGAATAAACAATAAGGCTTCTGTAAATGGAAAAATCCACACTCTCTTTTAAACATTTTCCAGAAGACTGATCTTTGTACACACTTTGTTGTTTTAAAATGTGATCATTTGTTTGGATACTTGTTTATAATGAGACAAGTGATATTCATGCCAATGTATGAGTGTTTTTTTGAATGTAGGAAAATAAAGCAAAAGGAAATTTCACATGAAATAGTCTTTTGGTTTCTATCTATTACTGTGAATCTTCCCTAAAGAACCACTTTGAAGGTGGAAAAAAAGACCTTTAGTAGTTTTTGCCTACTTTTTGTAATATAACTTGTTCAATTGCTTCAGAAGTTTGAGGAGGTACTGGTTTGTGTGAACCCTTAAAAATTATGGTTTAGTAGATAACAAAAGTTACTTGGATTGTTTATTCTTAAATTTGTTTAAAATTATTTTTTAAAAAGTATTTGGTAAAGGGGGAGGGGTTCATGACTACTAGTTCTTTCAGATATGGTCAGTTAATGTTGATCAGTCTTATTCCTGAGTTTGTTGTTCAGTAGCTAAAGTGTCGATTCTTTGCGGCTCCATAGACTGCAGCACACCAGGCTTCCCTGTCTTTCACTAGCTCCTGGAATTTGCTCAAAATCAGATCTATTGAATCAGTGATGCCATCCAATCATCTCATCCTCTGTTGCCCTCTTGTACTCCTGGCCTCAACCTTTCCTAACATTTGGATCTTTTCCAATGAGTCAGCTCTTCACATTACGTGGCCAAAGTATTGGAGCTTCAGCTTCAGTAGCCGTCCTTCCAATATTCCTGAGGAGTAGGAGATAAAGAACAGAAAGCACGAGCTGATGATGAATAATTCTCTGTGTCATCAGCTGTAACCATTTCCACAGCCATATTTAAATTGTTGCATTGTGTTTGCCAAAGATCCAACCATGAACAGTGGACAATTTGATATGCTTAAAATTTTCATTTTGACTCATGGAAATAAACAGTCAGCATCTTGATTCAAGAATAGAAGCTCTTCAGCAAAACCAACAGCACATCAACAAGGTGTTTACATTTTTATTTATTCATTGAGCTAAAAGGAAGAGACTTTTACAATAGAGTAAATGTAGATAACTAAGCTAATTAGCAAATGATTAAATATGAAATATTTTAAGGTTTCTGTCAAGGAAAATATTGTAAATAGATGGTATCTAAGTTTTTAATTTAAACATTTAGCACAGAAAAGGGATGCATCTACCCCTTTGTTAGACTGGTTATTACACGTACCAATGGATTGGTTAGTACCCAGACTGCATAAACTGTGTACTTAAGAACATGTTCTTGATTTGTTTTATGTGGAATCAATGGCCCCAATTTATCCAGCTATGCTGTACCCACACAAATTACTTACACCCTCAACAGTGACTCTGAAATTGGCTGCGTGACTTCCTTGACCAGTGGGTTGGTGGCTGTCTTGAGGCGAGGGAGTCTTGGAAAAACATGTGCAAGTTTCCATTTTTTTCCCCTCTGTTTGCAGCTTTAAACTAGCTTCCTGAATGATGAAAAACAAATAATCTAGTCACTACTGTGACTTTAGCCAGCTATCTACCAGATGTGTGAGTAAGCCCAACCAAGACCAGCCCAGCAGTTTAATTTGATCTGCTGATGTGAAGGCTTGCAAGCTAAGTAAAGGCTTATTATCCTAAGTCATTGGTGTTGAGGTGATTTTATCATGCAGCATTATTAATACTATATATAGAAATACTTTATTTTTATTTATGGATTGGCTCAAAGCAAAAAGACATTTATAATAAAGGTATCAAGAAAAATAGATATAATAGCTATATTTACTGCAGTTGATACACAAGAATTTCTTGTTTCAGCATGGAAAATATAGTGATTAGATGCCATTTAAATTCTAGTTATTGTTAAAAGCAAATACGTAAGGGAATTCCCTGGCCGTCCAGTGGTTAGGACTCCATGGACTCCATGACTAACCATGGAGCCCTAACCACTGGACTGCCATGAGGGGGCACTGTGCCACACTGCCACTGTGCCTCCATGTAGGGGGCACAGGTTCAGTTCCTCTTCAGGGAACTAAGATCCTGCATGCTGTGTGGTATGGCCAAAAGAAAAAGCAAATATGTAATTGACCAACATAAATTTGAAAAAATTATTTCTATATTAAATAGAATGTCACACATGTTAGATTGCATATCTTGGGTATGTAAGTGTGTTTTCTCTGATTGCTTTTATGTAGCATGATATGTCTTATATGGGTAATGGTGTTCTTTTTGTGTATCTTCATTTTATGCTAGAGTTCTCTGCAATTGGATTGATGTCAAAATTGGAACATTTTCAAAATGCTTGGGATAAAATCAAGATGAAAGCGAGGTGAAAAAATCTGTAGAGGTAAAACACGATTTAGATTTTATATCAAAATATGTCTATCAGCGAACTGTTGTGATATGGATCTTCCCAGATGGGCAAGTATCAGTCCTATTGAAATAGCAATCTTCTTGATAATTTCCGCTCAGATAGCACACCACAAGTTGACAGAGCTTATTTTGAGAGGAACATGATATAAAATGAGCCATATCTTAGTCTTCTTACAAATGTAAATTGGTAACTGTGAGATGTTTTGGAAATGGGTGGATGGACCTGAATTTGGTTGACTTAAATAGGTATCTTTAAAGTGAGGAAATGTTATGGATTCATGGTACTGTGTTCTCATTGTGCTCCTTTATTTGGTCTGGTTGCAGAGACCCGGGTAAGCCATATACTCCCTGTTGCTGGCAGCCACTGATCTTTTTACTGTCTCTATAATTTTGCCTTTTCCAATATGTCATATAGTTTAAATTAGACAGTAGATAGCTTTTTCAGATTGGCTTTTTTCACTTAGCAATATGCATTTAAATTTCCTCCTTGCCTTTTCATGGCTATATAGCTCATTTCTTTTTAGTGCTGAATATTATTCCATTGTCTGGATATACCACAATTTGCATATCTATTAACCTATTGAAGGACATCTTTGCTGCTTTCAAGTTTTAGCAATTTTGAATAAGCTGCTATAAATATCTGTGTGCATGTGTTTTGTGGATATATGTTTTTAACTCCTTTGGGTAGATATCAAGAAATGTGACTGCTGAATCTTATGGTAAATAAGAGTCTGTTTAGTTTTGTAAGAAATTACCAAACTATCTTCCAAAGTGGCTGTGTCATTTTCTATTCCTACCAGCAATGAATGTTCCTGTTGCTCCACACCCTCATTAGCATTTAATGTTGTTAGTGTTTTGGATTTTGGCCTTTGTAATAGGTATGTAATAATACCTCATTTTGTTCTAATTTGCATTTCCCTCATGGCTTATGATGTGGAGTGCTTTTTCATAATATTTATTTGCAATCTGTATATCTTTTGGTGAAGGGTTTGTTAAGGTCTTTGGGCCATTTAAAAATCTGGCTGTTCATTTTCTCATTGTTAAATTTTAAGAGTTCCTTGTATATTTTGGATAAAGTCCTTTATCACATATGTCTTGACAACCATTTTTTCCCAATCTGTGGCTTCTCATTTTCTAGACATTGCCTTTCTTGGAGAATTTGTTAGTTGTTAGACAATTACTATCTCTTCCATGGATTGTGCTGTCGATGCTGCATGCCGTGTCCTTTTCACTTTGGAAAGCATTTTACGCATCACCCAGTACAGCCCGGCACTAGGACAGGACTCTCTTGAAAATGGCCTTACAGCCTTTTCTTGGTCATTTTTAATGAATGAAAACACAAACTTCATGGGGCAGTCCATTCATTTTTATTTATTGGAAGATTCTTCATAATCTGATCCTCCTCATTTCACAATGTAAAACATAAAATATGTCTGTTTTTTCCTTCCGTGTGATCACACTTTCAATAGTCACATTCAAAGGTGATTCCTATAACTATGCTCCCAAGTTCTTTTATTTTGCCTGATGTAGTGAGGTTTCTATAGCCCTTGTAATTAGAGTCTGTCTTATTCCAGACATCCTGTTTAGAGATAGTTTTCCTCAAATGAGCTAAAGCAAAGAATCTAAGTGTGGTTTGATCGCTGCAGAACACAAGACTACTACTTCTCTTAATCTGGTCTCTCTATCAATCCATTAGTATGCCTCAAATTGATTTAGCCTTTTTTCAGTTAGAATATGATGAGAAAAATCGGGACCTACCCTAGCTAACATAAGCAGAGAAAATTCAATACAAGTAATTGGTTGTACAGGTAATGGAAAGTTAAGGAAATGGGGAGAGGCACCTAAGTCTCAGACACACCCAGAAGTGTCTGTGTTTACAGGGCTGGGGAGTCAAAAATAAGAGGTAGTGTAACAGAGCCCAAGATCTGAGCCTGCCTGGTAGACGGTGTGACCCCATGGGAGGGACTCTCTAGCAGGACCTGGAGCCAAAGAAGAAAAGTGTCCACTGCTAGGGATATCACCTCTAGAAGATGGGCATGGAGGGAGGGAGAAAGAAGATAAAGACACCAAAGAATCATCAGAACCCTGGCTTGTCTCCCTCCCCTCTCGTCTTCCACCAGTGCTTCCCAAGAGTTAAACCTAATAGAAACCAGCTAGAGGAGAGCCTGAAATACTGTTCCCTGTGATGTAAAGATGAGTAGGGTAAGGGTGAAGAATGAAAACCCATAATTTCTGAAGTGATAGGATTGTCTTTTATTCCAATGCCATGAGTTTTGGTGAACTCTAGGATGGCCTCAGGTTTGGGGACTGGTTATCAGAAAGACTAAGCTATGATTAGAAGGTTGGAACTTTCTTACCATAACCCTCATCTTCTAGGAAAAGAAGAGGAGCTAGAAACTGAGTTAATGATAAAGCCTCCATAAAATTCCCTACAGTACAGGGGTTGGAGAGCTTCCAGACTGGTGAATATATAAAAATATGTTAGAAGGATGGTCTACCCAACTCCACAAGGACAGAGACTCCTGCACTGAGGGTATTTCCAGACCTTGCCCTCTTAAACAGACTGTCCAACTATATCTTTCATCATATTGATTATTATATAATAAACCAGTAAACATGTCTCCCTGAGTTCTGTGCACTGTTCTAGAAAATTATAGAATCTAAGAGGGGGTTGGGGGCTTCCCTGGTGGCTCAGATGATAAAGAATCTGTCTGCAATGCTGGAGACCTGGGTTTGATCCCTGGATCAGGAAGATCCCCTGAAAAAGGGAATGGCAACCCACTCCAGTATTCTTGCCTGGAAAATCCATGGAGAGGAGCCTGGTCAGCTACAGTCCATGGGGTCGCAAAGAATCAGACACAACTGAGCAACTAACATACACACACACAAGAGGGGTTTATAGGAACCTCTGATTTGTAGCAAAATCAGAAGTTGTAGATAACCTGAGGACATACTGCTTGAGGCTGGCATCTGAAGTGGTAGGCAGTTTTGTGAGACTGTGTCCTGAATCTGGCCTGCATTAACTCCAGGCAGTTAGTGTCAGAAGTGCTTCGTGTAGATAACCCACACATCTGGTGTCAGAAGTATTGTGAGTGTAAGAGTAAGGGAGGAAATTAGTGCGGCTTTTCCAATACAAGTATATATGTAATCTCTTCCATTAAGTAAATCTTTTATAAACCGCATGCCTTGCTAAAGCTTTTTATCTTTCTCTCTTACTTACTGGAATTTTGTGAGATTTTATTTTACATTTCCATTGTCTTTACCTCAATTCTACTCTCATCTTGTGTTGTCAGTATCTCATACCATCACTCTGTTCTTGGTAAGGAGGTAGTTTCTAGACCCTTTCATCTGACCCCTGAGGAGCATTTATGTGGCCAAACACTTGCTTTATACTTTTCTCTTTCTCTCCTTTCCTATGACTGCCGTTTCCTGTTTTTTCCAGTCTCTAGCTGCTCCTCAATTCCTTTGGAAACATTTCCCACCATTGCCCACTCCTTAGTGTTTAGATCCCGTACTGTTTTGCTCCTCCATGCAGAGTCCCAGAACCGTTACGTCCTCTCCCAGGGCTCTGGTACTTCACAGTGGCTCTCGACTGCTGCAACACCCAACTATGAAACGTGATGCTTTGGCAAAGCCAGTGGACGCCTTCAGTGCTGGCCCGTGTTTCCTCTTGAACCTCACATTTCCTTCTGCTCAAAACTTTGACTGTTTATTAAATATTTCTTGCATGATTGATGAATTTTTCAACATTATTTGTGAAGCTTAAGTAAAGTTGTAATTGACTGGGATCACATAGGTGGTAAGTGTCAAAGTTCAGATTCAAATCCATATCTTTATTTTAAGCAGGTTTTACTTTATGGCACAAAATAACATAGAATAGCAGTGTTTAAAGAACAGCTTATGATGGTTCTATAAGATAGAATTTTCTTTTTTTATATATACTGTAAAGGCAGGACTTCAAGTTTTAGCCTCATCATATTCTGCTGTGTGTCTAGTACCATATTTTAAAAATTATTTTGTGTCCAGTAAACTGATTTTAAAGGAATTTAAATGTAAAGAGGAGCTTTTAACCAGAGTTTACTATTCATATATCTTCAGTGGCCAGGCAAACATATTCAGTGATTGAAGCAATCCCATGATGGAAGCTAAGTGAGGAGGAATGGTGAGACTATGGTAAAATAGAAAACTTATGTTCTGCTTAAAGATAGTCACATATAAATTTTTTAAAATAATATTTTTGCCAACAAAGTGTATCTGTAGGCCAAAATTTATTCTTATTGTTTTCAATTCTTGCTTCTGTAACAGCCTGGATTAGGAGCAGCTTTGACTAGAGAGAACCAAAACTGCCGCAGGATTTTTATTTTATGGACAGTCTTAAACACTTCTTGATTCCAGCTGAAAAATATTTATAGTTGTCTATTCCATAGATGTTTCGTGACAGAAAAAAATGCCTATTGGAACAAGAGACCACAGGAAAAGTAAAATATAAAGGCATGTTGTCTCATTGTTTTCTTAGAATGATAAGTGAAGAAAATGTGGAAAGAAAAGAAATTTTCTGCCCAACAGTCTTCATGAATACTTATCTTGTTCAGCATCAAATTTAAACTTGTCTTAAGAGCTTAAAAACCCTTTGTAAAGGGATGCAGCTAAAATCCAGAACTAAGGACTTATCAAGAGAAATCAGTTTATTAAATGCATATCAGATACATGGTTGGCTGCTAGCACAGTCTGTGTAATCCTCTACATTGTAGCCAACTTGGGGAGCGTGATTATATGAGTCAGATCAAATTCTACCTGGAGGGGATGGTGGGCGGGGTGGGGGAGCGAGGTTAGGGGTGGACTGAGAGAGAGAAATGCAGTTTTCTAAATGATAGCATAGAGTCAAGTAAGCACTGACATAGCTAATAGAGAAATAAGTGAAATCTGATTTAGTGACAGAAACAGCCCACCATGGATATGAGTCTTTTAGATTCATGACTACATGCTTAATTTTTATGTCTTCTATACTAAATCAAGCCCTTATGTATTAACTGCAATGTTCTCTGATCTGGCTTCCTCGAATCAACTCTCTTACTTCCTATCTATCTCACAGTTGTACTAGATTAATCTACCATAACTTTACTTTCATCATACCACTCCCTTATTCAAACAATAAATTGCTGTCTTCTAATATATCCAATAATTTTTAGCTATTCATTTTACTTATTAAAATAAAAAGTGCTATAGTTCAGTAAATTGGGGAAACACTGAGTTTCCCTATAGTTGTATTTCTTGGAGGAGGAATCCCTATGTACATGCATGGAGCAATTGTGTTTTCTTCAAAAATCAGCTTGGGAAATCTTGACGTAATGCAAGCATAGATAAATATTCACTTTAAGGAGCATCTCCTGATCACAGACAACTTGATAAGAAATAGAATTGCTCAGGTTGATATAAAAAATATACAGCCTAGAATAAAGACTGGAATGATGCTGTACATTGGGATCCATATTTTTGTTTTCAATTCCATTCTTAATTCATGACTTTCCTATTGTAATTATCTAAGCAGGTTTAGGTTTTATTTTCTTTATTTTTCTCCCATTTTTCTCTGATGCCGTAAGAATGGCTTCCAAAGCCTTATTTATATTTCTAAATTAATGGTTTGTGTAGGGAAATAGGACCTAGCACTGTAAGGAGAAAGCAATCACTCAAAAATGAGTCCATAGATGAATCTCAGAGTAATGTTTGCTGACAAAATTGTGTGGTGATTTTCTTTTCTCTTGGTTTTCCATAACAATGCCCAACGTTTGTTTTTATTGTCTTTACTTTGTCTTTTATAGGGTCTGATAAGCAATTTAAAGTCTGAGAATAAAGATCAACTTTTTGCATTTCCAGGGTGATAAATAAGACTTTGTGGTTGTTTGCACAGTTCCACTTAAAGATCACAATCTCGAACACATTGATGAATAAAAATGTCTTCTTTGTGCCTAAGCAACCAAAGTAAACCTGCAAATGCTGAACTACAGACTATGCCAACAAGGGCATCAGACAATTCTGGGCTTTAAGTAAAAAAAAATACATATATGAACACAAATGCATTTCTTAATATTGGGAAACATGCAAAGCAATTACATGGAGATATGAAGGTGATGCAGCCTGATACTACAGGTATAGAGACAATATGACCTTTGGTATCAAGGATCCTTGGTGTTCAAGTCTGATGGGCAGGACATCCCCCACAAAGAAATCTATGCTATAATCCCCAGAACCAGCCAATGTGTCACATTACATGGAAACAGGGACTTTGCAGATATGATTAAGGTTAAGAACTCAAAATGAGGAGCTCATCCTGGATTTATGTAAGTGAACTCGATCTAAGCACAGTCAGTCAGTCAGTTCAGTTGCTCAGTCATGTCTGACTCTATGTGACCCCATGGACTGTAGCACGCCAGACTTCCCTGTCCATCACCAACTCTCAGAGCTTGCTCAAACGCATGTCCATCGAGTTGGTGGTGCCATCCAACCATCTCATCCTCTGTCATCCCCTTCTCCTCCTGCCCTCAATCTTTCCTAGCATCAGGGTCTTTTCCAGTGAGTCAGTTCTTTGCATCAGGTGGCCAGAGTATTGGAGCGTCACCTTCAGCATCAGTCCTTCCAATGAATATTCAGGACTGATCTCCTTTAGGATGGACTGGTTGGATCTCCTTGCAGTCCAAGGGACTCTCAAGAGTCTTCCCTAACACCACAGTTCAAAAGCATCAGTTCTTCGGCACTCAGCTTTCTTTATGTTCCAACTCTCACATCCATAGATGACTACTGGAAAAACCATTTCTTTGACTATACATACCTTGGTTGGCAAAATGATATCTCTGCTTTTTAATGCTAACTTTGTCATAGATTTATATAGTCCTTAAAAAGGGAAGAGGGAGAAAGAAGAGCTTTCAAGGTGAAGGAAAATTCTGTGAGTCAAGCAATGTGGTTAGCTTCTAGAACCTGGGAAGGACCCTCCCTTTATAGGCAACAAGAGAACATAGACCTTGGTCACCCAATGACAAAATACTGAATTTTGCTTACAGCCCCAATGAGTAGGAAATGGATCCTCCCCTGGAGACTCCAGAAAGGAAAGCAGTAATGCTGATGCTTGGTGAGCTCCGTCAAACCTACAGCACTGTAAGATAATGCATTTATGCTGTTTTAAGCTAGCATTTATGGTAATCTGTTGTTGCACAAAAGAAAACTAATGTACCAACTACAAATAACCTGAGGAAAGCATATTTGAAGGAGAAATGGGAATAAACTATAGAAAGTATTTTTACAGCCAGAGACGAGGTTCCTGAAACCCTAGAAAGAGATGCAGCTTTATGCTCCTCTGTTTTTAGAGAAAGCTGATGTCATATGCTCTTTCCACGTACCTCTATTAGTGTTTTTCAAGTGCATGCAATTGGACGTACAGGCAGCAGTTTCTACTGGGGGCTTGGGGCTAACAATTCTTTTTGTACACATTCTAAGACATGTGTTTGTATATTAGCATTTTACTGTTTGGAGCAGAGTGGCAACTGCAGTTGAATTGTAAATATTCTAAATGTATTAAAAAATTCAAACTTCTCACTAGAACCAATTTCTCCCATAGTAATAGAATTTGTGAAATAAAATTAATAATAAACAATGAAATATGAAACTTTTCCTTGTACACTCATTTTTGATTTCTTACTGCATTGTTGGCTCAACTCTGTTTGTGATATTTTTGTCTTACATCTTCTTAGTAGAGTTTCGAAGCCAGTCGTGCCACTTCTGCATATTAATGATATCACAGCAAATATTTACATAGATTTTAGTAAATATTTAACTCATCTTTGTAGGCCTTGAACTGATACTCTAGATTTACTTAACATTTTCCTCTCATTATAACCAAAAGACTCAATCAATTCATTTAAACATGTCTGTTAAAATTTTACTGCTGCTGCTGCTAAGTCGCTTCAGTTGTTTCCGACTCTGTGCAACCCTATAGACGGCAGCCCACCAGGCTCCCCTGTCCCTGGGATTCTCCAGGCAAGAACACTGGAGTGGGTTGTCATTTCCTTCTCCAATGCATGAAAGTGAAAAGTGAAAGGGAAGTCGCTTAGTCATGTCTGACTCTTCGCGACCCCAAGGACTGCAGCCCACCAGGCTCCTCTGTCCATGGGATTCTCCAGGCAAGAGTACTGGAGTGGGGTGCCATTGCCTTCTGAGTGCTTACTAAATGCTATGCATGCAACTAGAACACAGAAGACAAAGATGGAAACTCTCCCAGTCCATCTGGGAGTCATGGCTGTGAGCAGTGAGAGGAGGCTCCTCATGAGCCCGAGAACAAGGTAGGATAGGCAATGCTCCACTCACTGCAGGATGCGGGTACCCCTAGACTTACACAAGGCTAGAAACTTCTTGAGAAAAATCTTGAATTCTGACTTCACAGCAGGTGATGTACTTGTCAACTGAGTTGAATTGGAATGAGGAACTGCCTTGTAGAGGTTTGACTGAAAATTCCTAAGAAAGTATTTCTTAGAGGGAAAACAATGACTAAACAGAAATTCCAGAGTGATCAGCAGGGCCTGGGAGTTAGAGGGGAAAAACATGTGGCTCTTAGGAGACCCACGACGACCCAAAGTCCTGCTGAATAGCACAGCTGTTAGGAGTACAAGATCAAGAGCCAGATGGCCTGGGTTCAAATTCTGCTTCTGTTACTTGGTAGCTGGGTGTCCTTGGGTAAGTTACTTCTGTGTGCTTTAGTTTCTATAACGAAAAACAGAGTTAATAATAGCATCTAAGGGGCTTCCGTGGTGGCTCAGTGATAAAAGAATCCACCTGCCAATATGGGAGATGAGGATTTGATCCCTGGGTCAGGAAAAACCCCTGCAGAAGGGAATAGCAACCCACTCCAGTATTCTTGCCTGGAGAATCCAATGACAAAGGAGCTTAGTGGGCTGCAGTCCATGGAGTCGCAAAGAGTTCGACACAACATTGTGACTAAACAACAACAACAACAACAACAATAGCATCTATATTAGAGAGTTTTTGTAGAGAGATGAAATGAATCAATATCTTGAAAGTGCTTAGAAAAAATTCAGACACATATTTCAGTTCAGATCAGATCAGTTCAGTTCACTTCAGTTGCTCAGTCGTGTATGACTCTTTGCGACCCCATGAATTGCAGCATGCCAGGCCTCCCTGTTCATCACCATACCAGATGCCATGATCTTGGTTTTCTGAATGTTGAGCTCTAAGTCAACTTTTTCACTCTCCTCTTTCACTTTCATCAAAAGGCTTTTTAGTTCCTCTTCACTTTCTTCCATAAGGGTGGTGTCATCCGCCTATCTGAGGTTATTGGTTATTGATATTTCTCCCAACAATCTCAATTCCAGCTTGTGCTTCTTCCAGCCCAGCGTTTCTCATGATGTACTCTACAGATAAGTTAACATTCAACAAATGTAGCTATTGTTAATATCCTGAGGATGAAGGACTGTGGGGCTTTTCTAAAGGAACAGAACACAAAGAGAAACTGCTTTTTAAAAGAAGTTTTTTATTTTATTTAATTTGGCCATGCAGCATCTGGGATATTAGTTCTCCCGAAGTGAAGTGAAGTGAAGTCGCTCAGTCGTGTCCAATTCTTTGTGCCCCCCATGAACAATAGCCTGCCAGTCTCCTCTGTCCATGGGATTTTCCAGGCAAGAATACTGGAGTGGATTTCCATTTCCTTATCCAGGGGATCTTCCCAACCCAGGTATTGAACCCTGGACTCCCGTTCCCCTACCAAAATTCAAACCTGAGTTTCCTGCAGTGGAGGGACAAAATCTTAACTACTGGACAGTCAGGGAACTCCCAAAAAGCTGCTTGTTTTATTTGTAAGCCCTGGGGACCCAGTGAGCCGAAGAACTTCATTTGGTGACCTGGCAATGAGATGTGAAAGGGAAGACAAGGCCTGTCTGGAATGCAATACCAGAGTGCTGCAGGAACTAACTCTAAAACACTGAGCAGCAGCTGAGAGCAGCATTGATGCAAAAGCACAAGCCAAGAGTGCCGCAGAGACTCGGGCACAGGGACTGAGGCCGGTGGCAAGCTGGACTGCCCTGGCACGGTGACAGATGGTGATCCAGCACCGCATGGCCTGGAGCAGAATGACCCGAGAGACTGCTGTCACAAAGGCATCCATCAGAAGGCTGCCTGAGGGATTTCCAGGAGGGGCTAGTGGTAAAGAATCTGCCTGCCAATGCAGGAGACACAGGTTCAATCCCCAAGTCTGGAAGGTTCCCTGGCGGAGGAAATGGCAACCCAGTCCAGTGTTCTTGCCTGGAAAATCCCATGGACAGAGGAGTCTGACAGGCTACAGTCCCTGGGGTCACAAAGAGTCAGACACGACTGAGCGCGCACACACAGAGAGCTGAGCAGACTGAAGCTAAGATGGTGGGAGTGCCTGCGGGACTGTCTACTTCCATGGGTACGCCCACAGAGATTCTATAGTGAGAAGACCCTTAAAGGGGACAGGGAAGAGGTTCTGCTTTGGGAACGGAGGAAAGAACTTTCAAGTAAATATGCTTCTGTCTTTTAATATGACCTTAAGTGCACTCACAATGTGGTGAGAACTGGGGGACCTTCTGGTAGTATAGATTGCATATTAAACAATGTGATAAATCCTCTAACAGAATAATCCAGTGGGATCCCAGAGGAGAGAGCAGATTTGGCCTGAACACACTGAAAATGTTTAAGCACCAAAATAAAGAAATGATTCAGAGAATAGTTAAAATGTGCTCAGGCTATAGATAAGAAAGAAATTTAATTAATTTTCTTTTTTGTTTCCCACTTATTCAAGGTACATCAGCCTTGAATTGGGTTTGCCTCTGTTTTGGGTGCTGTATACTGAAATAATTTTGAAGTGACCTTTGACCACTCATTCTTTACAGATTCTGCTGGTAGCTTCTGTCAATGATTTACAGTTATTGTGTATACTTTGTGTATCAGACTCTTTAAAAACCAGGGAGTAGATGGTTTGCACATTGAAAAGCTACCTATTCCTTCTTCAGAGAGCAACTTTCCAAATGGTTGTAGCACACAAGAAGAAAATGTCACAAATCATATACCTGCAGATCACTGCAGTGCAACAGACTCCACACACAGTGATCAAGGGGCCCATATGGCTTACACATGTGTGCATGTGTGTGTGTGTGCACGTGGGTGTGTATTGGTTTATACTTGGCCCCTACTCCCATGATATAAAACAGTGCGCAAGGAACTTGTAGTCCTAGCAGTTTTAATATTTACTATTAATGTACAAAAGCTACATTTATGAATTCATTAGTCAGTGGCATAGACATAAAATACAGTGTTGAAGTCAAATTTTACAAAATCCAACAATAATTGATCAGAGTCTCTGAACTGGAAAGAACTCAGATGTCATAAACTTCAACCTTTCTCCCAACACACAAAACCTTTCTCCATCATCCCTGAGGGATGTCACTGACACTTTAATATTCTTCTCTAGTTCCTGTTTTTCTTCCTGTCTTCTAAATAACATGTATTCAGTTAGCTACTTTCTCATTTGTTCTCATTCTTTTTCCCTTTCTGCCTCTCTTGCCCTTTCTTCTTTATCTTCCTGTCCTCTAGTCTTCAAATAGTAGCTGTAAATATGACTTCCAGAACATAATTTTGTTCTTGATTTCCAGATCCAGCCATATATTTTTAGCTGTTTGATAGATCCTTTCAGTTACATGTTCCACTAGAACCAGAACACAACTTAGCTCTTGGGTTCCCTATTTTGATTTGTGACAAAACCCTACTCTTGGTTCAAAACTCCAGGTATTTCTAGTATTTTTTTTCTTTCCCCAACATCCTATATCCAAGTTAGTAGAGAGGAAAGAATGAACTAGTAACTCGAAGAATTTGGTCTTGGTTTTAGCTTAGTTAATATTATAACAGCTTCTGGGACATTGGACAACTCATTTATTTGCTTGGATGTTCCATTTATCTAACAAATCAACTAACTGGGAATGGATAATTTCCAAATTTCTTCCAGGTTCTGTCACTCTGCTTCTATGTATGATTCCAAACTGCGTCAATTCTTTTGCAGTAATTTTTTTGTTGCATCTATCTCCTTTTTTTCAATTTCTACCTTCATCCCTACTGATCCCATCCCCATTGCCTCATCTAGATTTCTGTTTTTTCAATGGACTTTCCTTCTTTAGCTATTTCTTTAATTTATCTTTCCATTACATTGTTTAAGTATTTGCCAGAGTAATTTTCTTCATACATAATTATGGTGATGATACGTTTCATTTACTAACCTGCAATGCCCCACTATGTCCTAAGATTAAAATTCAAACTTATGATCTGACTACAAATTAAAGCTTTATCTCCCTCTGTCTTCACTTATGCCCAGTTCAATTCAGTTCAGTCACTCAGTTGTGTCCAACTCTTTGCGACACTATGGACTGCAGCACGCCAGGCCTCCCTGTCCATCTCCAACTCCTGGAGCTTGCCCAAACTCATGTCCATTGAGTCAGTGATGCCATCCAGTCATCTCATCTTCTGCCGTCCCCATCTCCCCCCACCTTCAATCTTTCTTAGCATCAGGGTCTTTTCAAATGAGTCAGTTCTTCACATCAGGTGGCCAGAGTATTGGAGTTTCAGCTTCACCATAAGTCATTCCAGTGAATACTCAGGACCGATTTCCTTTAGAATGGACTGGTTCAACCTCCTTGCAGTCCAAGGAACTCTCAAGAGTCTTCTCTAACCCCACAGTTCAAAAGCATCAATTCTTTGGTGCTCAGGTTTCTTTTTAGTTCAACTCACATCACTACATTACTACTGGAAAAACCATAGCCTTAACCATTCAGACCTTTGTTGGCAAAGTAATTAAAAAGTCTCTGCTTTTTAATATGCTGTATAGGTTGGTCATAACTTTTCTTCCCAGGAGTAAGTGTCTTTTAATTTCATGGCTGCAGTCACCATCTGCAGTGATTTTGGAGACCCCCAAAATAAAGTCTGTCACTATTTCCACTGTTTCTCCATCTATTTCCCATGAAGTGATGGGACCAGATGCCATGATCTTAGTTTTCTGAACGTTGAGTTTTAAGCCAACATTTTCACTCTCCTCTTTCACCTTCATTTAGAGGCTCTTTAGTTCTTCTTCACTTTCTGCCATAAGGGTGGTGTCATCTGCATAGCTGAGCTTATTGATATTTCTCCCAGCAATCTTTATTCCAGCTTGTGCTTCCTCCAGTCCAGCGTTTTTCATGATGTACTCTGCTTATAAGTTAAATAAGCAGAGTGACAATATACAGCCTTGACGTACTCCTTTTCCTATTTGGAACCAGTCTGTTGTTCCATGTCCAGTTCTATCTGTTGCTTCCTGACCTGCATACAGGTTTCTCAAGAGGCAGCTTAGGTGGTCTCGTATTCCCATCTCTTTCCAAATTTTCCAGAGATTGTTGGGGTCCACACAGTCAAAGGCTTTGGCATAGTCAATAAAGCAGAAATAGATGTTTTTCTGGAACTCTCTTGCTTTTTCAATGATCAATGGATGTTGGCAATTTGATCTCTGGTTCCTCTGTCTTTTCTAAATCCAGCTTGAACATCTGTAAGTTCATGGTTCACTTACTATTGAAGCCTGGCTTGGAGAATTTTGAACATTACTTTACTAGCATGTGAGATTGTGCAATTGAGTGGTAGTTTGAGCATTCATCTTATGCACAATTCATCTACAGTTCTAGAGGCCACTTGAACTTCTTGATCTTCCTGTATGTAGGCCATGGCTTAGAAAAATGAAAGATTTGTTAAATTTCTTTCCTCTGCTTAGAATTCTTTTTATTTCCATTTCATTAATTCTATATCCTTTTCATCACTTAACTTAAAAGAAAGACTTCCACTAAGCCTTCTATATACACTGGGCATGAAAAGCTAACTATTATTACAAACCTCCAAACCTGAGTGACTTCACACTAACACCCACGCTCCACTGGCCAGAAGTTAAATCATAGAGAGACTGAAAAATGTAGCCTCTTCTGTGCCCAGAAAAGAAAAGAAAAAAAAAGAAAGGAGTTTTGTTAAACACACTAGTCTTTGAACTTACTTTTTCTCCCTCCAAAAATCCAGAAAAAATTTTTCTCTTTTGAAAACAAAGTTAGTATATACAAAACTTTTATAAGTCAAATATAGTATGCTTAGTGAGAGTCAATATTTCCAGTATTCATTCAATTATACCATAATTTCAAATGTATTCTCATGGGCTTGAATATAATATTGTTTCATATACTGTAAATTTTTTTCTGTGTTTCTGCATCCATGTTTTACATCCCTTTTTATCTTCAAATTTGTTATGCTCCTCATCTTATTTCCTTGTTTGTATTTGTCAGGTGTTTGTCTATTTTGTGTTCACATTTTCTAAAGACTAATCTTGGATTCGGTTTTACATTTGTCTCTCAAACTTCTTGGTAATTGCTCTTACCTTTGTTACCTATTTCTTCTTTATATTTTGGAAGTTCTTTTTTCTCTTTGTTTCTAATTTCAGGTTTTAATTTGTTTTAAGTAAAATGATTTAAGTTTAATAATTTCTTCTGATTAGAGCTTTATTCCATCCCCTAATTATACTACAGTAGAACTTGCTACATATTTTTTATTTAACAGTTTCAAGTTTCATTTTCTGTGAAAGCAAGTAATAATAAAATATTACTTACCCATAGGTTTGGTGTGAGAATCACACGAGCTAAGGCATGGAATGCATTTAGCAAAGTCCCAAATCTCACTGCTACTGCTGCTAAGTCGCTTCAGTTGTTTCTGACTCTGTGCGAACCCATTGACAGCAGCCCACCAGACTCCCCTGTCCCTGGGATTCTCCAGGCGAGAACACTGGAGTGAGTTGCCATTTCCTTCTCCAGTGCATGAAAGTGAAAAGTGAAAATGAAGTCACTCAGTCGTGTCCGACTTTTAGCGACCCCATGAACTGCAGCCTACCAGGCTCCTCTGTCCATGGGATTTTCCAGGCAAGAGTACTGGAGTTGGGTGCCATTGCCTTCTTCAAATTACACTTACTGCTATTGCTAAGTCACTTCAGTCGTGTCCGACTCTGTGTGACCCCACAGGCTCCCCCGTCCCTGGGATTCTCCAGGCAAGAACACTGGAGTGGGTTGCCATTTCCTTCTCCAATGTATGAAAGTGAAAAGTGAAAGGGAAGTTGCTCAGTCATGTTCGACTCTTCGCGACCCCATGGACCGCAGCCTACCAGGCTCCTCTGTCCATGGGATTTTCCAGGCAAGAGTACTGGAGTTGGGTGCCATTGCCTTCTTCAAATTACACTTACTGCTATTGCTAAGTCACTTCAGTCGTGTCCGACTCTGTGTGACCCCACAGGCTCCCCCGTCCCTGGGATTCTCCAGGCAAGAACACTGGAGTGGGTTGCCATTTCCTTCTCCAATGTATGAAAGTGAAAAGTGAAAGGGAAGTTGCTCAGTCATGTTCGACTCTTCGCGACCCCATGGACCGCAGCCTACCAGGCTCCTCTGTCCATGGGATTTTCTAGGCAAGAGTACTGGAGTGCAGTGCCATAAATGTTAGCTTTCATTGATTTTATGATTTTTGAGGTTTTCTAGTCTATAGTTCTCATCTGTGCTCATTCTTTGACTCAATTTGTATTAAGGCATGAGTTTTAAACTTTTTATGATGTTGCAATACTTTGTTTAAACTTAAAAAAATAATTCACATATTTTCTTTGTGTTTTGGATTGTATTCTGAACAATTTCTGCTTTAGAGAACTTATTTCATTCTCTTTATGTCCTAGGTTATTGCCACTTTAAAAACAAGATCTTGTTTATTTTCTTTCTTAAAGTTGTAGATTTTAATATATATCAAAATTTCTAGATTCTTATATTTTATTCAGCTACTCTGGCATGAATTGATATGGTGTATCAAAGTCTCTTACTATGATGATGATTTAGTTAAAATTATTTATATGGGTTTTTCTCCTTTGTATTTTGATTGTTTGGCACATATATTTGATAATGAATACGACTGCATTCAGATTGTTTCTGTTATAAAGACAATAAAATCCTTTGCACTGTTAATAATCTTTATCTTGAATTCTTTGACTGATATGATTACTGCCACTTCTGTTGTCATTTTGTTTGCATTTTACAGATGTATCTTAGCCTATCCTTTATTTATAATCTTTCTAAGTCATCTTGTTTTAAGTTTGTCTCTTATAAACAGCATATTGTTCAATGTTGTTTTCTACTCTAATCTGAGAGTCTTTGCCTTTTAATTGGGGAGTTCAACACATTTACATACATTGTCATCACTGATATGTTTGGTGTTAACTTCTAGGCCACTCATAGTTTATGACATAAGCTCTTGTTTTTTCTTTTGTTCCCAATACAGCTTTTCAATGAAAAGTTGAAAAAGGGTATATCAAATACTTTGGCATGTCAACAATTATAAAATTGTTCCTGATAAGCATTTTCTCACTTTGTGACACTGGAGGTAATTAAGAGAGGCAATAGTTCGAAGCTATGTCTATTCAACTTAAGAAACAGTCTGGTGAAATCTGTCACTAAACTCCAGCTATGCTGTCCTGACTTCCATTCTCAGACACACACCCTTCTCCCACCATTGTGTCTTTAACCATGGCTGCCCTTTATCCTTCATATCTCCCTGAAATGTCATCTCTCAGAAAGCCCTCTTAAAACTAAACAAAGTAAATCTCAACACTTTGTTATTTTTTCTCTTATTCTCTATCTTCCTTCATAGCATCTATTATAATGTTGTCATACATTAACTCATTTGTTGGCTTGTTCCATATTTGTCACCTTGATTAGACTGTAAACTCCATACTCCATAAAGACAAGTGAAAATGAAAGTGTTAGTTTCTCAGTCGTGTCTGACTCTTTGCGACATCATAGTCTGTAGCCCAACAGGCTCTCCTGTCCATGGAAATCTCAAGGGAAGAATACTGGAGTGGGTTGCTGTGCCCTTCTCTGGGAGACCTTCCTGACCCAGGGATCAAACTCAGGTGTGTCTTGCATTGCAAGCAGATGTTTTTTACTGTCTGGGCCCCTAGGTATATAAAGACAAGAGCCAAGTCTATTTTATTTACCAAGTATACCTTAAACCTAGCAGAGTACCTGACATAGTGGATCCTTATGAAATATTTTGTTGAATGAAAGACTAAGGGTAAACTGTGGAATGTAAGAGACTTTCTTTTTTTTTTTTTTCAGACAGTATTTTATTTTATTTATTTGTTTTTTTTTTAATTTTTATTTTTACTTTATTTTACTTTACATTACTGTATTAGTTTTGCCATACATTGACATAAATCCGTCTCAGGTGTACATGAGTTCCTAATCCTGAACCCCCCGCCCCCACCTCCCAGCCCATATCAACTCTCTGGATCATCCCTGTGCACCAGTCCCAAGCATCCTGTATCCTGTATCAAACATAGACTGGCAATTTGTTTCTTACATGATAGTATACATGTTTCAGTGCCATTCTCCCAAAACATTCCACCCTCTCCCTCTCCCTCAGAGTTCAAAAGTCCATTCTATACATCTGTGTCTCTTTTGCTGTCTTGCATACAGGGTTATCATTTCCATGTTTCTAAATTCCATATATATGTGTTAGTATACTGTATTGATGTTTTTCTTTCTGGTTTACTTCACTCTGTATAATCGGCTCCAGTTTCATCCATCTCATTGGTACTGATTCAAATTTATTCTTTTTAATGGCTGAGTAATACTCCATTGTGTATATGTACACAGCTTTCTTATCCAATCATCTGCTGATGGCCATCTAGCTTGTTTCCACATCCTGGCTATGATAAACAGTGCTGCAATGAACATTGGGGTACATGTGTCTCTTTCAATTCTGGTTTCCTCGGTGTATATGCCAGCAGTGGGATTGTTGGGTCATATGGCAGTTCTATTTGCAATTTTTTAAGGATTCTCCACATTGTTTTCCATAGTGGTTGCACTAGTTTGCATACAAAAAACCTCGAATAGCCAAAGCAATCTTGAGAAAGAAGAATGGAACTGGAAGAATCAATCTGCCTGACTTCAGGCTCTACTACAAAGCCACAGTCATCAAAACAGTATGGTACTGGCACAAAAACAGAAATATAGATCAATGGAACAAAATAGGAAGCCCAGAGATAAATCCACACACCTGTGGACACCTTATCTTCGACAAAGGAGGTAAGAATATATAATGGAGTAAAGACAATCTCTTTAACAAGTGGTGCTGGGAAAACTGGTCAACCACTTGTAAAAGAATGAAACTAGATCACTTTCTAACACCACACACAAAAATAAACTCAAAATGGATTAAAGACCTAAATGTAAGAAGAGACTTTCATATTCTTTTGCATTTTCCTCAACAAAGTCTCTACTTAAGCCAAATAAAAAACTCATGTGTTTGCTAATTTCCTCCAGTCATGTCCAACTCTGTGCAACCCCATGGATTGTAGCCTGCCAGGCTCCTCCGTCCATGAGATTCTCCAGGCAAGAATACTGGAGTAGGTTGCTATGCCCTTCTCCAGGGGATCTTTCTGACCCAGGGATAGAACCTGTGTCTCTTACAAGTCCTGTGTTGGCAGGCAGGTTCTCTACCAGTAGTGCCACCTCGGAAGCCCAACAAACTCTTGCTCCCATCTAAAACAGTGCTTATGCACCCTGAACTATGTAATCCTCATCCTCATGAATTTTTGGAAACCAGATAGCTCACAAAAACATTTTAACTCAGGGCAGCTGTCATGCTATCTATGACCATCAATTCCTGCCGGCATAATAAACTCTTTCCATATCCAGAACAAAATTTCAAGACTCTTTGTGTAGTCCTTTTCTTCCCAAAACCTGGACAAACCAAAATCATTCACTAAGTATGCATCTCTCCAAGCAATTATATTGCACTTTGTTTACTGTTAAGTTTTCATCTTTTCATTAAACTGTTTGCTCCTAGAGAATAGGACTTAAAAAAAAAGTTGTCTCTTGGATGTAGCATAATGTCTGATACATACAGAATACAATAAATTCTTATTTATGTGGCAATGAGTAACAAACGAATGTGGTTCTTTGCAATTGAACTGATAATCTTTTCTTTTTTGTCCAAGTTTCAAAATTTTCTTGTAGACTTGTTCCTTTGAAATGGAAAATAACTCTAAAGAGTAATAATGAATGCAGCCCAGTCTGAGTTTTACATTGGTAGACTTATGTGATATTTCTTTGTGTCACTGACTCCCCAATATCTCTTCATATATTTGGAACCCATCCTCTCTGGAGCAGGGAAGGGAGCTCTCTTGGATTTCCAACTAAGCTTTCCATTTTAATCATTTAGTATTCTCACACAATTTCTTTCATCTCATTTTGAATGTAACAATGGTTCATTTAACAAACTATAAGAGTAGAATCTGAGAATCTCAGGATCTGGGGGTAACATCAAGGAAGCTCAGTTGTTAATTTTCTTAATAAAGTTGCTAATTCTGACACAAATCGCCATCTTTTATTCCCTCCCCCCAAAGAAAAAGATTGCAACTATGGTAAAGTGTAAATGTTATTTTCCATTTGGGACCAGATAAATTCAAGACCTTTTTAAGGTGAGTTACATAGACTTCTAAAAGTTTTTGCACAGCCTGAAGTGCTGTCATATAAGGATGCATCATTGCTTCAGAATGAGAGAGGCCTCGAATTGGGCATGAGATTCAGTTAAGGAATATCCTGGGCTTTCAAGAGTCCTTGAAGCTTACCCTGGCTTTGCCCTCTCTCATTTCATTAGACTTATCATTGCTTGCACGAACTGGGCTAGTATGCTTTACATTATGGCATAATTTTTTACTTCAGTGCCTGCCCTCTCCTAACTTCTGGGTGTATAAATAAGATGTGCTGCTACAAGCTGTTTGTTTTTATAAGCTGTTTTATAATTGTTTAGGAAGATAAAAAGAATTAATTCAGACATTTACTAGCACTATGTATATATAGCACACATTATATATGTATGTATATATATAGCATACATTAATATTTTGAAAAGACAAGAATTTAACTCAAGTTAAAACGTTTTGCACCTTAGTTAGCATCTTTATCACTTAAGAAAGATATTCTAAAAAAATCTAAAAAAGATTTCATTTGTGTAATATTAACTTCATTAGGATAGATAGGGAGAATTCCTTGGGAAATAATTGTAAATAAGGCATTTCCTTTAGAAAACTTCCTTTTGCACTGCCAAAAAAAAGTCATTGAAGTTGTGAAGTCCTGTAAGAAGTTAATATGAGTACCCATTTTTGCACAGTACTATACATAGGTAGCTAAGTGATTCCTATTTCAGAGTAGAAATGATATTCTATGTCAGGTGACTTTAAAGATAAGAGAATATTCCAGAATTTGTGGGGCCATGAAGTTTTGTAATTTGTGTTCCTCTTTAAGAAAAATGATACACATTTACAGATATGAAATTCCAGTGGCCTCTCCAATGCCCCTGCCCACACTTAGCATAACATATGGCAACAAAGAATTCAAATCGAAATGAGGCAGCAGTCTTAATGAATCAGAATTAAAAAAATCTTACAGAAATATTACAAAGCAAAGTTACATCCTGCTAGAGACCCTTGCAAGGACTTAGAGGAGGCCCAAGCAAGTGAGGGCCCCTAAGCTACTTTAGTTTAAAATGGTGAAAGCCTTTGGATTTCACAATCTCTTTACCTCACAAATCCTTACTGGGCACATTTGTGTACAATGGAAGAAGCAGATACAAATGCAAGATCCTTTTCTGCCTTTAAGGAACTTGAATGTTTACAAAAAATGTGAGTCCTGAATGCCCTCTAAGGGCCCACCTGCTTCGTCTATCTTTCATAGTCTGTAGGCCTGGGTTTTGGGACCCAATGGCTATGTGATGATTAAAAGGCAGAGCATAATAAAAGATGTCAGAGAACTTTAACATATATGTATTTTACATATTTATAAAACCAAACATAGAAGTCTTTATCTTTTTACTATATATATGCATATACATACACACATATATATGTGTGTATATATGTAAGCTCAGTATGTATATATATGTGTGTGTGTGTGTGTATATATATGTAGGTTCATATATGTATATATATGTAAGCTCAGTAGCTTAGTCGTGTCTGACTCTTTTCGGCCATGGACCCACCAGGCTCCTCTGTCCATGGAATTTTCCAGGCAAGAATATTGGAGCAGGTTGCTATTTCCTACTCCAGGGAATCTTCCCAACCCAGGGATTGAACTCATCTCTTGAATCTCCTGCATTGACAGATGGGTTCTTTACCACTAGCATCACCTTAGGAAATCCTCATTAAGAATATATATATATATTCTACATATACTGTACATTTATACTATATATTATACATACATAGTAAGAAGATATATAATAAGAAATAAGATCTTAAATACATATGTTGTTGTTCAGTTGCTCAGTTGTGTCCAGCTCTTGCAACCTCATGGACTGCAGCACACCAGGCTTCCCTGTCTTTCACCATCTCCTGGAGCTTGCCCAAACTCATGTCCATTGAGTCAGTGATGCCATCTAACCATCTTGCCTTCTATTATCCCCTTCTCCTCCTGCCTTCAATCTTTCCCAGCATCAGGGTCTTTTCTAATGAGTCGCTCTTTGAATCAGGTGGCCAAAGTATTGGAGCTTCAGCTTCATCATCAGTCCTTCTAATAAATATTCAGGATTGACTTTAGGATTGACTGGTTTGATATCCTTGCCGTCCAAGGGATTCTCAATAGTCTTCTCCAACACCACAGTTCAAAAGCATCCATTCTTCTGTATTCAGCCTTCTTTACTGTCCAACTCTCACATCCATAGATGACTACTGGAAAACCATAGCTTTGACTAGATAGATCTTTGTCATCAAAGTAAGGTCTCTGCTTTTTAATATGCTGTCTAGGTTT
>SJXQ01009776.1:318744-491244 GCA_006408695.1 Aepyceros melampus | reverse complement strand
CTTACCTTGTGCTTATCACTGAGCTATGCTTTAGAGAGCAAATAAAAAAAACATGAGACAAGGTCCCCACTTTTCTGTCCAGTCTAGGCATCAGGCAGAACAAAGGCAGAGGAATATACGCAACCCCAGATGAAGACATCTGAGACATACTAGGTGGACATAATCAGCCTCCCAGGACTGATGATTTTGATTCTATCCTTGAAGAAGAACTAGGATGAACTAGGCTGTTCTAGGCAGGTGTTCTGGGTGTAAGGGCACAACACTTCTAGAAAGTAGGTATAGTTTGATATGGTTGGAACCAAGGGTGAGTGAGGAAAAGAAGCAAGAGATGAGATTAGAGAAATAGTCAGTGATTGCAGTGGTAGAGGGAAGGATAGCTTGGAGGTAAAATGTTTTAGATCAGAATTCTAGAAAGCACTGTATAATAACTGTTCTTGTAATGACAGAATCAGTTCAGTTCAGTTCAGTCACTCAGTCATGTCCTACTCTTTGAGACTCCATGAATTGCAGAACGCCAGGCCTCCCTGTCCATCACCAACTCCTGGAGTTCACTCAGATTCACATCCATTGAGTCAGTGATGCCATCCAGCCATCTCATCCTCTGTCGTCCCCTTCTCCTCCTGCCCCCAATCCCTCCCAGCATCAGAGTCCTTTCCAATGAGTCAACTCTTTGCATGAGGTGGCCAAAGTACTGGAGTGTCAGCTTTAGCATCATTCATTCCAAAGAACACCCAGGACTGATCTCCTCTAGAATGGACTGGTTGTATCTCCTTGAAGTCCAAGGGACTGTCAAGAGTCTTCTCCAACCCCACAGTTCAAAAGCATCAATTCTTCGGCGCTCAGCTTTCTTCACAGTCCAACTCTCACATCCATACATGACTACTGCAAAAACCATAGCCTTGACTAGACGGACCTTTGTTGGCAAAGTAATATCTCTGCTTTTCAATATGCTATCTAGTTTGATCATAACTTTCCTTCCAAGGAATAAGTGTCTTTTAATTTCATGGCTGTAGTAAATATATACAGTGATTTGGGAGCCCCTCAAAATAAAATCTGCCACGTTTCTACTGTTTCTCCATCTATTTCCCATGAAGTGATGGGACCAGATACCATGATCTTCGTTTTCTGAACGTTGAGCTTTAAGCCAACTTTTTCACTCTCCACTTTCACTTTCATCAAGAAGCTTTTTAGTTCCTCTTCACTTTCTGCCTTAAGGGTGGTGTCATCTGCATATCTGAGGTTATTGATATTTTTCCCGGCAATCTTGATTCAAGCTTGTGCTTCTTCCAACCCAGTGTTTCTCATGATGTACTCTGCATATAAGTTAAATAAGCAGGGTGACAATATACAGCCTTGACGTACTCCTTTTCCTATTTGGAACCAGTCTGTTGTTCCATGTCCAGTTCTATCTGTTGCTTCCTGACCTGCATATAGGTTTCTCAAGATACAGATTAGGTGGTCTGGTATTCTCATCTCTTTCAGAGTTTTCCACAGTTTATTGTGATCCACACAGTCAAAAGCTTTGGCATAGTCAATAAAGCAGAAATAGATGTTTTTCTGGAACTCTCTTGCTTTTTCCATGATCCAGCAGATGTTGGCAATTTGATCTATGGTTCCTCTGCCTTTTCTAAAACCACTTTGAACATCAGGAAGTTCACAGTTCACGTACTGATGAAGCCTGGCTTGGAGAATTTTGAGCATTATTTTACTAGCACGTGAGATGAGTGCAACTGGGCCGTAATTTGAGTATTCTTTGGCATTGCCTTTCTTTGAGATTGGAATGAAAACACCTTTTCCAGTCCTGTGGCTATTGCTGAGTATTCCAGATTTGCTGGCATATTGAGTGCAGCACTTTCACAGCATCATCTTTCAGGATTTGAAGTAGCTCAACTGGAATTCCATCACCTTCACTAGCTTTGTTCGTAGTGATGCTTCCTAAGGCCCACTTCACTTCACATTCCAGGATGTCTGGCTCTAGGTGAGTGATCACACCATCATGATTATCTGGGTAATGAAGATCTTTTTTGTACAGTTTTCTGTGTATTCTTGCCACCTCTTCTTAATATCTTCTGCTTCTGTTAGTCCATACCATTTCTGTCCTTTATCAAGCCCATCTTTGCATGAAATGTTCCCTTGGTATCTTTTCTTAAAGAGATCTCCAGTCTTTCCCATTCTGTTGTTTTCCTCTATTTCTTTGCATTGATCGCTGAGGAAGGCTTTACTATCTCTTGCTATTCTTTGGAACTCTGCATTCAGATGCTTATATCTTTGCTTTTCTCTTTTGCTTTTCACTTCTTTTCACAGCTTTGTAAAGCCTCCCCCAAGACAGCCATTTTGCTTTTTTGCATTTCTTTGCCATGGGGATGGTCTTGATCCCTGTCTCCTGTACAATGTCATGAACCTCATGTACATAGGTGAGATTGTTTATAGAGCATTTGTAAAATGAGAAGAAGGCTAAAATATGGAACTTTCAGAAATAATAACAGTTTTTTTAATAACTTTTTATTTTATATTGGAGTATAGCTGATTAACAATGTTGTGATAATTTAAGATAAAATGTGGGGCATCCTAATTAATCTCCCTTTAAAAAATTCCATATGTGAATTTCATAGACAAGAAAAGTATCAACATTTATTCTAGAAATTTGAAGATTTTTAACTTTTAAATTTCAATTAAATGCTTCCTTTGTCAGAAGGACTCTAAAGTATTTGTGAATTCTTTACCACATTAACCTATAGTACTAAGGATGAGTAAATATGACGGATTAAGTGTAAGATAAAGTTTTTCGTTTTAATTTCTGTGAAAACTTGCAAAAAGCTATGAGTTAAAATTGTTTCTCATTTTTTAATACACTTCAATTTTTAAAAAATGATCAAAAGTACGGTGTTGCAAATTAAAGGAACAGTGTCTTTTACAATAAAAAGGCTCTGGCTATCTTCAGTTTGATTAAAAAATCTGGAATCTTAAGAAGTCTGGGCTGCAGGTAGAAATGTGGTTGTTATGACTTTTCAGATCATAGTCATGTAGATGGTGGTTGGAGCCATCTACATAGGTGAGATTGTTTATAGAGCATTTGTAAAATGAGAAGAAGGCTAAAATATGAACTTTCAGAAATAATAACAGTTTTTTTAAATAACTTTTTATTTTATATTGGAGTATAGCTGATTAACAATGTTGTGATAATTTCAGGTGTACATCAGACTGACTCAGCCATACAAATAAATACATATATCCATTCTCCCAAACTCCTCTCCCATCCAGGCTGCCACATAACATTGAGCAGAGTTCCCTGTGCTACACAGCAGGTCCTTGCTGGTTATCCATTTTAAATATGTATATGTGTGTACATGTTGATCTTAAACTCTCTAACTTTCCCTTCCTCCTACCACTCCTTCCCGGCAAACAAAAGCTTGTTCTCTAAGTCTCTGAGTCTGCAGAAACAATAACATTTAAAAGGAGGAAGAGGGACAACCCCTAAAATATGATGAAAGAGATGGTTGGAGAGATGAATGAAAACTCAGGAAGGCTCATGAGAACCAAGAGATGGAGAACTGATCAGCTGGAGTGTCAGGAAACAATGCTATCAGATAATAGTTAATTGCATGTGACAATGAGTAAGTCACCGATGACCTTTAGAGATGCAGATGAGTTTGTCTGAGAGAGAGTTTGCCCTTACTTTAACAACTAGCTTTTTATGCACTGCCCTAGAGGTCTTTATAAGCATCAGGTGTTATAATAAATATTTAATGTTTTGAGTGGAAAACAATTTCCTATTATACTCTAAATTAAAGACATCTTTCTGGTGATTGTAAATCATTCTACCACGTAGATTATTCAGTGAGATAGTTTCATCTTTGACTGATTTTCCTAATTGTTTATCAGATGTTAATTCCCTATCTCAAATAATTTTAACATTATTTAAATCATTAGCTGCCAGAGTCATTAGCACTTAGTGACAAATGCCTGATTCAATTACTGGCCAGCCTCACTTCCATTCCTGTTTCCTCTCTTCATCTGCCCTTTGGAGTTTCCATATATCCTCCTCCAAAGTCTCAGTCCCAACCTTTAGAGGATTCAGTCCTCTAAAGTTCCACCCTTGTGGCAGAAAGCAAAGAAGATCTAAAGACCTCCTGATGAAAGTGAAAGAGGAGAGTGAAAAAGTTGGCTTAAAACCCAACACTCAGAAAACTAGGATCATGGCATCTGGTCCCATCACTTCATGGCAAATAGATGGGGAAACAATGGAAACAGTAGGATACTTTATTTTGCGGGGCTCCAAAATCACTGTAAATGGTGACTATAGCCAGGAAATTAAAATACTCTTGCTCCTTGGAAGAAAAGCTATGGCTAACCTAGACAGCATGTTAAAAAGCAGAGACATTACTTTGCCAAAAAATGTCTGTCTAGTCAAAGTTATGTTTTTTTCCAGTAGTCATATATGGATGTGAGTTAACTGAAGTTCTGAAAGTCGTTCAGTCATGTCCGACTCTTTGCAACCCCATGGACTATATAGTTCATGGAGTCCTCTAAGCCAGTACACTGGAGTGGGTAGACTTTCCCTTGTCTAGGGTATCTTCCCAGCCCAGGGATCGAACCCAGGTGCCCCCCATTGAAGGCAGATTCTTTACCAGCTGAGCCACAATGGTAAGAGTTAGACTAGAAAGAAATCTGAGTGCTAAAGAATTGATGCTTTTGAACTATGGTGTTGGAGAAGACTCTTGAGAGTCCCTTGGACTGCAAGGAGATCCAACCAGTCAATCCTAAGGGAAATCAGTCCTGAATATTAATTGGAAGGACTAATGATGAAGCTGAAACTCCAATACTTTGGCCACCTGATGAGAAGAACTGACTCATTGGAACAGACCCTGATGCTGGGAAAGATTGAAGGCAGAAGGAAAAGGGGATGACAGAGGATGACATGGTTGCATGGCATCACCAACTCGATGGACATGAGTCTGAGCAAGCTCTGGGAGTTGGTGATCGACAGGGAAGCTTAGCATGCTGCAGTTCATCGGGTCACAGTCAGACATGACTGTGTGACTTAACTGAAGTGAAAGTCTCAGTAAAGAATTGACTTTGGGGTAGGACTGACTACTCAACTATATATTTACCCTCTTAATATTTAACTGAATGAAGTCTATTTTCTCTCTCTTTTTTAGAATTATTTTTTCTTTTTCTTCTCAACTGAATTCACATCTTTCAGTGTTCCTCTTTTTTCCCCAAGATTCTTCATGTTCACTCTAAATTTCTAGCTCTTCTATCTTTATTTCACTCCTCATCTTCCTTCTCTTTTCGAGTTCTTCTTATCTTTCTTTGTTCCCTTTGTTTTATCTCTGCCCCTCCAATTATCTCAATAGTAATTGCTAATCATAAAAGTTACCAAAAAAGCAAAGATCTAGGTTTTGAAATCTGTCAACCATATAAGCAAGTCATATCCATTTCTAAAGCCTCGTGGAACATAAGACATTCTCTTTAGGATCTCCAAGAGCACTTTTTTCTAAGTTGACTTGCTGGTAATTAAATGCCAGCATTAAAGATAAATTAAGCTCATTTATTTTCATTATTTTACCATTACAATTACTTATACAACAATAATATTTCCAATTGTTTTTATAGCACATGTATAATATTTGAGTTACATTTGGGGATAAAGACTTGAGCTAAGATTGCTTCAGAGATGAACTATTCCATTTATAACATCATTTCTAAGGGAAAATGTGCATTGAGTTCCTAACAACTGATTAGCAAATTAAATTCTGGGATACACCTGTTTGTTAACAAGAAACTGTGTATAATTAGGGAGGTAAATCTGTTGGGAAAAAAATCAAATAGGTGAGCCAAAATGCAGAAGCTGGTGTTGTGATAAGAGAACTAGTATGTATTTGGGTATTTCATGACTATTTCAAAGCACGTTGATACACAGGCACTGCTCTGGGTGTCAAAACAACCTTGAGCACTAACAGGGTGGAGTTTTCTATTATTTAAAATTTGCAGATGAGAAAAGTGCTTTAAAGGGCCAAGTAACTTTCTCAAGGTCAGGTAACCTGGCTAGATGGAACTGCTACTGCTGCTGCTGCTAAGTCACTTCAGTCATGTCCGACTCTTTGCAACCCCATAGACGGCAGCCCACCAGGCTCCCCCGTCCCCGGGATTCTCCAGGCAAGAGCACTGAGTGGGTTGCCATTTCCTTCTCCAATGCAGGAAAGTGAAAAGTGAAAGGGAAGTCGCTCAGTCGTGTCTGACTCTTAGCGACCCCATGGACTGCAGCCTACCAGGCTCCTCCGCCTATGGGATTTTCCAGGCAAGAGTACTGGAGTGGGATGCCATTGCTTTCTCCAAGATGGAACTAGGTCTTCTTATTCAAAGTCTTTCCCAGAATGGCTGTCTTTTATATTGGGATCTGATCTTGAATAGATTGAGGGGCTTCTCTGGTGGCTCAGACGGTAAAGAATCTGCTTGCAATGCAGGAGACCTGGGTTCCATTCCTGGGTTGGGAAGATCCCCTGGAGAAGGGAATGGCTACCCACCCCAGTATTCTTGCCTGGACAATTCCATGGACAGAGGAGCCTGGTGGGCTACAGCCCATGAGATCACAAAGAGTTGGACACAACTGAGCAACTAACACTTCCCCTACACACTTAAGATTTTAATTTAAAACCAAAAGGTTCTGCTCATGCTGCTACTAAAGAAAATGCCTGCAAGCCACAGCACCAGATGCAGATGGTGGGATGGTTTTCTAGAATGGGGGTTAGAAGTCAGGCGGAGTATTATTCTCCAGCGTTCACTATGTAGAAGAAAAACCTCTTTCCCTAAAGCAATCGTAATTCTGAGTTGGAAGAAGTACTGGACTCCTACTCTGAGCTAAATACTTTGTTCAATTTCATTTTGTTTAATCATTCTGAAAACCTTATGAAGTACTCTTATTATGCCCATTTCACTGTGAAGAAACAAAGGCTCAGAAAGGCGATGTAACTGGCCCATGGCTCACTATCTTGTGAAAAGCAACATGATGATTTGGTTAATTTCACAGCTTGTGCTCTTATTTACAACTCATACTGGCTAAACTGCTTTATTCATCTTTGGGGATGCATTATTATACTCTAAAAAAAGAAAACAAATTTGTATAGGTTACTTTCCAACTTACCTGGATAGACAGAGCTATTGTGCTATCAAACTTCGGGTGGTAGGATGTAAGTCTATGTGAATTATGTCCCTTGGAGTTGGGCAGTGGACATCAGCTGATCACAGAGGCCTCAGGGACATCCACTAAACCATGAAATTGCTATAAATATTAAATGATTTTGAATTGGGATTCTGCATAAACTGTAACTTTTTAGTTGACTAATTTATTATGCCTCAATTTTGATTCAATGCACAGAAATGAGAAGCATCTCTAGTTAAAAAAAAATAGCCAATTCTTAGAGGATAAGAAGATATAATTTTAGAATATTTACTTTATCTCTGTATTATCATTTGGAGATATGGTAATCATAGCAATATTTCTTTCTAGATGCAATTTTTTTCTCTCTGTTCATGAAGCCCCAGAAAGAATTCTAACATGGCTCCTAATTCTTTTCTGTTTCTGTCTTATGGTTTCTTAATCTAAACTATATAGGAATAGCCTTGGTTACATGATAAACAGTCAATCCCAAAATATTTATGGCTTACTTCCAACTTTGGGGCAATATTCTGGGTAAAATTATGTTAGGGTAGGGATAAGAACATCCTCTTTTCCAGTCTGTTCTAGATTCTCAATATTTCATATCACATAAGACACAAGAATCTCCAGTGAGGATCACTGTATCTGTTAAGAGTGGGGAGTGATCTTCCATCAACAAAGACAACAGATGATTTGCAAGGATAAGATTTAAACTGGCTCCTGAAGAATGCATAGGATTTGAGTAAATGGAAAGCAAGAGATGTTTAGGGAAGAGCATGATCAAACTAGAGGTTCAAAGGAAGAATTTTTAAGATGTGTTTCTAAAACCAGGAGAAGCCCGCTCTTCATTGTGAACAGGTGTTTTTATGTGAGATAAAAGTAGAAAGTTAAATTTGGGTCAAATTTCAGACTGCCTTACATCTTGAGTTACTGAAAGTAATAGCAACTCAAATCTTTTGAATGCTTACTATTCACTGGAAACTATTCTAAGTACATGTTTCAGAGATTTGAACTTAATGATGAATATATGAATTAAATATGATAATTATCTCCATTTACAGATTGGGCAATCAAATCTCAACAAGGATAATGGACGGTAGGTAACAAGCTAGAACTTAAGTAACATGGGGCCATGAAAAGATTTGAAATTAGGGTGTGACATAGTTAAAATAGTGCTATTGGAATATTCATCTCTTGAGGATTATCAGAGTGGATCAGATGAAGGAAACACAGGGAGGCTACAAAGCAGGCAATCAGGAGCTTAGCATGAAGAATAAAGAATAAATGAGGGGCAAAGCTGTGCTTGAAGATGGGGGTGATAAAGAGAAACTGGGAGAACCAATTTTTAAGAATTAGCTCTTAACTAATTAATTAATTTTAAGAGAGGGTTGGTCGGGAGAAACTCGAAGCAAAAGTACTAGTAATAGTGGTAATCAAGTTGGCATTAAATTTTGAAATAATAATGAAAGGCAGAAATCATACAAAGATTTCCAAATAATAGTAAATGCTATAACTTGGACACAGTCTTTGATGCATTGTTTCAAAATGGCTGGAGCTCTTTTGTGATCAAACTGGACCACTCCTATGGTAATTGATCATGAATAATTGGCTGAAGCAGTCACTACCATTTTCTTTCACATCAAGTATGTGTGTATTTTTCACACTTCTGATTTCAAAATCTTTTTTGCCTACAGTATGCTCTTTGTAGAATTATGACACTGACCCTAACCCTGTTCGTATCACACTCTATGCATGCTGCTATGACTGCATTTATCAGGTTTTGTTATAATGTAAAATTTTTTAACTTGCCTGCATGTTCCCTAGACTCTGTGCTCCGTAAGAACAGAAATCAATCTCAATTATCTTTATGTCTCTAACACAGAGCAGAGCAATAAATAGTAAGTGCACAATAAATATTTGTTTAATGATGATTCCATAGTATATAGGAGAAACTTTTTATAACGCAAGTAAAATGGAATCCAAAGAAGTCTATCATGTAACTTCCTAGTTAAACTGAACTCAAGTTACTGTCTAGATAGTGTTTCCTTAAATAAATGGCCAATAAGGAGATGAATGAGAAATTTTATGATAGAGCCAGAAGTAGGGTGCTCTTCAAGCAGATCTTACAAGGAAGGGTAACTAAAGTCCTCTAAGGATCCACCTGCATTTTGTTTAGTCAAACTGACTTATTTTTGTAACTTTTAGATTGTTAAAGGACTACTTTTGGTGTCTCATGAGGTAAAATTAAGTTCTGAGGTACCATCTATATAGGACTTAAGGGATTATATGCATGTGTGTAAAATATGTAATACATGTAATTTACTTTGTAAAATACTTAGAACAGAGCATGACACAGACCAAGCTCTATTTATACAATTCAAAGATGGGATAAAGCAGTGCAGCAAGTTAGAATTAAAGACTTTGTGCATTGTTTGTTACTTAGGATAATGTTTTCTGCTATAACAAACAAATCTCAACAAATATCAGTGACTTAATGAATATTTCTTTCTTGCACATAAACAGTTCCCATGTGAATGTTCCCAGCTGGTAGCTGGTCTTCCAGATGATCTTTCTGGAACAGAGGACTCCATCATCTTACAACTTTGCTCTTCTCCAGGGCTGATTGCATTAAGCTTATTGATGGGGAAAAATGAGAGTGAAAAAGACACACTCATTTCTTTCCCGTAATCCTCAAAGTGACAAGTATTATTCCACTCAGATTCTATTAGCTGGTAATATCATTATTATCAATTCCAACTGCCCAGCCTGCTGTGTCTATTTTCTTCATCCTCCTTGCTGGTAAGAACTAGCCACGTGGCCACATCAACTGAAAGGGAGAATGGGAATTCTTTCTTCATTATTTTCTCTGTTTCCTGATTCCTAAGCCTCTCTACCTTAACTTCATGACTTGGGTGAAGAGATTGTATAGTTAATCTTTTTCCTAACACTGAAATCCTATTCAATTAAGAAGTCTAACTGACCTTTGATGTTCAAAGTTTTGTTCAGACTTACCTGTCTTACTAAAATAAATATCATTTTCAACTAAGTAAAGATCTTGACTCTATTTTCTTTAATTTCTACATCACAGTGAGCTGATTCTGGCTGAAGAATCTCATTCTTAGAATATCTTGCTAACAGTAGCACATAGTAGCCCATAACACTCTGACATTTTCCAACAACTTCCTTTAAAAGCTATAGTCTCAGGAAGCACATATTCTGCTTCCAAATGATTACAGTCTTACCAAATATTTAACATTGTATAAGGTGAGTTTCCAACTGCCCAGCCTGCTGTGTCTATCTTCTTCATCCTCCTTGCTGTGTATGCTAAGTTGCTTCAGTCATGTCTGACTCTTTGGACTGTAGCCCACCATGCTCCTCCGTCCACGGAATTCTCCAGGCAAGAATACTAGAGTGGGTTGCCACGCTCTCCTTCAGGGGAGCTACCTGACCCAGGGATCAAATCGACATCTCTTACGTCTACTTGCACTGGCAGGCAAGTTCTTTACCACTATCGCCATCTGGGAAGCCCTTCATTCTCCTTACCTGACTTCTAAGTCAGTGCCATACATTTCATATTTGTTCTTACAGCAGAACCCTGCTCCTGGTAGCAATTTCTGTTTTAATTTCTGTCTTAAATGTCAGTTATAATAAAAGATCTCTAAATAATAATAAAAAAAAAATCTCCAAGATTTCAGTAAGTCAAAGATTTACTTCTTGCTGATCAGATATTCCACTTTTTCCACTCAAGAGTAATACTCCAGCAGAATGAATCTATCTTTTGTCCACGTGTCTTTGGATTCATAGAAATACTTCCTTGGCTTGAAATTACTCACCCCTTTCTTCCAGCTAAATTGTTAACGTATTCTATGGAATGGCAGCTCTGGTCACCCAGTAGCCCACAGAAGACTTAGATATGTGGACCCAGATTTGACAGACTGGATGAATTGGCAGCTGTCAGTCTCTAGTGTGTCTTAACATTTTAAAATCCAAGCTCTTTAAAGAAAATACATAAAAGTTTTACACTCTCCAATTTCCTTTTTCCACTACAACCAATATTTTGGAAGTGAGAAGTGGGTCAGTTATTATACATTCAATATTTTTCTGAGCACAGAGTGAAATCTGGTAGTAGAAAGCATAGAACTGGAGTGAGGAAGGGGAAGGGATAGATAAGAGTGTGCCTTACTTGTCTGACTCCCTAACAAGACTCGAAGCTGCTTTCTGACAGGGGTTTTATCTATAACATTCCTATGCCAGACATGATGATTTGCCCAGAGTTTGTGTCAATTCATTTTCCTTGATGTATGGTGAGAAGCACAGGCTCTGAAGTCTGACTGTCATTGTTTCAATGCCTCCTCTGCCAGCTGCTATGAATCCTGGGCAAGCTACTTATTCTTTCTGTGTCTCATAATGAATCTAGAATATTGGGAAAATAGAAATGCAGGAGACTCAAGAGATGTGGGTTCAATGCCTGGGTCAGGAAGATCCCCTGGAGAAGGAAATGGCAACTTGCTCCAGTATTTTTACCTGGAAAATTCCATGGACAGAGGAGCCTGGTTGGGCTACAGTTCACGGGGTGGCAAAGAGTCAGATATGACTGATCATGCATACACATGACATGACACGTGATGACAGAAATGCTTATGTCAAAGGCCTTTTTCGAAACTTAACTGAGATATTAAATGTAAAGGGCTTAGAATAATACATCGGCCCAGCGTAAGCTTTCAATAAATGTTAATCACAGTTTTGAGATATAGCATAGCATGGTATTTGAGAGTAGGGCTCTGAAGCCAGGCTATCTGAGTTCTAATCTCTGTTCTACTTATTCCTTCTAATTTTTCCAAGGAGACCTTAATTTCTTTATGCTGTTTTTATATGACATACATTCAACCAACACTAATATTATATTGAACAGTTAAATGAATAATTTAAATGTTAAAATTAGTCCAAGGTAAGTAGTTAAAACAATGCAAATTCTGACATCTGATATGGTTTGTGGCCTTGTTTTTCACATTAATACTGACATGAAAACGTTCGTCAAAAGTGCCTGGTTTATAAACCAGAGGACAAGCTTTTGCCTTGTCTTTCTTTTCCATTGTCCACCCTCAAAATATGCAATTCAAATGACGAGAAATCGAAATATCAAAAGAACACATTCTATGCACTTCAAAATAGCAAGCATTTCCCTAATTAGTCTGTTCTTACAAACTGAAGGATTTGGGAAACGGGATGGATTGACAACATTTTATAGGGAAGAAAGAATTATATTTAAGAACTTTACTGTTTATCCAGGAAAGATTTAAAAAAAGGTAAAATAATATCCTAGGAAACTACGTGGCAGTTTCTAATAGGAAAGATTTTTAGTCACTTATCACTGTTTGCAGTAGTGTTTCATAGTTTCTGACAGTAGAACGCTTGCTTAAGGAAAAAAAAAAAGATACCACCACCCACATTTTGTCTGGAGTTAATATGTATTTTTCCACTTGTCAGAGTGTGGGAGGCTCTCTGTTTATGTAATTACAGCTTTCAAAAATCGCTTAAATAGACATGAGTAAAGAAGTGAAACTGCCTGTGGAATATTCAGATGACACTGAATCTGTTGGGTCTATGGGATTTTCTTAGAAAAACTGAGATGTTTTTTCAGCTCTCACTTGGCTAGAACTGTGCTTTGCTGGAGGTTCAGAAACAGATTTTCCACAGTTGCTGACAATGGTCCCAATGAGTTTTCCGTATAAACAAGCTCCCCAAAACAACTGAACCCACCTCCGTCAGGGACACTTGGGAAAAAGCCAGAATTCTGTCTTCCCATATAGCCTGGGGTGTGGCATAGCCAAGGAGATCAGGACGAGGGAGGCAAACCCTACCCAAACTTGCTACAGTTTTCTTCTTTTCCTCATGGGCACATCTTTATGTTATATTAAGGAACAGAAGAATTAGACATGAGTGTGAATGCAGAATGAACAGAAAGTTGAGACGAAATTGGGCTTGTGTTTTTGAGGGGCAAATGGTCATCTTCACTCACCTTTATTCATTTTTTTGAACAGGTAAAAATAGTAATGCATATCTTTCTCAAAGTTCCTTGTGTCTTTTAGGGACACTTGGGAAAAAGCCAGAATTCTGTCTTCCCATATAGCCTGGGGTGTGGCATAGCCAAGGAGATCAGGACGAGGGAGGCAAACCCTACCCAAACTTGCTACAGTTTTCTTCTTTTCCTCATGGGCACATCTTTATGTTATATTAAGGAACAGAAGAATTAGACATGAGTGTGAATGCAGAATGAACAGAAAGTTGAGACGAAATTGGGCTTGTGTTTTTGAGGGGCAAATGGTCATCTTCACTCACCTTTATTCATTTTTTTGAACAGGTAAAAATAGTAATGCATATCTTTCTCAAAGTTCCTTGTGTCTTTATCATGGTTCATATTTTTGAATTTATTATTTTTATTTCTAAACAGCTTTACTATGGTCAATTAATATACACTAAACTTCATATTTTAAAAGTATACAACTTGATAAGTTCTGACATATGTATAAAATCAAGAAATAAATATATTCATCATGTCCAAACATTTTTGGGCCCTCTTGAAATCCTCCTTCCTGCCCCTCCTTGCCTTTCTGCCTCACTTCCCCCATCACCACCTCCTCATCCTCTGGTAAGCCACTGCTCTGCTCTCTGTCTTAGTAGATGGGTTTGCATTTTCTAGAATTTTATAGAAATGGAATCACATAGAATGTATTCTTTTTCGCAACAATTCTTTCACTCAGAAAAATTGTCTTGAAATTCATCCATCTTCTTGTGAGATTTATTTCTTTCCTTTCGCTGAGTAGTATTCCAAATCGTGTAGGATATATCACAGTGTGTTTATCCACTCATCTGTTGATAGACATTTGGATTGTTTCCAAATGCTAGCTATTACAAATAAAGCTGCTATGACATTTGTGTATAAGTCTTTGTATGGATATGTGCTTTTGATTTCTTTTGGATGAAAAACTAAGAATGGAATGACTGAAACACATGGTAAGTATATTTTTAAATTTTAGAGAAACTACTAAACTATTTTTCAAAGTAGTTATACCATTTTACATTCACACTAGCAGCACTGAGAATTCTGGCTCCTTCATATCACCAGACACTTGGTATAGTCAGATGTTTCAACTTTAGCCATTCTAAGAACTGCGATTTTAATTGACATTTCCCTAATGACTGGTAATGTTGAGCTGCTCTTCACGTGCTTATTTGCCAACCATATATCTGTTCAGAATTTTTTTACCCATTTTTCATTGAGTTGTTTGTTTTCTTACTATCAATGTACATTTTCTATCTTTAAATAAATTATTCTATTAAGAAGGGTAACTATCCTGGCTCCCAGGTTGGGTGGGGCCGCGGACTGTGTTCAGCAATTGGGTAGGGCCTTATGCTCAGCTTTACCGCTAGGTGGGATTTCAGGCTGGCACCACGGCAGGGCACTGCAATAGACTGGGCTCTGAGGATGCTCAGTGTCACTGTCTGGGCTCCCCTGCCATGCTACTAATGGTTAGGCTGAGTATGGCCAGGGCTGCTGGCTTAACTCCCTGCCAAAGTGGGCAGTAGGATGCAGCTTCTGGGTATCTGTGGCCAGGCTTCCCAGAGGAGTGCTGAGCAGTTGGGCGGACTGGGTGGGTTCCCTATCGGCTGAATGGGTTCCATATCCACTATGACCAATTGACTGGGAATCCGAGTCAACCTAGTTCCCTGGCCAGAGAGGGCCATTGGCTCCACAGATGGGCAGAACTTCTGGCTGGCATGTCTGGTCAGGTGCTGCTGTGAGCAGGGACATTACCCACAAGATCTGAGTGCTGTTTACTGTAAGCCCACCACCATCTTCTCCATCTGTATCTGATCTACAGTAGTCAAGCTCCATATATCCCTGCAGTGATCCCCATGAGAAGAGATTGGAATGAGCCCTCCAGGAAGTATCCCACAACGTTGGCCAAGCTGGATGTCTATCTTGGGCTCTCCTTTGTCCACTGGTGAAACTGTAGGCCCAGGAGGACCCTCTCAAAGCAGAGCTGTGCAGGCCTAGGGGAAGGCCTGAGGTCAGTGTAAAAGCACTCTTCTTACCTATACATTGTGGTCCTTCTCAGTCCATGTTGTCTTGGAGGGTGTTCCAGCATCATCCCAGGTTCTGGGAGTTTCATCAGCTAACTCTAAGTTTAGTATGCTCTTCTTGTTCTAATAACTTAAAGTTGATCCTGAGGTTACTGTTTGAGACCTCACTATCTTTCTAATATTTTTCTCATATTTAGTTCTATAAATTTTCTTCTACTGTCAGTCAGTCAGCCAGTTCAGTTGCTTAGTCGTGTCCAACTTTTTGGGACCTCATGAACCGCAGCATGCCAGGCCTCCCTGTCCATCACCAACTCCCAGAGTTCACCCAAACCCATGTCCATTGAGTTGGTGATGCCATCCAACCATCTCATCCTCTGTTGTCTTCTTCTCTTCCCACCCTCAATCTTTCTCAGCATCGGGGTCTTTTCAAAAGAGTCAGCTCTTCGCATGAGGTGGCCACAGTATTGGAGTTTTAGCTTCAACATCAGTCCTTCCAAAGAACATTCAGTCAGTCAGCCAGTTCAGTTGCTTAGTCATGTCCAACTTTTTGGGACCTCATGAACCGCAGCATGCCAGGCCTCCCTGTCCATCACCAACTCCCGGAGTTCACCCAAACCCATGTCCATTGAGTTGGTGATGCCATCCAACCATCTCATCCTCTGTTGTCTTTTTCTCTTCCCACCCTCAATCTTTCTCAGCATCGGGGTCTTTTCAAAAGAATCAGCTCTTCATATGAGGTGGCCACAGTATTGGAGTTTTAGCTTCAACATCAGTCCTTCCAAAGAACACCAGGACTGATCTCCTTTAGAACGGACTGGTTGGGTCTCCTTGCAGTCCAAGGGGCTCTCAGGAGTCTTCTCCAACACCACAGTTCAAAAGCATCAATTCTTCAGTGCTCAGCTTTCTTTATAGTCCAACTCTCACATCCATATATGACCACTGGAAAAACCATAGCCTTGACGAGGTGGACCTTTGTTGACAAAATAATGTCTCTGCTTTTTAATATGCTGCCTAGGTTGGTCATAACTTTCTTCCAAGGAGTAAGCGTCTTTTAATTTCATGGCTGCAGTCACCATCTGCAGTGATTTTGGAGCATCTTATACTGTAGTTTACTGCTAAGTAGTATCCTACAAATTTTGATATGCTTTTTTATGTTCATTAGTTCACAATTACTTTCTAATTTCTGTTTTAAGTTTTTTTTAACTCATACAATATTTGGAAGAATATTATTCATTTTCCAAATACTTAAGACTTTTCCAGAAATCTTTCTGTTGTTAATTTCTAAATTAACTTTGTTAAGGTCAGGAAACATACTTTGTAGGATCTGAATATTTTCAAATTTATTGAGATTTGTATTCTGTTTTAGAATATGGCCCATCTTGGTTGATGTTTAATGTGCAAACTTAAAAAGAATGGGCAGCTTGGTTGTGATTGTTCTTTGTGAAGAATTTTAGTTTGTAAGTAGAAGGATAGCTTCATATCATTATTATTGCATCAAATATTCAAGATTAACCTCTGAACACTGCAGTGTCTACTCCATAGTAGCAAAGACCAAGCATGGGCTTGTTCCTACAGAGTCATAAATGGCTATGATCCCACTCAGACTCTGGTATTCAGTCTATCAGACAGTGTTAGACAGCAATCTCTGGAGTAACAAGTACAAATCAAGATCCCTGAGTAATCCGTTTGGCACAAAGAATGTTCCTATTCTTGAATGTGTATCTTTGAATTTACTATCAGAGGAAAATCAGATGGTCTATAAGTGAGGCAGGAAGACATTTACCATGTTCTTGGAAAGATATATACAGTTGTTGGGGGAGATTTGTCTTCTCAAAGTACTCAAATAAAATTTTCATTTTTCCTTTTACTTGTTAAAGAAGTTTTTCTAATTCCTCCATTGAAAAGCATAGAGACCTAATATCTAAGATTTACTGTTGTTGTTTTGAGGAGAAAAATATTGTAGAAGAAATGGCTTCTGAATTAAGCCTTTCTGGATTCAAATCTTGGCTTTCCCACTCAAGATGACTTATGCCATAGAAGATTAACACACAGTGGAAAGAATTAATACATTTAAACACTTAAAACAGTGACTCAATAAGCATTAGTTCTTATTATTGCTGGAAAAATTTTAAAATGTGATGAATCCAAGGTAAGTAAATCTAAACTTGGCAAAGTAATTCAAAATCATTTTAATTCTAGTATTCATCTGTACAGATTTTTACTTCATTTTAGAGGAAAAAATATATTGCTTCAACAAAAATGGGAGTAGCTTTCTCTGTCTGCTGGGATCCAGTTCTGCACTCCGAGCTGTCATGTAAAGGCAGTGTGGCTTAGACATTCATACAACGTGTACTCATATTCTTTTGCATCCCTGCCAAAATCATTTAGAGATAACAAATCAGGGCTGAACAGCAGCTTTCTATACACAATTAGATGTCAAATTATTACCAATTAAACTCTGTACAGTTATGGTCCAAATTAAAAGTTTATTGCTCAAATTAAGGTTTTTGTGAATAAAGAATATTCAGCACTTCCTTATAATAGAATGAGCTCTAAGTATGCTCACAATATTGACTTATGAATATTTGTTCTTTTTTTGATTGTTGTTTCTAAGGATCCCATCTATATAACCAGAAACCAGAATCAAATGGTCATATTAAGTATATAGGAAGAAGAAGATTGAATGAATTGAGGAATCAAGGTTTTTGTTTTTTGTTTTTTGTTTTTTTCATATCCAGTAGTACAGGATGAAAATGAACTCCAACTAATTTGGACTTTCTTTCAATTGTATTGATTCTCCTTTGAGGAGAAAATGAGAATTATGTTTGACTTTCTGAAATGTGTATTTTTTTAACATTATAGAAAGCCTCAGTACTATTTGTCAATATTAATTTTAAAGTACCCTGTTCCCTTTGTATTATGTATAGTGCCATTTCTAAAATTAAACTAGATGTCACATCAATTGCTTATGTCCTCATTAGTAGGAATCATGTTCTATATTACACTATAGGAATTAATTCCAAAAATAATTTCTTGGCTGGTAATTGATCTAATAGAGTTAATGTGAAGTTTATTTTCTGTAAATTCACCAGGAAGTGGTAGAAACAATGATTTGGGGATTTTAACAGATGGTAAACAGGCTAACAACATTGCTTTTTATCTTGAAGATCTCTGTCCAGCAATATATTTTGTTGATCAGTTGAGACTATTGAAATGGAAGACAAAGCAAACATATGAAGCTGAATTGAGCTGTGTAAGAATATGATTCTGTAATGCATGCACGCATGTTAAGTCGCTTCAGTCATGTCTGACTCTTTGCTACCCCATGGACTGTAACCCACCTGGCTCCTTTGTCTGTGGGATTCTCCAATCAAGAATACTGGAGTAGGTTGCTAGTCCCTCCTCCAGGGGATCTTCCCAACCCAGGGATCAAACTCGCCTTTCTTATGTCTCCTGCATTGACAAGCGGGTTTTTTACCACCAGTGCCACCTGGGAAGGCCATGGTTCTCTAATACTTGAAGTTTTTTCTAGCCTATGAACTTCTTAGTTCAATAATGTCTTTTCCTATTGGTTTATATTTTTCTGATTTTGACTCTATTATCAATTACCTACTGCTTATTATATTAATATTTATATCTGGGGTTTTGAGATTCATAATCAGTAAACCTCATTGAAATCTGGTTTTATGTCCTGATGCATTTGATATTTTTTACTTCTTCAACAGAACATCACTTTACTTTCATAAGAGAAATGGAACTTTAGACAATAGTAGAATGGCACCTGCTAAGAAGTACTTTTTTATACAAACAAGGCAGAAATGCTACTAGCTTGTTGTGGTGATGGGGTGTGTTAACTTCTCACTGTGTCTTTCTGCTTAGGAATTGAAGACACACTTGTCAGTAATAGTTTCCAGAATAATTTTTAAAAATCTGTGATTCCCTCTCTTGTCAGTTTTAATAAAGACTCACTACTGTCTAAGCTTGCTTGGAAAATTGTTACCTATCAGCAGGATAGAAGACAAACATATACCATATTGACAGCTGTAGAAAATATGTCCCTAATGATGGAAACTAAAGGGTAAAAATTGCTTTTTAACAATACAGTCATTTGTAAATTTTCTTTTGAAGCTATAACTTGAGTTCTAGAAAGCTGACAATTGACACTAGTAGTGAAAAACTAATTTTATAGTCTAACCTAAAAGCAAGTTTGCTCTGATGAGTGGTCAGACGGTGAACTAGACAGACAAAGACTCCATAATGCTTGAATCAACCCAATACTATTCACTGACAGAATTTCTGTGAACAGTGATCTTTTATCATAAAATATAAATATATCACTATTGAGAAACAATAAAAGAACAGTAAAATTCTCCCTGTGTACTAAAATGAGAATGAAATCATCGTGTTATTCCAAACAAGTGTTTATGTTCCTCTGGTTAACTATAATGATTTACATTTTTAGTTAGACAATTTAGATCTGTTCTTAGGTTTGTCAGATTTATGTCGTTATGACTATTGAACCTAACATATTGTGTTGGTATTGGGACAAGTTCAACATCTATGTAATCAACTTATTGTACTTCACTGTGTATATAGGAAATACAATTCAACTTTCAATGTAGTAAATATATAATATATTAAGTCATTTTATAGTGGCATCTAAATAGAAATATAAAGTAGAACTCTGAGACTAGAATGAATGAATAAATGGCCTGCAGACTTGCTGGAGGAATACATGAATGAGTGAATGAATGAGTAGAATACATTGACTTTATTGGATCAGACTCACTTTTAAAAATCTTGTGGAAGTATAAGCTCCCCTGAAGTGCATCTCTGATACGAACATTGGCTGCTCTGTAGAGAGGTTGTGCTCCCAGTGGACTGATTTGTTCCGTAAGGTGCATACAACTCGAGTGGGATAATAAGTCAGGTGTCACCCACCATAACAGAACTTGTAAGGAGGAAAGTTCAATAACAAATGATTCTGTGTCAAATATGGCTAACAATGTATGAAGAATTTGAGATGGCCCCTAGTGTAAGGAGACCAGGAAAAGGAGAGCAGGGTCTGCTGTCGTGAAGTCATGTTTTACAGCTTGATGCTTTCCTACTGCCATGCAGTTAGCAGGAGAGACACCAATTATGGTCAACATGTTATTCAATTATTTTTTTTAATCATCAGCTTGGAGAGAAATCATCTCAATGTCAATGTTACTTTTTGGGAGAGATGGATGGGGAGAAATAATTCAGGTTTGAAAATAGTCATCTAAATTTACAGCTGTATATGGTCAAACAACTATTGATGCTTGAGAGTTTCCAATTGCTGGTAATAGACTGGAAAAAAAGATAATGTGTTTGATCGATCAGCATGAACAAATTTCATTTAGGGGATCAATAACAGTTTATACTTGACAGAGCTGAGGGACCACATTTATTTTTTTCCTTTGATTGAATAAATGTTTTCAATGGGACTGCTAATGTAAAGCAATCCTAACTGTTTCTTAACTTGAGGCACAGCTTTGGCTGTGGTGTTATTGCAAGCTATGTGTATTTAAAACTAATATACAGAAAAGTGGATAGCCAGGGGCTGGAGCAGTTGAACGAAACTAATGTACAGTTTATTAAAACAACACATGGCAAGAGAAAGGTTTCATTTTCTTGGTGTCGAGCAATGGGAAAAATAAGAGAGAGACATTACATTTCATGGTGCTAAGCTTTTCTTGTGTTTATTTTCTTTGTCTACCCCTCTTTTGATTAAGATTAAACCCTTCATTGAATGAAATAAATTATAAGAAATATTAAGTAGCAAAAAAGAATCAAATACCTGTGACCAATAACCTCAGGGTGAATCTTCTCAAAGCACTCACAACATTGCCTGATTTAGCAATCTGTATGGATGTGAGAGTTGGACTGTGAAGAAGGCTGAGCGCCGAAGAATTGATGCTTTTGAACTGTGGTGTTGGAGAAGACTCTTGAGAGTCCCTTGGACTGCAAGGAGATCCAACCAGTCCATTCTGAAGGAGATCAGCCCTGGGATTTCTTTGGAAGGAATGATGCTAAAGCTGAAACTCCAGTACTTTGGCCACCTCATGCGAAGAGTTGACTCATTGGAAAAGACCCTGATGCTGGGAGGGATTGGGGGCGGAAGAGAAGGGGACAACAGAGGATGAGATGGCTGGATGGCATCATGGACTCAATGGACGTGAGTCTGAGTGAACTCTGGGAGTTGGTGATGGACAGGGAGGCCTGGCGTGCTGCGATTCGTGGGGTTGCAAAGAGTCGGACGTGACTGAGCGACTGAACGGAACTGATACACATCTGGCTGGCACTTTTCCCCTAGATCCATCTTCCTATCAAATATAGCACTTAGCTCAGTAAAGGCTGTTGAGTGAACAAATGGTTGAATCAGTGTCTAGTGATGATGGCTGCTAAGTAGCCTCAGTCGTGTCCAACTCTTTGTGACCCAGCGGACTGCAGCCCACCAGGATCCTGTGTCCATGGGGTTCTCCAGGCAAGGTACTGGAGGGGGTCACCACGCCTTCCTCCAGGGGGTCTTCCTGACCCAGGGATGGAACCTGCATCTCTTCCTACTCCTGTGCTGGCAGGTGGGTGCTTTACAACTCTTGGCAAATAACCTTATTGCTGATCCATTCATTTGGCTCAGTAGGTAGGCCTCAGTTTTGGGATATCTGCACACTGTGCAGAATGGAAGCTCTCCTCCCTTTCTGGATGCAAAGGCCACTTTGTGCAACTCACCAAATGGTATCACTACAGGAGAGAGGTTTCCCACTGATTGTCTTAAAAATGAAAGTGAAAGTGAAAGTCCCATAGACTATACAGTCCATGGAATTCTCCAGGCCAGAATACTGGAATGGGTAGCTTTTCCCTTCTCCAAGGGATCTTCCCAACCCAAGGATGGAACCCAGGTCTCCCGCATGGCAGGCAGCTGAACCATAAGGGAAGCCAATGATGGGTGGGTATTTGGGTAGTTCTGGCAGCAAAAAGATGAAACTGGCATTTTAAGCAGAGGAATTTCCTGATCACTTTCTTTTTCTTTCACATGAGAGAGAAATAGTGCTTCTTTGAGCTAGGAGCCATTTTTATTAGCCTTCAGGATTCCGTCCTCTGAAGGACTGTCATTTCTACCACCCTCTGTTTTCCTCTCGGGATTAGAAAACAGAGATTCTTGACACACAGCTTTTCCTTTCTCTTGCACGCGTCCTAAGTCACTTCAGTCATGTCGGACTCTTTTGCGACGCTGTGGACTTTAACCCGCCAGGTTCCTCTATCCCCCGTATTCTCCAGGCAGGAATACTGGAGTGGGTTGCCATACCCTCCTCCAGGAGATCTTTCCAACCCAGGAATTAAACTCACTTCTCTTAAATCTCCTGTCTTAGTGGGCGGGTTCTTTACCACTAGTGCCACCTGAGAAGCCCGTTCTCAGCCTTAGTTATGATAGAAGGAGCTCTCTACAGAGGTCTTGGGTCAAGCTCCACGATAGTCCAAACCACTCTATTGATGTTTCCTTTCAGAAAGATATGGCGGCACCACTATCAGGAACAGGAGTCAAGCTATTTTATGCAAATACTTCCAATTCGGGTGGCACTTAGAAAAAGAGGGAAGTAAAGTTTCCCCAGCAAAGAGTTTCCTTTCTCTGAACAATGTATACAAATTCTTCCTCCAAGAGGCTGGAGTTGCATCGCCCGGTAATTAAGTTCACGATGATACAGATGACAAGCGTGCCTTGAAAAATGGGGGAGATGCCAATAGTACATACAGCGCCTGTTTCCAGCTGCCTCCGCCAGCTCCAAGTTCCCCGGCACGTGCCTCCGAGTGAGAGCTGAGCTGGTGAGAAGCTGCTCCTGAGGAGGAGAGCTGTGCCAGGTCTATTTTAGGCACTGGGGCTTTGAATTGTTTAAAATGCATATTGTTTGCGTACATCTCACAAAGGGAAATGCCAGCTCCTAATGCCCCGGGGCAGCTTGTATGTCAAAAGATTAAGTCTTCAAGTCCTACAGCCGAGGGGTCATTACCAATGTACTTCCAGGTCACGGTGGATGCAGCAGAGTTTGAGGCAATGGTTGACCTTTGGATGGCTCTTCAGGGGGATGTGGCTTCTTAAGGCATAAATAATCATTTTTAATTTGTTTGTCTGAGTTCTGTTTGTTTATGAATGCAAATGTATTGAACATATGTGACTTAACTCTTCTTGCGAAGAGAAAAGCTAGCATTTCTCCCTTTCTAAACAAAACACTTAAAGGAGGAAAGAAGACGACAGAATAAATAATAGCAATTAGTCAATTATACTCTGCTACTTGGAAGTTTGAGATGATCATTTTAAAATTGTGCTTTAAAGTGATCAGTGTTACAAAACTGCCTCAGTATTACAAAAACAGTCTTTGTTCCTTTCCTCACATATTAGCTAAAATTTAAAATAGCTTGAAGATGCCTTAAAAATCTTCCAACTATTTATATTCTTTTGCTTTTAAATCAAAGTTTTTTGTTTTGGAGGGACTAAGTGTTCATACTAGGCTCATCTGGGACTGAATTAACTTCTGATGTCTTTGTGATCTCTTCACTTCTGTGGAGGTACAAAAGTTAAATATGAAGTAGAATAATAAATCCCAGAACAATAAGCAATACGCATGATTTCAACAAGCTTCCTTTTACTGCTATCAACTAGTGTCTACTATTCTTAAGACCCTGAAAGTTTAAAAAAGATAAGACTTGAGACTTATGCCTAAATGAGGGAAATAAAGCAGAGAGGATCTTGGAAATACAGTGGTGAGCAGTAATTAATTACATTATTTTAATTTAGTTATTAAAAGCAATATATTTAATGGAGCATGAGTGACATTGTACTGTTGTAGTGAAAATTCACATTGATTTTACAGATAGTAGAAGGTCTCTAAAGAGTGTGTTATGAAACAGATTATATCAAGATAACTATTGTAACAGGGAAGTGACATTAGCTATTTTAAGAATAACAGTGACACGTTTGTAATGGCACAATATGATAGAAATTTATATTTTGGTCTCATAAAAGCCAAAACAGGTGTTCTGAATTGGTGGCTGCCTTTCCTCTAAGTGTAATTCAAGGATCCAGACCCTTTTCATCTTGTGGGTTTTGCCTTCTTGATGCATGGCACCCAAACACAGCCAAGACACTCCGACCCACCCCCAGGCTGGCAGAAAGAGCATGAAGGACTTGTGTGGGAGGCTTTTGTGGGTCAGTCACTTCCACTCAAAAGTTACTCACTGGAGCTAAGTTTAGTGGCCACACCCTACTACACAGAAGGGAGGAAAAGACAGTCTAGCTGCATTCTGAGGAAGAAGAAATAAGTTTGGTGAAGAGCTAGCCAGCATTTGACACAGCTATGACATTTTAAAATAACATCACATCACTATTAGATCCAGTGATAATAAACTCCATGGTGGATGTGACACTTTATACCACAGTCCCCAGAAGAAAGCCATTTACTTCTTTCAAAGTAAAAGATTTTGAATAACTGCACTTTGCACTGTCTGAAGTGATGTATTTACTTTTGAAAGAAGATATGGCAAGGGTCCCAAGCCCTCTTGGAGAATTGCTGCAGCCGTGGAGAGAGGTGATGGAAGCAGAAGTCGGCTCTGCTGTAAACCTTCTGTTGGGTCCCTGGCTTCCAGACAGCCCTGGTTTCTATCCAGACCCACTGAACGGTCATGCTTGGAAGCAAGCAATCCCATCTAATGTGCTCCCATTGGCTTGACTCTTGCGACACCAAGTAGTTAGGCAGTAGATGGTAAACATTTTAGTAGCTGACTTAATTTTCTTTTGATCTTTCAACAAAACTTAATAGAACTAGTTGTACATATCATAAATGACAGTGGCATGGGTATATTTACAATGGAACATTTAGCTGAATCACTAATATTTAGATCTTTTAATATAATTTACTTAAGTAATTTATATTGATTTTAAATATGTGCTGATTTCCAGGATCATTATTGCTATTCTTAAGCCTGTGACATTTGCAGCTTCACATCTCTGCACTGCTCCAGTTGTTTTCTTGTCCTTTTTTAATCCTTTTCTTTCTCTTTCTCATGCTCCTTAACCTCTGCCCCATAGACTAATAAATTAAATTTCTACTTTGTGGAGGTGCTGTCTGTTCCTGAGTTGTAATGAATGCCTTCTCGTTAATCAGAGAGCAGAGATCTCGATGGAGATGCCCCCTTTTCTCCAGTGAACCTGTGTCACAGTGCTATGTCAGGGACTTGTACTAGGTCTTTGGTCTCTATTTTTTTGTGTATAACATCCAGATAAAATCCACAAAAGGATGCAAGGATTATATAAACAATTATCAAAGTGCTATCATTGACAGTATAGAGCCTGTGTTGATTTGAAAAATTAAAAAAGGTTAAATTTTTCTTTAGAGCAATGGCATAATTTAATAATTATCCCTTTAATAATTACTATTTAGATATGTATTTCATCTATTATAGAATTATAAAATTTCTCTGACAAGCTGAGAAATACCATTTGTATTTATTATAATAAGATCAATTTAGAGAATAACCTGCTAAATTCATCTTATTCTTCCAGACCTCAGGACAAATAAGTACCAAGAATTCAAGTTGATTCCTTGATTCCAAAATAAATAGCACAAAATGAATGAAATTTTAAAAAGTGATTGTTTCTTTAGTCTCTTGGCCCAGGTACTGTTGAAATAAAATTATTTTTACTTGAAATTAGGAACATTTTATGTGGGTGAAAAATATGGATTTCAGACCATGTGGAGGTTCTGTGTACATTAACTCACTTTTTCAAAATCCTGGATGTCTAGAGTGACTTCAGATTGCAAGAGAGTGATTGGGTCTAGTGTTTCCATGAAGGAATTTCTTCTTGGTATTTCTTAGAATTAATGTTTTTATGAATCTTAAATTCTAGAAAAAATCAATTCAGAAATTGAGAAAATGTATTATTTCTATAGAAATTAAAGCTAAACAATCCGCATAGAAACATTAATGGGACAACTTCACGGCAGAGGCAAGAGTAAGAAATGCTAACATGTGAAGTCTGAGAATAAAGCTGATGCTTCTTGGAACTGGGGAAGGATCCAGGGAAATAGAAGTGGTCAAGATACTACGAGTCAGGCTTGTTTAGTTCTAGAATAGCTGAAGTGAAGTGAAAGTTGCTCAGTCGTGTCCGACTCTTTGCGACCCCATGGACTATACAGTCCACCAGAATAGTTGCCAGGTTGTAAACTGTGTTTGGGTCCTGTCTTTAGCTAGTGGTCCATCATCCTTGTAAATAAAATAAATATTAACAAGATTATACATATGGTATACATTATATAAATCCTGTCAGTGATGCTCCAAGAATAAACAAGTTTTGGAAGCAATATAAATACTTAAATTGGTAATTTCGACATTTGATTCTGTGTAGTGCCTTTAATTTTGCTGTGTGATCAAATGTTATTTTGTTCAAATACCACCCAATAATATTCACTGGCATTTTCTAGTGTTTGAATGTACTCCATAGGTTACCATTCTTTGTAAATAATACTAAACTTAATAACTTTTATTTATTAAGTAATTTATGACACTAGAATATGAAAAGTTTTGAAGGTATCTTAAGAAACAGAGAAAATCAGTTAGCTCATTGTCAGACATGTTTTGAGTCAAAATAAAACATTCATTTAATACTATATCTCTTTTTAACAGAGAAGTTCTGAGACACTAACCCTGTCACATCGAGTGAGTCATGTTAATATGATGGTCACTCATCACCATTATATAAAGACAGTGTTATGAATAATACAGTAATAGCATATTTTTAAAACATTCCTGAGAATTTGCAGAAATTCCAGATTTTCGTTCCCAAGTCCAAGAGATGTGTGTCTATTGAGAATTTGGAAATCCTATTCAGCTCTCACAGTAAGTTGAAGTGAAGGAATACTTTTAAACTCAACAGCTACAGTGAGCAATTGAACCTCTAGGGTACAGTTTGAGTAAATTCAAAGTTAACAGTTCCACTCAACAGAGAAGGCAATGGCACCCCACTCCAGTGCTCTTGCCTGGAAAATCCCATGGACAGAGGAGCCTGGAAGGCTGCAGGCCATGAAGTCGCGAAGAGTCGGGCACAACTGAGCGACTTCACTTTGACTTTTCACTTTCATGCATTGGAGAAGGAAATGGCAACCCACTCCAGTGTTCTTGCCTGGAGAATCCCAGGGACGAGGGAGCCTGGTGGGCTGCCGTCTACGGGGGTCGCACAGAGTCAGACACGACTGAAGCGACTTAGCAGCAGCAGCAGCAGCAGCAACAGCAGCTCCACTCAATACAAAGCAATGCTTTTAACTCTAGTGATACCGATATGGGTGAATTCAGGTATTATCTTCTGAACTGTGAAGGTAAAATAAAAATCTAGCTGATGGGTTTAAGAATAAATTGCCAAGGCATTTGTTGAAAACATTAAACATAGTAGGACAGATTCTAATTCCCTGTAGTAATATTTTTTTATGTTATCTTTTTTTTAATTTTTATTTTTACTTTATTTTACTTTACATTACTGTATTGGTTTTTCCATACATTGACATGAATCCATCTCGGGTGTACATGAGCAGGTTGTTTTCTAAGACATGATTTATCATGATGTATACTCCTCAACCCCAAAGAGGTCCAAGTTATACCACATACTTCTCTCATGAGAACTGGAACTCTTCATGTTATTGATATATTTAGCAAACATTCATCTGCAGGCCCTGTTCTTCTGGATGGAGTGACATTATTTGACTGGATACAAGGCAACTTTATAAGCCTGCATTTAGTATCTGAAGAGTTATTTTAAGACTGAATGCCCTGGAAAATAACAAACAGCTTTCAGCTGCATGGACATCCTTCAATTCTCCACCTCAGTTGTGTTTTACTTGATTACATGATCAACAAATCATTAGGCTTCAGTGGGAAACTATGAGCAGGCCAAGAAAAAATCATCTTTCTAGGTAATCTTTTCAGATAGTATAGTCCTACCATTTTATGAAATAAGATAGAGATAAAATTGAAGCCTTTTTCTGTGTTGTGATGGATGGGCTGGAACAGAAATGATGGGATCCAAGCTCAAGCTTTGTTTCTGTGTGCTACTGGGTAAGTCAGTTGTTCTCTTGTTAAATAAATAAGTAATAACATGATTTTTGAGAATTTGAAGAAATTCCAGATTTTTGATCCCAGAGATTTATGTCTATTGGGAATTTGGCAATCTTATTCTCGCTTGTTAACTTTGAAGTTCTTGTTCATTAAAAAAATAGACTGAACTGGATGTATTTTTGATCTACTATAGCAATAAAGGAGCTTGATTTTCACTGCTACTGCCTTGGTCCATGCTCTTATTCACTCCAACTTAACTATTTCACCTTTGATTATTCTAGTCTCACATTTCTCTATCTCATCTTCCACCTTACTGTTATATGTCTCTCAATACAAATATGGTTATTTCACTATTCTGTTTACAACTCCTCAATGGTTTCCAAATTTCTATAAAAGAAAGGAGAATTATTTTGGGTGGCATTTAAAATTTTTTATGACTTGGTTCTGTTCCTATCTCCAGCCTCATTGCTTTTTATTCCTCATAATACATCCATCATTATACCTTACTCTTCTACATAAAAAAAATGAAAGTACATGTAATTGATTTTGTTCTCAACCTACTCTCAAGTTTGACTTGTTTATATTTATACTAACTATTATACCTGGAAGAAATCCCCTTTCTCATCATTTGTACCTAGTATCCTTCCTTTCATTTAAATGAAATTTTCTTTGAGTTTCCACTCCACAGGAAGAGTTGATCATTTCTGACTTTAGGCCAACCCCTCCATATAGCACAAACTTCTGTGGGCCTGTACTTATCATAGTGTATTAAAATTCTTAATTTTTTTCTTACAGGTAATCATTAAATCTTATTTTTATGCATTTAAATTTTTATCTATCTAGAGACCATTGCCTGGTTAGTCCTAGATGCATGATGGGTTAATGGAATTAGCATTAATAGGTGCCAGCTAATTAAAATCAGGAAATGTGGTTATTTCCTTCACTACTGTATACTCAGTACCAAACACAACATCTGAAAAAATATAGATGCTTATTGCACATCTGTTACATGAATGATAAGTAGATTAATAAATGATCAATACTTTTTATGAGAGATACCAATGCAGGTTCATTTCAGCTGTAGTTATTGCCACTCTGGTCTTATGAAAAATTTAGATTAGTAGATTATGTTAATTTTATGGGAATATGATCTTTTGAAAGATAGTATTAGTTTAACATGAAAGAGGAGAAAGTTAAATTAAAAACTTAAATTATCCTCTTAAGTCATTTGTACTCCAAAAATGGGCTTCAAAACTGGTCCTTTTGTGCCTCTCATTATGTGTTACACTCAAGCTCAGAAGGGGTTTAACCCTCATTTCACCACATATGTGCTTTATTACTTGTGCCATGTGCTACCACCTTCAACTGTGTAATTTTGATCAGTCTCCTCATTTCAAAACTAGAGATGCAAATTAGTTTAGACTTTGTAGGGATGAGTAAAGCCAATCTGTAGAATAGTTAGCCTGTAATCCATATAGTGCCATGCAAAGGAAAGAAATTATTCTTCTATCTCATATATATCCTTAATTCTGAAATTATTCTTCAGGTCTAAACTAAGTCCTCTCTCCTAAACTTTAATACAGTTCTAAGAAATTTGTGTCCTGTGAATGTGAAAATTAACCATTTACCTCCATCTGGGGAAGGAGTGTATGTTCTATTTAAAACAAAGAGAGTGCTTCTATATTTTCAATTTCCTCTTCCCTAAATGTATTGGTCAGCTTGGGCTACCATAACAAAATATCATAAACTGGGTGGCTTAAACAACAAAAATTTATTTCTCACAGTTCTATAGACTGAGAAGTCCAAGATTAAGGTGCTGGCTGATTCACTTTCTGGCAAGGTATCTCTTCCTGGCTTGCAGACAGCCATCTTGTCACTGTGTTCTCATGGCAGAGTGAGCGAGCTCTTTGCTATCTCTTCTTATAAGAATATGAATCTTGTCAGATCTGGACACTACTCTGATGATCTTATGCCACTTTCATACTTCCGTAAGATGCTATCTCTGAAAGTGAAAGTCTCTCAGTTGTGTTTAACTTTGTGACCATTAACTGTAGCCTGTCAGGCTCCTCTGTCCATGGAATACTCCAGGCAAGAATACTGGAGTGGGTAGCTGTTCACTGCTCCAGGGCATCTTCCAAACCCAGGGATCGAACCCAGGTCTCCTGCATTGCAGGAGCCACCAGAGAAGGCCAAGAATACTGAAGCCCCAAAATACTGTAGCCTATCCCTCCTCCAGAGGATCTTCCTGACCCAGGGATCCAACCGGGAACTTCTGGATTACAGGTGGATTCTTTACCAGCTGAGCTCCCAGGGAAGCCCCAATACCAGGTAAAGTGTCATCCCAGGGGAGGGGTGGTTAGGACTTCAACATACAAATGGTTAGGGGACACAATAGAGTACACAGTAATACACCAAATAATAACCATGGAATATTTTTCATACTCTGTCACCAGATTTTCAATGGACACTTATGCCTCATCCTGGTTATATGTGTTTTAGTTAATCAGCAGTGTGTATAGATTATATATAATTTATTGTGGGTTTTTTTTGTATTTCATTTTATCTCTTAGACTTGTAAACCCCAATATTCCCATCCCTAAACCTCTATTGGCTATGATTAAAGCTTAATAAAGATTTTTTGGGCAAGAAAGAAAAAGATTCTCCTCTGCATTTTTGTTAATTTTATGAATTAGCAGGAGATATTCAGAAATAGAGTTGCCTACATGTTGTTTGAAAATTGTTTACAGCAAATAATGAACAAAGCAAATCAGATTGCCAAAGGCCTAGCTGTTTAGAAAGTGTAGCACATTATTAATTAAAATACAAGTCAGCTTTTCCAGCACTTGTAGCCTGTGGGTATCGAATGTACTCCACTTGATTGAATCAGGTAGTGGCAGCACAGGCATTTTTTATTTTGTGCTGGAAGGGATAACAAAAATGTAAAGCTCTTTTCTGCTACTTCATTTGAAAAAATATTATTTTGGAATGAAGGCCTACCAGCTGCAGCAGACAGGCAGAAATAATATAAAATCTACATTATACCCTTGCACTGTGATTTTAAACAAGGGGTCTACAACGTCAGAGGCTCTTCTGGCATTGTATTATAGGCAGACCTTTGTCTATGGCCAAGGAAACAGTTTCCATGGAGATGCAAGAAGGCATTTGACAATGGTCACTGTTTTGGTAAAGAAAATTAATCCAAGCAGGAGACCAGTTTATAGTTATAAGATTTTTTTTCTGGGCAAGAGGAGGGGAAGAAAGTGTTGGAAGTAGCAAAGAAGAAAAATACACCTGCCTTTTGGGTATTCTTTTTAGCATGCTGAAGTCAGTGAAATTGTGAGAAACCACAAACTATGTTTCCAGTATAAGTCCTGATGGGAATTCTCAGGTAAAAGAAAAAAATAGTAAAGAGAATGTGATCTTTTATAATACACTTAAATATTTAGTTCACCCTTAGGATAAGTCAGGGAAATAATGATGAGAGTTTTTGTTTTTAATTCAAACACAGTTAACCATTAAAGTCAGAGCTAGTACTTTTTCATGTCTTGTTCCAAGCTCTTCATGGAATTTTTATTCACTTTTTTTCATCTCTGAATTTCCTTTATCCCCCAAACTGGGAAAATAATTGAGATAGGCTTTTCATAAATGCTTGCTGAATGCCATGAACACATCAAACCATGATGCTCCATAGAGCAGTGAATACAACAATTTGAAAGGAGTTGGGGTGCTACCTATACAGTCAGCTTTACTCAAGGCAGAAGCCCCTCTAGGTTCAATTTAGACAGTTTTGAAATATTCATTAACACTTTGAGTGTGTTGGCCTGAAAAGAGAACATTTACAATTTTAAAATAGTTTTAAAACTGCCTGGAGAATCCCAGGGATGGGGGAGCCTGGTGGGCTGCCGTCTATGGGGTTGCACAGAGTCGGACACGACTGAAGCGACTTAGCAGCAGCAGCAGCAGTGAAGAAACAAGCTTTGTAACAATGGGCAGAACACTGTGGACAAAAAGTAGAACAGAGTGAGTCAAGTGCTTTATTGACCTGTGGGATCTTGGTCTCATTCCTCACTGTCAGGGTATTTCTGGGAGAATTAGTTACCCTTGGTCAGTGGATTAAACTTCTTCCTCCCTTATTTCACTCAGGTTTGAAATTTTTATACCAATGGATCAGACTGATCTTTGTCTCTTGCCAGTAGATTTCCTAGATTTTAAATTCGTGTATCCCTACAGTTCTCAAGTTAAGGCATTCAGTGAAGCAAATTGAACAGCAGTCAGATTCACTCAGTTCATTCCCTGATTTAGTCCAGGTCTGCCACATTCTAATTCATGGTCATTATTCTCAAGGTTGTTTTTGCTCTGAGAGTTTAGTTGAACTTTGTTCATAATTTTGAAAGCCTTACCTGAGTAAGGAAGCTCTTCCCTGACCCAGGCTCACGATGGCCTGACATGTTCCTTTGGACTCAGAGGGTTCAGGTACTTGTCTGCAGCCACGGTGAGAAAGAACTGGCTCATGAGTCAGTATTCCAGAAGCAACTTCCTGTCTAGCCTCCTAGGAAGGATGCGCTGCTGCTGCTAAGTCACTTCAGTCGTGTCCGACTCTGTGCGACCCCATAGACTGCAGCCCACCAGGCTCCCCCGTCCCTGGGATTCTCCAAGCAAGAACACTGGAGTGGGTTGCCATTTCCTTCTCCAATGCATGAAAGAGAAAAGTGAAAGTGAAGTCGCTCAGTTGTGTCTGACCCTCAGCGACCCCATGGACTGCAGCCTTCCAGGCTCCTCCGTCCAGGGGTTTTCCAGGCAAGAGTACTGGAGTGGGGTGCCATTGCCTTCTCCGGAAGGATGCTTTACATTGGAAGGATGCTCTACAATGGCAAATTACATGTCTCCACCCTCCCTCCCTTCTTCCCTCCCTCTCTCTCTCCTGTTTTCCTCTTCTTATAAAATGCATCCTAAATCTGTCTGTTCCCCTCCTCTCTTTTGTTCTTTTCTTTCATTCCTTCTTTCCAGTGCTCAGTATGAGGTCATCATATTTTTTTCAGTCATTTTTAAGCCACTGCCTTGTCAACACTCCTTCCAGAGTTCCCGCCTCTCCTTATTTCTTTTCTCTGCTTTAGGTCCAAAATGATTTTTTTCCTACCAAATGCCTGTTCTGCTTAAAGAACTTGCCTTAGGATTTAAGGGCACATATATACAAGATTGCAAATTGATCATTGAAAAATAGATGGCCACATCTTTCTTTTTTTTTTTCCCTGTTTTTCCCCAGGCTTGATAAGCTGTTTGCTTGGCCATGAGATGACAGACAGTTTTCAAGCTATCTTGGCCTTTCCTGTTTTTTGACTTCTTCTCTCTTGTGGGAATGTAAATCTTCACTCACTGCTGTAGAGCAACTGATTGTGACCTTGTGTGTTAGCAGTTCTGTTCCCTGAAAACTAAAAATAGGCCCTAATCTTCTCGACATGTGAGGATCCAAAAGGGGTTCTTTGATTAATAGCTGCCTGTATATACTGGCACCCGTGTCCTCCTTCCAGGGTCCTGGTGGTGGGGGAGGGGGTACTGGTGAAGGGGAGGCAGAGTGGCAGTGTTCTCATTTGTTGTGGATAACTTGTCTTTTGCCCAGCTTCTACCTCTTCCTGACTTCTGTGCTCCATTGAGGAGGCCACTTCAGTAGGCAAACACTAAAAAACATACCACCAAACATAAGCCACATGTTTTTCTTTGATTTTGAAGTTTATTTCATTTTTTTTTCATTTTCTATGTCAGTCTTCAAACATTTTGCACAGCCATATTTTACTGCATAGAATTCTGGAGAACCTAGGACTTAGTAATTAAATAAACTCCCCACAAAAGACGTTGGCATCAAAGTTCAAATTATCATCTTTTTTTTTTTTTTTAAATCATTGGTTGCCTTTGCAGGGGTGAATGAAATTCCCACTGCTAGTAGTTCTGATAGGCTCAACACCTGCCTGTATTTGAAATCCACATTCAAGTACATACTGGGTCAAACCCTAACCAGATGTAGGTACACAGCCAAGTTATTGGATTTCTTGATGATGAATAGAAAACAGACAATGCACCTGTCTGGTTGCAGAAAGGATTTGCATAAAAATGAAGGAACAGTACATATGCTTATGTAAAGTGTTGATGAACAAGATCACCTATATATATGCAAAAAAAAAAAAAAAAGCCATACAGTTTTTCTAAATGAAATCATGTGAGATGGTGTAAAAACACACACACACATTTGCCAACAATTAGGAAATGTGTTGATAGGCTGGGGCCATGTTAGAATGAATTGATTTCCTGGCACTTTTATCCTCTGAAGAAGTGAAACATATCTGCCAGTCAGTTAGGTATTAGATTAGTGAGGGAACTGATTACAAAGTGCTCTTTGTCATCTGATCATCTGTGGTTAAGGTGGAAGGTGGTGGGTGGTGAAGATTAGGAAACACACTATCCATAGTGATATGAGATAACAAAACAGCAGCGCTGTTTTCAGTGAACATCAAGTCTCCAAAGCAGATAACATGGCTGGTATTAACTCTGCTGTGGAGATTTCAGATTCTCAACTTAAATCAACTGACTTTTTCTTTTTTTTTGGCCACTCTGGGTATGCAGAACTTCCCATGGCCCCTCCACTGGAAGTACAGTCTTAACCACTGGACTACCAGGGAAATCCCTGAGGAGGAGTTTCTCACTGAGAGTAAGTGATAAAAAAGATAAAGAAAAAAGTTTTCTAGCTTTGTTCTATCTTGTTTTTAAATCTGAAAATACCGTCAGTTTGTTTCTGAAGTTGCTCTTGCATGGCTTTATCTGTCTGGAGCAGCCCCTTCTTTATCCTGTAGGCCCCCATACTGTTTAACTCTTTCTCAAGAAATCCTCTTTGTTCTAACTCATCGATTTCTAGAACATCTTTGTAATAATACTCTGATTCTGGCTGAAAATGCATTGACAAAATAGACTTCATGCTTTGAATCTCATTTTTAATATGAAAATATACCTGATAATTAAATCAGTGATAAGAGATAATTATACTCAAGCATCTCATTGCTATTGCCATAAGGAAACATCTAGACTAGGTCTTTTGTTTTCCAGGGTTTGTTTTTTTTCTTTTAAGAGAGAGTTAATGTAAGATCTATGATTTACAGTTTAGAGTGTAAATGGAACCTTCACCATAGTGATCCTAAATACTACTCAGGAGTCCAACAACCCAGACTGCATGTATTCAGTCATTTCTCTTCTCTGGTGTGGCTCACTCCTCACATGATACAATCAGAAAACTCTCAGAGCACTTTGTCATTAAGGACCAGTCAAATCTGTTCATATTTTTCAGATATAGATATATTCCTCGAAGTGGAATATTCAGCCTCAGTCACCTGACGGTGTTTTCCTGTAATGAATTGCTCCACTTTTGTTGCCAACTCCAATGGGCAAGGCTAAAGAATGCAATCAATCAATTCTCAACTTAGTGGCCCTGAAGGGTGCTTTCCCCTGTGACTAAACAGCATCTGTTGTTCTTTTCCACTGCTGGATCCAGAGCCCGGTGGTGGAACCACTTGAAGTTGCTTCATGTGGACCTGCCTGCTGCCATTGCCTCCACCTCAGTAATGAGTTTCAGGAAAGCAAGTCAAATGTGGAAAGACTGAAAAGTCCCTCCATGTCTTTGTTGCTACTGCTAGCATGGAGATCACATTTCCACTCTTCTTCCCTGAGTGGGTTGTCTGATTGCCATTCCAGATCTGTTTCCTCTCTTCTCTGCCATGGTCTACACCTTAAGATGCTGGTGTCTATGGATCTTATACACATGCTGCTTTGCTTTTTTGCCTTCTGGTTGGGTTTGAGTAATAGGAGGGAGACTGTGAATATGGGAAAAGAGAAAGGTCACAGTAATTATTCCTCTTCACCCTCATTCTGGGATGTGGCTTTAGAATTGGCTGCATTTTGGTCTTGTAGGATTTTACCTTGCTCTTTCATCTGTAACATATATTTTGTGGTCTTATTTTTTATTTGATGGGTTGGCCTGTATTCCTGTCTTACCAGTTGTTTGGCCTGAGGTTTCCAGCAATGGAGTTTGCAGGCTGTTGGGTCGAGCCCAGGGGAAAAGTGGAGGGGATGAATTGAGTGAGTGCACTGACATATATACACTATCACGTATAAAATAGATAGCTGGTGGGAAGCTGCTGTATAGCACAGGGAGTTTCACCTTGGTGCTCTGTGATGACCTTAGAGGGGTGGGATGGGGTGGGGAGAGGCTCAGTAGTGAAGGGATATATGTATACACATGCCTGATTCACATTTGTTGTACAGCAGAAAATAGCACAATATTGTAAAACAATTATGTTCTAAGAAAAAATGTTTCTTAAGAAAAAAAGTGCTGGCGCATTATTTACATAAGGTCATTGTTCCTTTTGGTGACTCCTCTCCCACAATCATAGCACTCAGTGCTTGGGGGGAATATTGTATCCTACCTTTGATCCTTCATACCTAGGCGTGGTAATAGTTTTAGCACTATTGCTGTTTTCTGGGTGCTGTACCATTCCTTGTTGGTTCCCATAACTCTCTCCACATGTATGTAAATAGTTTCTTTATTAAATTCTTTTTAATTACTTCTTTTGAATATGACATTTATTTCCTGCCAAGATTCTAACTGATACATGACCAAACATTTATTCCTGAGAATGTCTTCCTTTATAGCAAAACTACAATGTAAGGGTCAGGCCACTAATATCTTTATGTTTCATGGGGATTTACTCAGTACTTTGTTGGTTTCTCCTAAACTTTGTGGATTTGCTGTGTCACTCTGGCTGATTTTAATAAATATGAATCTAATTCAGGAGTTTTGGGGGAAGAATTTTCCTCTATCCTTTACCTTTCAATTGAGCTCTGTGGTTCATATACAGATTGGCCCACCCTTTCCAACAACTTTAAGTCTATATCAGTTATTTAGCAGATTAAAAATAAATAGATATTAGTTGTCCAGGAAATACATATCAAAATCATGGTGAGATACCACTTCACAGGGATAACTATAATTGATAAAACATAATAACAGCAATTGGCATTAAAGTGGAGAATTGGAAACTTATCAACTACTAGTGAAACAATAAAGTGATACTGATAGTCTGGAAAATAGTCTGTAGTCCCCCCAAAAGGTTAAAACATAGCTATACCATATGACCCAGCAAGTGATTCCACCTCTTTATTTCCAAAAGAAATGAAAACTATGTCTGCATAAAAAGTTGTACACAAATATTCATACCAGCATTATTCATAATAGTCCCAAGGTGAAAACATCCCAAATTTTCATCAGCTGATGAGTGGATAAATAATATATGGCACAGACATATAATGGAATATTATTTGACATAAAAAATTACTGATACATGCAGCAGCATGGATGACCTTGAAAACATTATGCTGAGTGCAAGAGGCTAGTCACAAAAGGCCATGCATTCTTAATCACTCAGTTGTGTCCACCTCTTTGTAATCCCATGGACTGCAGCCAGCCAGGCTCCTCTGTCCATGGGGATTCTCTAAGAATACTGGAGTGGGTTCTATGCCCGTGCCCTCCTCCAGGGATCTTTCTAACACAGGGATCAAACCCAGGTCTCCTGCGTTGCACATGGATTCTTTACCAGTTGAGTTACCAGGGAAGGCCCACAAAACGCCATGTTTGTTTAATTCCATTAACATGAAATGTTAAGAAAAAACAAATCTGTAGAGATAAGAAAGTAGATTAACGGTTACCAATGGCAGGTATGGGAAAGACTGAAGCAAAATGAGTCACTTCTATGGATATGGTTCTTTTCAGAAAATTGAAAATATTTAAAATTTATTGTGAACCCACTAAAAATCATTGAATCACATGTCTTAAAAGATAATTCTTGTGGTATGTGAATTATACCTCAATTATAAAAATAGGTAAATGGATGAACAGAGAAAAAGAGGCTTCTTCTTATAACTACCTTCCAACATATATAATTGATAAAAAGAATTTATGAAATAAAAAAGAATTTATAAAAATGAAAAAGATGTAGATTTCTAAAAGAGTTATGAAAAGCTAATATAATAAAATACATACCATCATGTAAATATAATCTATCCAAATCTCTTGTTTCTAACACTGAAAAGTTTCAAGTTCCTTGGATTATTTCACATTTTATACCAAATGAAAGGGTGAAAAGCAGGAAAAATTTGAACCAAGAATGCTAAACAACTTCTGCAGCAATTTCATTCTTACTCAAAATAAAACTAGTGTTTACAACACAAGAGTTCCAGATGGCCATGCAAATGAAGATTCAGGAATATGCCACATATCGTATTATTGATGTTTAGTATTTATTGAGCACTCACAGCATGCAAGGCGCTGAAAAAATAAACTATATTCCCAGTCATGCAAATTATAACTTAAAAAAGTATATAAGTCATATTACCTACTGTCTTCAATGGATTAATAATGTATGTAATATTCCAAAGGTCAGGCTCAGACATATTAATATTGGTGCTGGGAATATATCCTGTTCAAATTAACCTGTTTTCTTTATCCCCTCTTTTCAGGGTTTTTTTCTGATATATTTCTAATATTTTAATACCATAGTATAATCCCCAATATTAAAGTTCCACCAGTAAATGATTTTGCAATATAAAGCTGTATCTGTAAGATTTTGTTTGAGTTTCATTTTTGCCTTTTATAAAGATGCTTCTAAATCTACATCATTGACTTGGATCCTCCCTTGCAAAGGGTTGATTAAGTTAATAGTAAGTATCACTAATTGAGAAAGCAGTAATTTAAAACATTTTAAAACCAAAAGTTTCTTAACTACATGTAGGGGCTGAAAATTATTTCCTAAACAGTTATACATCCCATTTTCATTCCTTAGTTTTAAAAATGGACAGGAAACTTGTAAAAGATGTGTTAGAATAAATCTTCATAGGCTTCTGCAACATTATTCATTATAACAAGAGAAGACAATTACATGCTTTTACACCTATAACATACCGAGGCTGCCATGTACTGGAATTGTCTACATGGGTGCATATCTCTTGGGAGTTTGAAGCTTGTTCATGAATGCTGCGCTAAATGCTTATATAGGTGAAGTAAATTTTAGTCTGGGTTGGTTTACACAGTAGGGATAAACAGAGAAAAGAAAAATTAATCAAGAGGTTAGCAAAGAAGATAACCCAGATGCTACAGCTTACGTCTGTGTATGAAATTATGCTTCCCTTATATGCTTACAGCATACTTTGAAATCTGACATCTATAAAGTGCAATGTAAAGGATAAATCCACTTATCTTCTCTAAGTTTTTAGATTAACATTAAGTGATTTCTAATAGTAACAATGATTTTAACCTAGGCTATCTTTTCAGTATTTCCTTTTGCAATTTTCTTGTAGCAAAAGGCAGGGACTCCATATTACTGTGATTTTTTAATAATAATTTCATTAAATTGTTACTGTTGAAAATATGCATTCTTCTAATTCCTCATCGTCTAATTTACTCGTTAGAGAGAAAGATGGTCTAAGATAGCTACTGTTGTGGTGACATGCTGACAAGTGGTGACAGTAATAGACAATTTACAGTGAAATTTGCATATGATTGGCTTCTGGGCATATATTTATTCTATATTCTACATACACTTGTCATATATCTTACTATATGAACACTTTGTTTGTGGTAAGGGATTTAGATTTTATTTTTTCAAATCTGTCTCAAGATCAACAAAATATCAAAGGCTGGAATATCAGTGACTTGAATTGGCAATTTCCTTATATAAAACGAAAGAAAAAAAGGCTTCTCAACTCGAAGATTTTCCCTCCCTAAGATCTCTGGTTCTGTGATGGCATTTAATTATTTAGGACAGCAAATAGTATTTCAAAAGTAGCTCACTTTTGTTAATTTAAAATATTAATGATCAAAGACTACCCTAGTTACATAAAAAGCACAAGGAGAAACTTTAGATATAAATTTAAAATAATTTGTATAATATTTGTACTCTAGATTTTTCATTTGCCACTTTTGTATCATTCCAGTGAAACAATTTTTGAGAGATCAAGAGAATGCTTAAAGAAATGCTAGGTACCCAGAGTCCAGTTTCTGAAACTTTCCTTTTTTATGACATCCTGTTGCCTCTCATTCCTCATTACCTGGTTGTTCCTCAAGCACCTCTGTGAGGAGAGGACCATACAAAGGGGATGGAAATCTGATATCAAGTGGGTTCATGGTGTTCAGAACATGAAAAAATATATATATATATACAAAGTAGTTAGGAGGAGAGACTGCTACTGCCACCTGGTCTCTCTCTGCAGCTCTGTGGATCAGAATAAAAATCTCAATAATTCTTGTTAAAATATGATATTATTGAATAGAGGACAAAGATCCTCCGTTGCACATATGCTACACATGCAGCTAGAGCTAATTTTCCACATTTCCTTTCAATATTCTCTTTCATCCATGCCAACTTCTCCATCTACCACTATTGTCTCTTTTCAGTTCCATTCCAACTGAGTAACTCACACCTTGTAATGTCATCTGTCTTACTTGGGCTCTTATCCAGTTTTATCTGCTAATCAAGGCATAGCTGAAGTGGCACTTTCTCCATGAATCTTTCCTTGTTTACTCTTGTCTGCACTGATTTCTCTCGTTTCTGAAGTCCAACAGCATTAAAGTATAAAATGCTTATATATTATCTACAAAGATGTAGGAAATAATTTCTTGTTTCAATCTACCTTCAACCTCTTGATTTTCTAAACTACGTGCACTTTTCCGATGTCTGGGGTCCCAACCATTAATTTGGTACATAGTAGACAATAAATAAATGTTGATTAATTTTGTCATCAATGAGCTTGTTCTTGGCTTCCTTCACTAGGATGCCTTTGTCAACAAAGAAATCAACATATGTGGTTTTAAGAATCCATTGCATATCTTTACTTATGCTGTTAATGTAGGAAAATAAAATAGATAAGATCATCATGATTATCCTCATTTCATTTTATACATGGTGAGGCAAGGAAGGGAAGAACAATACACAACAGTATAACCAATGATTAGAGTGTGGGTTTTGAAGATCAGCCTGCTCTTCATCCACTGGATAAATAATACATGCAAAACTCTGGAGGGGTATATATTTTTCCTACCCTTCAGTGAATAAAAGAATGGATAAAGGCTTTCACGAGCCACTGTGTATAATCTTTTTTTAAAGACCAACATCGGTTAAGATGAATCAGTATCTCTTCTCTAATACTGAGCTCATCAGCTATGTAGGTGCTACTATCATATTATATAAAGGAGCTATATATGTTTCTTCTTCAAATGTAAATATTCACGCTGAAATAATGAGTGTAAAGATTTCATTCTTTCCATACCAATGAGATGGGAAAAAAGTTGTTGCTGTTTAGTCGCCAAGTCCTGCCTGGCTCCTGTGACCCCATGCACCATAGCCCATCAGGCTCCTCTGTCCAGGGGATTTCCCAGGCAAGAATACTGGAATAGAGAAATCCCTTAAATAATATCCTCATTATGCCAAAATTTTGTTTCTGTGTGAAGAAAGTGATTTTTGAGGGAGCATCATTAACAAAGAAAATGAGAGTCTATTTCCAGAGAGACTAGCAAAATAGGGGAAAGGTTCTGATAACTGTGTAATCTGCCTACTAGCATAGCACAAATAGAAACTTTCTGTTGCAGCTCAAGAATATAAACAGAAGGAAAAGGTGGCATTATTATATGAATAAATGAGTTAGTCAATCAATCACTGACAAAGCACACTCTGTAATCAAAAGATTTTTCATGTTAAGATTAATTTCATGTAATACAAGTCTAAATATTACATAAACCTCTGTGACATTGAGTTATACTTCATTGGACAAAAAGAGCACTTGGAGCAGCCAAAGAATGGCAGACAGTCAGGAGCAATTCTTTTGGATTTCAGGATATCTGGGTGGCCCCTAACCAAAATCTGGGGATACAAATTCAAAGTACAGACTTACATTGTCTAATCCATAACCAGTAGCCATGTGCAGTTACTTAACAGCGCTGGCAGAGACAGAATTGAACAAGAGGAGCAAATTCCTTGGAACTAAAAATGTTAGCCTGTCACAAGCATGAACTATATACTAGGTAATCTAGTTCAATGGTAGAAGCATTGACTATTGAATAGATATTTCTCCTCTTGGATCTAAAAACAGTAATAGCATATATTGAATGTATATGTATCATTGCAAGTCGTTCACATTCTACTGGGAATTCATTTATCCTGAGCATCACGTTGACACAAAGATCCCCCAGAGAAGACCACACATTTCAAGTCAGTTAATCACACTCACCTCTTTGCAGGTATGCTCAAACCAGACTCTCTCAGTAAACAGCAAAATCTTCTAGCAAAGTAAGGATGATAATTGATACAAGGACCACTTTAAACTCAAAATGATTCTATATGATAAATTAAGCCAGAATGGAGGAATCCAGAAAAATAGTTCTTTGCCTTTGCCTTGATGTTAAGAGGTGATTTCCTATAAGAGTCAACAGACCTATTATTATTGTTGTTCAGTTGCCAAGTCATGTCCGACTCTGTGACCCCGTGGACTCAGCATTCCAGGCTTCCCTGTCCTTCACTATCTCCTGGAGTTTGTTCAAACTCATATCCGTTGAGTTGGTGATACCGTCCAACCATCTCACTCTCAGTCACTCCCTTCTCTTCCTGCCCTCAATCTTTCCTAGAATCAGGGTCTTTTCCAATGAGTCGGCTCTTTGCATCAGGTGGCCAAAATATTGGTATTTCAGCTTCAACATCAGTCCTTCCAATGAATATTCAAGACTGATTTCCTCTAGGATTGACTGCTTTGATCTCTTTTACAGTTCAAGAGACGTGCAAGAGTCTTCTCCAATCCCACAGTTCAAAAGCATCAATTCTTCAGTGCTCAGCTTTCTTTATGGGCCACCTCTCATATTCATATGTGACTAGTGGAAAAGCCATAGCTTTGACTAGATGGACCTTTGTCAGTAATGTCTTTGCTTTTTAATACGCTGTCTAGGTTTTTAATAGCTTTTCTTCCAAAGAGCAAATGTCTTTTAATTTCTTGGCACAGTTACCATCTGCAGTGATTTTGGAGCCAAAGAAAATGAAGTCTGTCACTGTTTTCCCATTGATTTGCCATGCACTGATGGGACAAGATGCCATGATCTTAATTTTTTGAATGTTGAGTTTTAAGCCAACTTTTTGACTCTCCTTTTTCACTTTCATCAACAGGCTCTTTATTTCCTCTTTGCTTTCTGCCATTAGAGTGGTATCATCTGCATACCCGAGGTTGTTGATAGTTCTCTCAGCAATCTTGATTCCAGCTTGTGATTCATCCAACCTGGCATTTTGCATGATATACTTTACTTTGCTTATAAGTTGAATAAACTGAGTGATAATATACAGCTTTGTTGTAATCCTTTCCCAATTTTCAACCAGTCAGTTGTTCCATATAAGTCAGTTGTTCCATATAACCTTATATGGAACTGTTGCTTCCTGACCCACATACAGGTTTCTCAGGAGACAAGTAAGGTGGTCTGATATTCCCACCTCTTTAAGAATCTTCTGATTACTATTACTCATCCAGTTAATGCTGAAAGACAGCTGCAGTTTCTTTTTTCAGATGGGAACACTTTCACAGGGCACATGCTGATAATTCTTCAAAACAGACATTGTTCTGATAGTTTCTCAATCCATCTGTTAACTTTCTATTTGCATAGATTTTTCCAGAACTAAAAATTTAGGAAAAGGATAAACTCCCCAGAGATTCAAAGTATTTCAATAGAAGAACTTAGTCTAACAACCCTCTGGGAGAATCTTGGTAAATACCTGCAATCATATTTTATTACCAGACATGCAGTTTTAATGTCTTATATGAAGTCAAGGTCATAAACTTCCTCAAAGACAATGTCCCTTTACATGGACTAATGGTTTTCAAAAGCTTAAGAAATCCTAGGTATGAAAAATATGAGAGAATGAGTCTTTATTTGTTCTTTATTCCCCACCTACAAGCAGAATAGTGAACAAATAGGTATTATTAATAATTCTTCAACTGGTCATGTGAAACTATAACATCTGCACTTTATCGTGAATAAGAGAAGGCATTTTATAGAGAAAAGGACACAATCCACTATTCTGAGAGGCATTTACAAACAGTTTTTGAGATGGGGAGTCCAATAACTGCCATAGTCTGTCCTTTTCACCTGGGGACTCTGAGATGGCGCCTAAAAGAAAGTTCATGACTTTTTCCTGTTTTATTTCGAAGTTAGATTGCAAACCATCACCAAGATGGCAATTTACCTTTTCTTTCATTTCATAAGCATTTCATAAAGTCAGACAATATTAGAGTTGATAAGATCTTAGCATACATTGAAACTTTACCCTTGTTTCATAGGCAAGCAAACTTTAAGGAAGAATGAAGACTTGGCATCTGTCAGCTGGAGAAAGAGCAAAACCTAGAGTCTGAGTCTGTTAGCACTCAATCAGTTTTCTTTGATTTCTCCAAAGCACATTTCTTGAGTCCTCGATACCTGGAACCCTCGTAAGACTGTTACCTCAAAGCACCAAGGAATCTCCACTTTGCTACATTTACACACCCCAGTATATGGAGAATGCTTCAGCCATAATACGGTCAAGTTTTTTCAATAATGAAGGATTTATTTAGTGTGGACTTTTATGATTCTAAAACATTATTGCTGAGAATGGTTTTCAATACTTGTATATGGAGTGGGAATGGTGAAAGCCTGTTCAAGGAACTAAATAGATTTTGGGGGCCATACAGTCTAAGGAATCCCCAAAGCTTGGTTTGGCTTACTTTTCCTTGTATTTGTCTGTGAATCAGATACCCCTTTTTGGGAAGAAAGTAACCCTGTAATGCCCAGATGAAAGGTTTGAACTGTGTCTATGGCTCAGAGGGTAAAGCATCTGCCTGCAATGCAGGAGACCTGGGTTCGATCCTTGGGTCAGGAAGATCCCCTGGAGGAGGAAATGGCAACCCACTCCAGTACTCTTGCCTGGAAAATCCCATGGACAGAGAAGCCTGGTAGACTACAGTCTATGGGATTGCAAAGAGTCGGACATGACCTAGCAACTTCACTTTCACTTTTTCACTTTATTGGCAAATACAAAGATAGAAAGGATTCTTTCACATTTTGGTAGGATGAGAAGATAAAGCTTAGGGGCTTGTGTGTTGATTAGGAAGGGAAATGTTCATGAACACATGCGTTCTCAGTCGTGTCTGACTCTTTGTGGCCCTATGAACTGTAGCCCTCCAGGCTCCTCTGTCCATGGGATTCTCCAGGCAGGAATACTGGAGTGCACTGCCATTTCCTCATCCAGGAAATCTTACTGACACAAGGATCAGAACCATGTCTTGTGTGTTGCCTACACTGGCACATGGCTTCTTTACCACTGAGCCACCCAGGAACCTACGAATTTATCTTATTCTTTGTAATGATATGAAAATATGATTTGTTTTCTCTGTTACTTAAGACATAGTCCATTCAAAAGAGTACAAGATTATAAACCTCTTATTAAAGGCTTTTAAATCATATTACATACACTTCATTCAACAGATTTTTCAAAAATGGAGGCTCAATTTGTATTGCTTGATAAACTAATAGCTTGTAAATTTTTACACCAATTAACTTAATGTAATGGACCAATAAACCTACAAAAATGCAAAAAAAAATAGAGTCTCAAGAGATTAATTACTTGCCATTAAAAATGAAATGATTTTTAAAGGGAAAAACTAGATTCCTCTCTTACATTCTGATGCTTTTATCTTTGCAGTTCCATAATAATAGGATCATTGTTGAAACATCTATCTCACAACATAAACAGACCAACAAGCAGACAAAGCTAAACAACATGGACCTGTCATACCCTTCCTCAATGGCCTGCCTGTTTCAGACACACTTTATCTTTATCACAAGCCATTCCCTTTCCATCACCCCCTTAAAACTTGAGCTCTCACAGATGCATTCTTACCACCCTGTAAGCATAGTGCTCCCTTTCAGAATGCTTCTCACTGTTGCTTTCTTCTAGGAGTTGCCTTGTGAGATCTCCCTCTCAGCTTCAGATTCATCATTTTGGACCCAGTTCATATATCAAGGCTTCCCTGGTGGCTCAGATGATAAAGAACCTGCCTGCAATTCAGGAGACTCAGTTTCGATCCATGGGTTGGGAAGATGCCCTGGAGAAGGGAATGGCTACCCATTCCAGTGTTCTTGCCTGGAGAATTCTACAGACAGAGGAGCCTGGCGGGCTTCAGTCCATGGAATTGCAAAGAGTCAGACACAACTGAATGACTAACACTTTCACTTTCAACTATCAAGATTCCTTCTACATTATTTCCAACTCTCCAGGTAAAGGTAGTTACTCTCTCAATTTATATTTTCATGTCACTTTCTACACCTATGAAAAGGCCATTTGCCCTGTTTTGTTTTTGGGTTTTTTAAAAAGTTACCTACTTAATTGTCTGCCTCTTCTGGTAATTGTCTGCTTCTTTGGGGGCTTCCCTGATAGCTCAGTTGGTAAAGAATCCACCTCCAATGCAGGAGACCGCTATTCAATTCCTGTATCGGAAGATCTGCTGGAGAAGGGATAGGCTACCCACTCCAGTATTCTTGGGCTTCCCTTGTGGCTCAGCTGGTAAATAATCTGCTTGCAATGTGGGAGACCTGGGTTCGATCCCTGGGTTGGGAAGCTCAGCTGGCAAAGAATCTGCATGCATTATGGGAGACCTGAGTTTGATCCTTGGGTTGGGAAGATCCCCTAGAAAAGGTAAAGTCTACCCACTCCAGTATCTGGCCTGGAGAGTCAGACGGGACTGAGAAACTTTCACTTTCTTCTGGTGAATTCTTTGACAATGGCTTTCAAACTTGTTCAATGCAACTACCATTAGAAATACATTTCTGCATTGTGATCTAGAACATACACATATACACACATGCACTCACACAGACACATGCTGAACACAGCTTCCATGAAAGAATGTTTACTTACTCTAGATGATGCCCTTCGATATTTCCTACTATATGCTCTAACATACATTGATTTCACAACTCAGTAATGAGCCAGAGCTCTCAATTTGAAAAACTGTTCCCTAGATGACAAAGAATTGCCTCATCTATTTTGGAATCTTCAATGCCTAGCCCATGGAAGGGACTCAATAAATATTTTTCAAATGGATGACAAAGCAAAGATAATATTTTCAAAACTATTTCTTTGAATTGTCTTTTCTCAGCCATAATACATTTCATTGTATTTGTTCTCTGTCTTAAGCCTAACTTTGAGCTGTGTCCCTGTTTTTCTGGTGCTTGGGAAGAGAGAAGAGAATAGAGGTAATCTGGCTCATATTTGCTGCTTAAAGGCTCTATTAAGGAGGCCTGAAGCTGATGAGCAGAGGAGGTAAACAGTGGTCGAAATGAGTCTTGAACCTGTTTAGCTTACTTCATTGATGATTGTTCATTTAAATGGGCTTTTGGACAATGGCTTTCAAACTTTTTAAGTGCAACTATGACTAGAAATACATTTCTACATCATGAAAATCACAGAAATACATTTCTGCAAAATCAGAAATTGTAAGCATTTCCCGCTCAAATATTTTAGTTAAGTTGATTTTGAACCTCAAGATACTCCCATTCAACTCAAATATCCTTAATAACATATAATTAATATCTGTCAATAAAGTTGGTAAGGCTGGTTCTCCAGTTCATTGATATTTTTACATTTAGTTTGCTTCCTGTTTTTAGTTTTTGAGTTTCAGTGTTTGACAGACTGTAAATTTTATATTATAAATTTTATGGTCACAATCCAGACTCTGGGTTCTTAACAGATATTAATAATCACACCAGAAACATTTTTCTTGGTTCAATGGCAACCTTGTCAGTTTGTAACCAGGAGTAAATAGAACCTTCAGTTCAGTCCATGTGTTCATTTTGAAGCTTAGAGAGAATCAATCAGCCTTTTCTTGATCCTGAGTGCAAGCAGAAAGCTTGCAAAAAGTCAGTTACAACTAACTTTTGGATTCAGCTGTCTATTGAGTTTTTATGATTATTTCTATAGAATTATATTTAGATAATAATGAAATGAAAAGTATTTTCTTGTGCATTTTAGGTAATGGACTTAAAATGTGATCAATGGGTTCTTACTAGCACTTATGATTAACTCTTTAATTTAGAGATTTCTTCAATTTGAAACATTCCTAATATCATACCTTCTTTGTGTTGGAGAAGAGGGAATACAGCTAGGTACAAAGCTGGCTTAAAAAAAAAAAAGATTAGAATTAACTCTTTAGCGTCAGTGAAATCCCTGATATTAACTCTAGAGGTGTGGTTTTGAAATAATATTTTTCTTGTCTGTTTTTTTTTTTTTCAGACTCCATTCTCCTCTGAAAAAGATCTCTGTGGAATCTCACTTTTTTTTTTTTTTAAGTAACATAAATAGAGCTTTAGTGAAAAGCTTGAAGGGAAGTGCCTGCTTATTTAGCCACACAAAAAACTTTGCAGCACTTCCTAAATTTAGGGGGCTCCACCCAATGTAGCCTTCAAACCACAATTTTAGAACAGAGCAAGGTTAGGGGGATATCACAGGAAACTTCAGCCGTTCTTTCCAAAAATACATGCTCAGCTCTCTATCTTTCAGAAATTCCGTGTGTGTGCGTGTGTGTGTGTGTGTGTGTGTGTGTGGCTGGAGAAGCATTCAGGCACATGGATTAGAAATAGCTCCTCAGGACACCAGTCCTTCCCCTGACTTCCTAGAACTACTGGCCATGTTATGTTTTTCTAAGTGCAGTTACTTGGACCACCTGCATTAGAATCACCTGAAAATTCAAAATTTTCTGAGTCTTGTTGCAGACACACTGAATCAGAATCTCTGGGGTAAATTCTGATGCACACTTGAGTTTGAGATCCTATGATGAGGAGAAATATGGACAGATGCCCCGTCATAGTCTTAATAATAGGCTAAGCAATGAATCCTTTACAGAGGATGTGAAGGCAAGCTATTAAGAGCCAAAAATATAACATCTCACCACCCCCCAACTCCACACCAAGCATATCCAGGGCTCTTGGCGCTGGTGTTTTATGACTCAAAAAGCACAAATATCACCAGACAGAAGCCAAATATTTTCTAAAAAGGAATGGGCCTCTCTACAGTTCTATCCTTTACCTAGGAGAACCATTGCAGGAGAATGATACCGATAAAGAAACTATAGCATTGTGACTGTACTGCCAGGGCAGGTACAGAATCCAAAACCTGGGTACAAAGGGGGGTCAGTAGATCTTGCTATATTTCTTTTTCTTATTTGATCCTCAGATTCTACTTAAAATCCATCTGAAGTTTAGAGGGATGATCATTTGAGAATGTATGGCCACCAAGAGAATGAATGTAAAGAAATAAAGATTAATGCCAATTATAAAAACAAATCTATTTCTCAAATAAGTTGCATTTCTTTGACTGGTATTTCAATTATGTTATTGTGTTTACATGCACAGGTTGAGTTGTCCTTTTTATCTTGTGATACAGGTTTATTCAACAAACTTGGAAATAGAATGTTGTTGGATAATCTTGCCCAGCGATGATGCGGATGACAACGGTGGCACCGTCGCCAAATGACCTTGTAGCTGACAGCGAAGACTCTGCCCTTGGATTGCCTGAGACTGAATGTTGGCTTCAGAAAGTATTAGCTTCACGCCTCTGGCATTTACTTAATCTGTGTCTCAGATTTACCTGTTAAGGCGAAGGTAATGATAATAATACCTTAGCTATCTTTTAGAGTTGTTAGGAAGAGTAAATTGGCTGATACCTACTTTGAACAGTGCGCATGCCATAAAGGTGCTCAGTTCAGTTCAGTCGCTTAGTCGTGTCCGACTCTTTGCGACCCCATGGACTGCAGCACTCCAGGCTTCTCTGTCCATCACCAACTCCCAGGGCCTACTCAAACTCATGTTCGTTGTGTCCATGATGCCATCCAACCATCTCCTCCTCTGTTGTCCCTTTCCCTTCCCACTTTCAATCTTTCCCAGCATCACAGTCTTTTCAAATGAGTCAGTTCTTCAAATTAACGTCGCCAAATGACCTTGTAGCTGACAGCGAAGACTCTGCCCTTGGATTGCCTGAGACTGAATGTTGGCTTCAGAAAGTATTAGCTTCACGCCTCTGGCATTTACTTAATCTGTGTCTCAGATTTACCTGTTAAGGCGAAGGTAATGATAATAATACCTTAGCTATCTTTTAGAGTTGTTAGGAAGAGTAAATTGGCTGATACCTACTTTGAACAGTGCGCATGCCATAAAGGTGCTCAGTTCAGTTCAGTCGCTTAGTCGTGTCCGACTCTTTGCGACCCCATGGACTGCAGCACTCCAGGCTTCTCTGTCCATCACCAACTCCCAGGGCCTACTCAAACTCATGTTCGTTGTGTCCATGATGCCATCCAACCATCTCCTCCTCTGTTGTCCCTTTCCCTTCCCACTTTCAATCTTTCCCAGCATCAGAGTCTTTTCAAATGAGTCAGTTCTTCAAATTAGGTGGCCTAAGTATTGGAGCTTAAGCTTCAACATCAGTCCTTCCAATGAACATTCAGGACTGATTTCCTTTAGGATGGACTGGTTGGATCTCCTTGCAGTCCAAGGGACTCTCAAGAGTCTTCTCCAACACCACAGTTCAAAAGCATCAATTCTTTGGTGCTCAGCTTTCTTTATAGTCCAACTCTTACATCCATACATGACCACTGGAAACACCATAGCTTTGACTAGATGGAACTTTGTCAGCAAAGTAATGTCTCTGCTCTTTAATAGGCTGTCTAAGTTGGTGATAACTTTTCTTCCAAGGAGCAAGTGTCTTTTAATTTCATGGTTGCAGTCACCATCTACAGTGATTTTGGAACTCCCCCAAAATAAAGCCTGTCCCCGTTTCCCCATTTATTTGCCATGAAGTGATAGGACCAGATGCCATGATCTTAGTTTTCTGAATGTTGAATTTTAAGCCAACTTTTTCACCCTTCTCTTTACTTTCATCCAAAGGCTGTTTTTTTCTTTCTTTCTTTTTGTTTTTAAATTAATTTTTATTTTTCAGTTTGTTTTGCTTTACAATACTGTATTCGTTTTGCTATACATTGACATGAATCAGCCACGAGTGTACATGAACTCCATTCTTTGCTTTCTGCCATAAGGGTGGTGTCATCTCCATATCTGAGGTTATTGATATTTCTTCTGGCAATCTTGATTCCAGCTTGTGCTTCATTCAGCCCATCATTTCTCATAAGGTACTTCGCATATAAATTAAATAAGCAGAGGTGACAATAAACAGCCTTGACATACTCTTTTCCCTATTTGAAACCAGTCTGTTGTTCCATGTCCAGTTCTAACTGTTGCTTCTTGACCTGCATACAGATTTCTCGGGAGGCAGGTCAGGTGGTCTGATATTCTCATCTCTTTAAGAATTTTTCACAGCTTGCTATGATCCACACAGTCAAAGGCTTTGGAGTAGTCAATAAAGCAGAAATAGATGTTTTTCTGGAACTCTCTTGCTTTTTTGATGATACAACAGGATGTTGGCAATTTGATCTCTGGTTCCTCTGCCTTTTCTAAATCCAGCTTGAATATCTGGAAGGTCATAGTTCACATACTGTTGAAGCCTGGCTTGGAGAATTTTGAGCATTACTTTGCTAATGTGTGAGATGAGTGCAATTGTATGGTAATTTGAACATTCTTTGGCATTGCCTTTTTTGGGGATCAGAATGAAAACTGACCTTTTCCAGTCCTGTGGCCACTGCTGAGTTTTCCACATATTCTGACATATTGAGTGTAGCACTTTCACAGCATCATCTTTTAGGATTTGAAATAGCTCAATGGGGATTACATCACCTCCACTAGCTTTGTTCATAGTGACGCTTCCTATGGCCCACTTGACTTTGCATTCCAGTATTTCTAGCTCTAGGTGAGTGATCACACTGTAGTGGTTATCTGGGTCATGAAGATTTTTTTGTATTCTGTGTATTATTGCCACATCTTCTTAATATCGTTTGCTTCAATTAGGTCCATACCATTTTTGTCTTTTATTGTGCTCATCTTTGCATGAAATGTTCCCTTGGTATCTCTCATTTTCTTGAAGATATCTTAGTGTTTCCCCATTTATTGCTTTCCTCTGTTTCTTTGCATTGATCACTGAGGAAACCTTTCTTATCTCTCCTTGCTATTCTTTGGAACTCTACATTCAAATGGGTATATCTTTCCTTTTCTCCTTTGCCTTTAGCTTCTCTTGTTTTCTCAGCTATTTGTAAGGCCTGGTCAGACAACCATTTTGCTTTTTGCATTTATTTTTCTTGGGGTGTTAAAGGTGCTAGGTGGTGCTAGTGGTAAAAAAAACTCACTTGTCAGTGCAAGAGACATAAGAGACACAGGTTTGATCCCAAGGTCGGGAAGATCCCCTGGAGAAGGGCATGGCAACCCACTCCAGTATTCTTGCTGGAGAATCCTGTCGATAGGGGAACCGGGTGGGCTACAGTCCTTACAGTCGAAAAGAGTTGGACATGACTGAAGCAACACTGAACACACACACATTTGCTAAATCATTGTGTGTGTGTGTGTGTGTGTGTGTGTGTGTTTGTTAGTCGCTTAGTTGTGTCCAACTCTTTGTGACCCCATGGGCCCCACCAGGCTCCTCTGTCCGTGGAATTCTCCAGCAAGAATACTGGAACAGCTAGCTATCCCCTTCTCCAGGGGATCTTCTCAACCCCAAACTGTATGAAAATCAGGGTTTGTTTCTATGTGCTGGAGACCATTCTGATGCTTTGCAAGCATCTGGTGCATTAACTGTCCTCATCGCTTTATGTAAATTAAAGCACAGTGAGGTTATGAAACTTACCCTGGATAATCTCAAGAAAGTCAGTGGCAAAATCTGAATGAAAAACAGCATGGGCATCTTTAACTTCTTTAATGATTAATATGGTTCAAGTTCCCAGTGCTGCTGGCAGAGTTCTGACATGATTCTTCAAGGTGATGAGATATCATTAAGAGAAGGCAGGAGAAAGAGAGAGAAGAAACGGAATACCAAGGAGAGAATGCCTGAGTTAGGTCTAGCTTCTCCAATCATTTTTTCCTATTTCCTACTCAGTATATAATCATTTCCGTATTAAATTTTCCAATGAGTTTTAGATTCTTTAGAAATTATTATTTGATATATCTTTGTGTATCCATGCTTGAGTGTATTCAAGTGCATGGGACTCAAATTATAATTCCATTTGTCTTTTGTTTATTTGTTATCTCTGAGTGTAACAGTTGGGAGGACTCTGCATGATGCCCCTGCCTCAGTCCTTTGCCTTTAGGGGAGCAGTGCTGTAGGGGTCCCCTGATTAGAGCCCAGCAAGACCAACTTTTCAAAGGGGTACATGCTCAGTCACTTCAGTCCTGTCTGACTACATAGGGACTGTAGCCTGCCAGGCTCCTCTGTCCATTGCAATGTCCCTCCTGTCTAGCTGAGAGCTGCTTCTGTCTAGCCGAGAGGTGCCCTCTTCAACAACCTTCTGGGAGAGGCAGGCCCAGGCTTCATTCAGAGTTGTATGACTTTATTTCCTCTAACCCCCTATTGGTCATAGGCTCATCCCCTTTTTTATAGTAGATGAACAACTCTGTTTGCTCTTGCTGGACTTCAAAAAGATCTTTGTATGCAGAGCTGTTACAGAGAGGCCAGCGATCATGGGATCATTTATTTATATTATTACGGCACAATAGAAGTCACTTTGGTCCTTGACTATGTTCCAGTGACTCATGGTATTTTTTCCCCATGTTCTTTGACCTCTGCTCCTTTCCATATTCTCCCATCTCCCATAAATTTACTTCAAAACCACAGAAAAACCACAGCTGTGTTTGTTGATCAGGGACTCAAAGAATGAAAGTAACTGTTTCCATGAGGAATCTTCAAAGGAACTAAAATTAGTTCTCTATTGTCCACATATAATCAGATATTAAAAGATTTCGGAAATGAAAGTTGTCATTTCTTGTTTGGAAAATATTTTCGCATGATAAAAAATAGAAAAGTTACAGAGACATCTCCAAGATCATCAGAATTGTATATTTTGTTATTACATTACAGCATTACAAATGAGATGACAAACAAATCACGATGAATGCAAGATAGAGAGTAATAATAGATTAAATGTATTTAATCATTGTAAGAGGCAAACATGATTATCAGAATATAAAATATGAAATGTCATAGTCAACAAAAATATGTAGAATTAACAAAAGAAGATAGTGATTTATGGAAATTATGCAAAGTGTTCTAGACCTCCAGAGGGTGCTATTGCATTTAAACAGAAATATATTTAATTATGTACACATTCTTATGAAATTAAAAAAAAGAAATTTGAGCATCTCTAATTTGTTTCCACATAAAGTGAGTAAAGAATCAATAACCATAACAATAATTTGTCTTCTAAAAGATTAACTGAAGCTTATCTCATTTAACAAAACTGTTTTTTTTAACCTAAAGATCACTTACCTAATAAAAGAATGAAAAAAATCAAATCATTTCAGATACTATTTACAGTAACTTTCATCTGAATAAAATGAAATTTGCATTAGTCTTAGATATTAAATTGACAATATGTTTAAAAATACGTTGAGAGATTTAAAAATCTTTTAAAGTTTTTGGAGCATAAGAGAGAAATCACAAATTTAAAAAAAATTTTTTTAAAGGAAAAACACTGCAGATTTTGAAAATGCACATAACGTCTTTACCCAAATAAAATTATTTTGCATTGTTATAATCTGAAGTTTCATACATATTCTTACAGTATGAATGTTTTTACCTCTCAAGGAAAATGAATCTGAGAGGCATGACAAATAAATAGTAAATTGGGTCTTTGTATTTTTCCAAAGCTACATGAGAACAGTGGGTGGATATATCTTACAAGATTTCAAATTCATATGACATGGCTGTAAATCTGTATAGTGACTGCAATCTATAAATATCTATTTCAAATATTACTCTTTTAAAAAAATAATTAAATTAGTTTAAATAATTCTTTTTGAAATTTACTGACATATTTGTTTCCTTCTGAATTTTGACAGCTATTCTGAATTCTTATCATATTTACAGAACTGTTTGAATCATAATGTTATTTTTAGATTCATGAATTACTACCACCAGAGTTTCATACAGAAATGTCCCAAGAATGTGATAAAGGAAAAACCTGAATTGTTTCAGGTCTTTACGTTTCATATTTGCATTTTCTATAGTTTAAAACTATCCTGGCATTGTTTTACTATAAGGTGAATTGTTTTCCTCCAGAGTAAAAAAGAAAGGACTAACAAATGGTCAACTCTTGATAACACTAGTTAATAGTCAATGACATCATTTAATGCAAGCAATAGAACAGAAAGTCACTCAATCTAAAAAGTATCCCTGAATTTACAACATCTTTTGTCATGTAACTGAAAAACCCATTTGAGAAACATACAAAATAATTGATGAGTCATATTTAAATGGAAATGATTAATAGGACTAATAGTAAATCTACGTCAGGAAGTGAAAGAAAATATTCACTGAAATGTGAGAATGTTGCTAGAGAATTTGTGGAACACATATAAATAATAGCACAATACAATGTGCTGTGTCTGTGACAGCCTTCTCTCAGGGAGCAAAAGCTAGCATAGAATCCATTCTCTTCACATTTCTTGAGGGAGGAGGGTGTTATCAATAATATTCCCTGTGGCTATATGAGAACAAATAACCGGGATGAGAACAAAGTGAAAGCATATGGAGGCAGATGGGTGGCAATTTCCCATGTTTGTGGGTGACTGTGGACACAGATGGATCTGTCAAATGTTTAACTTGAGCTGACCTGATGATATCAGTAAAGGAGGTTTCAATCAAAGAGGCTCACAAGTAGGAAAGGAAGACAAAATATAAATTTCTTTAAGGCTCAGGCTCACAAAATATTCTCACTGGGGACTGCAAGTGGTTTGATAGAGAGATCTTGATATTATGGTATCTAGGAAAATACTGGGTAGGCCAAAAAGTTTGTTCCATAATATCCTAAGGAAAAATCTGAATGAACATTTTGGCCAATTCAATATTTAATACCCTAGAGGATACCTTGGGAAAAGATCTAGCACATGATAACCGCATGCTGGTAACAAAACACGTGAGCTTATGAATGTCTTAGCTTCTTCTTTTTGCTTTTAATATGCCCTTTTTATTGGGCCATAACAGTTGCTAATGTTAGACACTATATTCTACATGCAGGCTAAAAACTGTCAGCAATAGCATAGTATTTGGAGCTTTAAAAATGAAAATAACAGTTAAGAACAAAGATAACAAAAGAACATTAATTAGATTCATGATCTTGAAAAAAATCTCCATTTAAGTGTTATTTTTTATAATTCCCAAACAGGTATAATTTCAATGAGGTACTGTATTTCAAAGTACTCTGGAACCATAAAGAGCTCTACTGTATGAGCCTAATATAGTATACAATTTCCCCTCAGGGTAGATCTCAGACATCTTCTACAGCAATAGATTCTTACTCCTTACTTCAGTTCAGTTCAGTTCAGTCACTCAGTCATGTCCGACTCTTTGCAACCCCATGAATTGCAGGACGCCAGGCCTCCCTGTCCATCACCATCTCCCGGAGTTCACTCAAACTCACGTCCATTGAGTCGGTGATGCCATCCAGCCATCTCATCCTCTGTTGTCCCCTTCTCCTCCTGCCCCCAATCCCTCCCAGCATCAGGGTCTTTTCCAATGAGTCAACTCTTCGCACAAGGTGGCCAAAGTACTGGAGTTTCAGCTTTAGCATTATTCTTTCCAAAGACCACCCAGGGCTGATCTCCTCTAGAATGGACTGGTTGGATTTCCTGGCAGTCCAAGGGACTCTCAAGAGTCTTGTCCAACACCACAGTTCAAAAGCATCAATTCTTCGGCACTCAGCTTTCTTCACAGTCCAACTCTTATAGCTATACATGACCACTGGAAAAACCATAGCCTTGACTAGATGGACCTTTGTTGGCAAAGTAATGTCTCTGCTTTTCAATATGCTATCTAGGTTGGTCATAACTTTTCTTCCAAGGAGTAAGCGTCTTTTAATTTCATGGCTGCAGTCATCATCTGCAGTGATTTTGGAGCCCCCAAAAATAAAGTCTGACACTGTTTCCCCATCTATTTCTCATGAAGTGATGGGACCAGATGCCATGATCTTCATTTTCTGAATGTTGAGCTTTAAGCCAACTTTTTCACTCTCCACTTTCTCTTTCATCAAGAGGCTCTTTAGTTCCTCTTCACTTTCTGCCTTAAGGGTGGTGTCATCTGCATATCTGAGGTTATTGATATTTCTCCCGGCAATCTTGATTCCAGCTTGTGCTTCTTCCAGCCCAGCATTCCTCATGATGTACTCTGCATATAAGTTAGATAAGCAGGGTGACAATATACAGCCTTGATGTACTACTTTTCCTATTTGGAACCAGTCTGTTGTTCCATGTCCAGTTCTAACTGTTGCTTCCTGACCTGCATATAGGTTTCTCAAGAGAAAGGTCAGGTGGTCTGGTATTCCCATCTCTTCCAGAATTTTCCACAGTTTATTGTGATCCACACAGTGAAAGGCTATGGCATAGTCAATAAAGCAGAACTCCTTACTTGGGAAAGACAAATGAGAACTTGAATAAATAGAATAGTTTATTTGAATAATTACTCCTGGGTTTGAAGAAGGCAATGGCATCCCACTCCAGTACTTGCTTGGAAAATCCCATGGACAGAGGAGCTGGTAGGCTGCAGTCCATGGGGTCACTAGGAGTCGGACATGACTGAGCAACTTCACTTTCACTTTCATGCATTGTAGAAGGAAATGGCAACCCACTCCAGTGTTCTTGCCTGGAGAATCCCAGGGATGTTGGGGCCTGGTGGGCTGCTGTCTCTGGGGTCACACAGAGTCGGACACAACTGAAGCGACTTAGCAGCAGCAGTAGCAGCACTCCTGGGTTAAAATCAAGGATAAAGTGAGTCTTATTAAGATCTCTTCATTTAGGCTGAGTGTGAATGATGAGCTCTGGTTGTTCCCTCTGACTCTAGCTCTTCAACGACACCTTGCACAGGCTTCTGAAAAGATGCCTGAAGGAGACACCACCACTGCTAGAATGATCCACTGGATACATAGTCTGCCAGAAGCTTTGTGTGCAGATGACAGTATCATTGATAATGTTTCAGACTAGAGTGTTTGTACCACCCTCACACCTCAGTGCATATAAATTCATGTGATGTTGTCTCTTTTATGGATCCAACAGAAATGGGACCAAGACAGAGACATTACAAAAAAATCAGTTCTTTTCTTCAAAATATTGATTTTTGAAACCAATCATGTTTCAAAACATCTCCATGTCATCTAGATAAAGTGAGTCTTATTAAGACCTCTTCATTTAGGCTGAGTGTGAATGATGAGCTCTGGTTGTTCCCTCTGACTCTAGCTCTTCAACGACACCTTGCACAGGCTTCTGAAAAGACGCCTGAAGGAGACACCACCACTGCTAGAATGATCCACTGGATACATAGTCTGCCAGAAGCTTTGTGTGCAGATGACAGTATCATTGATAATGTTTCAGACTAGAGTGTTTGTACCACCCTCACACCTCAGTGCATATAAATTCATGTGATGTTGTCTCTTTTATGGATCCAACAGAAATGGGACCAAGACAGAGACATTACAAAAAAATCAGTTCTTTTCTTCAAAATATTGATTTTTGAAACCAATCATGTTTCAAAACATCTCCATGTCATCTCCAGCTGGGAAGAGAATCATCTCAAGAAAAAAGGCTGGAGTAACACCCTAACATTGGACCCGTATGTATTTTGCCAATCTCCTATGTCTGGGGGAATATTGGAAACTATCCTTACCCTCTTTAGGTACAGGAGAAGGGAATGCACATTGGCATAATACGCCAAACCAAAATATGAGACATTACAGAGGGTATCTGTGAAGTGATGAAGGAGAGTAATACGGAGAAAGTAGACTGACTCTGAGTCTGAAGGTCAAGGGCTTCTCTTGTGGCTCCGCTGGTAAAGAATCTGCCTGCAATGCAAGAGACCTAGGTCCATCCCTGGGTTTGGAAGATCCCCTGGAGAAGGAAAAGGCTACCCACTTCAGTATTCTGCCCTGGAGAATTCCATGGACTATATAGTCGATGGGGTTACAAAGAGTCAGACAAGACTGAGCGGATTCTGACTTTCACTTTCTTCTTCTGAAGGTCAAAATACTCACAAGGTTCTTTACACTGTGGACTGGGGGCAAGGACTCACCCGTGAGCCCGGTTTTGTGTCTGCTAACTTGAGGCTGGAGTTAGACTTTGCTGTTATTCAGTCGCTAACTCATGTGTCCCCATGGACTGTAGCACACCAGGCTCCTCTGTCCTCCACTATCTCCCAGAGTCAGCTCAAATTCATGTCCATTGAGTCAGTGATGCTATCTAACCATCTCTTTCTCTGCTGCCCCCTTCTCATTTTGCCTTCAATCTTTCCCAGCATCAGGGTCTTTTCCAATGAAATTCTGTTTTAAGTGTGAATCTGTGCATACTTACCATTGTGATACTTGGTATTCTGTATTTAAATAAAAAGAACACTTAAAATTTTAGTAATTCTCATGAGTATATATTTTTAAAAGTTAATTTTTAAAATGTAAGATTCTAAACTTTATTCGCTTATACATAGATGTTATCATTTCAACTTAGCGTGTGGCGACTTTGGCCAGAGTTTACACATAACTCCTTCAACACACATTTAAGTATCTAAGGCATTCTACTCTTGAGCTAGTCACATAATAGCTTGACTTTACATTTTATTCAAATAAATTCCTCCATTTCTCCATGCTATTTTACTGAGAGAAATACTTACTAAACAATGATTTTAAATGTTCATAAAAGTTGCTATAAGAAAATATCCATGTCTTCTTCTGTTAAATTCAGTTTCTACAAATCTGAACCTGCATCTATACACAGATTTATGCAATTGGATAAAAATCTCACAATCATATCATAAATCCTATCCATTTGTGAGGATTAGCCTGTTCAACTAATTCAGTGAGGTAGGGTTGTAATAACTTCACTGCTGCTGCTAAGTCGCTTCAGTCGTGTCAGACTCTGTGCGACCCCATAGACGGCAGCCCACCAGGCTCCCCCGTCCCTGGGATTCTCCAGGCAAGAACACTGGAGGGGGTTGCCATTTCCTTCTCCAATGCAGCAAAGTGAAAAGTGAAAGTGAAGTTGCTCAGTCATGTCTGACTCTTAGCGACCCCATGGTCTGCAGCCTACCAGGCTCCTCCGTCATGGGATTTTCCAGGCGAGAGTACTGGAATGGGGTGCCACTGCCTTCTCCGAATAACTTCACTAGTCCTTTATACAAGACTCCACAGGGGAATCTCCCAGCATTCCCTCAGCTTGCAAACAAGAGCAGTCCACCCACATCTGACAGACTTACTCTTCAGTCAAGCAAAACTTCCCGATGACTGTGGAAGTCCCTCTAGTTCAGGTAGAACAAGTCAAGGATCACAAAATTTCTTTTTTGTTTTTCAGTTAATTTTTAAAGCAATTCATAGTCCTGATACAATAAATATAAAAGATGAGTCTCTGTATAAAATGAGAGTGACTGACTTTGCTAAATCCTCCAGTCAACCCAGCTCAGCAACTTCTGATGCCTCAAGAAAAGCACAATACATAGGAGACAGCAATCAGATTGGAAAAGGGAAGGTTGGGGAAAACTGCTCACTATTTTGTTTCTCCATACGTTCTCTAAATTCAGTCCTGAAATCATATATATTGTTGTCCAAGCATTGTCTTCCTTTCTTTCTTCTGTACTTAACTGTAAAATTTCTCAATATGGTGGCTTCTCTGCTGTGTTAATCTTTCTCCCCTTCTCTTTTTAATCCCTAAAAATCTAATACTGACATTTCCTAATTTAATGGAGATCTCCTATTCATCGAATTAAGTGATCTTTACTCAGTTCTCAGTATTTGTTTTTCTTACACTGTGGACACTGTTGACTACCTGCTGCCTGAATTTCTCTTGATAAGAAACTAATCTTCCTGGCTTTTCCTCTCCGTCTTTGACCTCTGGTTTTGTGTTTTCTTCTTGGTTCCTTCTCACACTCGAAACAAGTAGATGTCTCACCATCTTTTCAACCATATTTTCTTTCCTGATCCTTTATTTTCTCCCTTATAGATTTCAATCATTCTCATGATTTTAGTCATCGCCTCTGGGTAGGATCAAAATTTCTACTTTTAGCCCTAACTTTTCTTTCTCTAGCTTCTGATTTTCTAGTTATATGCTGAACATTTTGGATCATTGCTTATGATATCTGAAACTTTCAGCACACCCAGATATGAACTAATCTACTCATCTGGACCTTTTCCCCTGGATGTCTCAGCGTCTGTCAGTGGCACCAAGACTTATCTTCTCGGCAGTGGTTCCGTGGGCCACCAGTTCCATGGAGCCTAGGCCCTGGATTCTCAGTGTGTATGACTTGCATGAAATAAGTACAAAATATTGTGCCCGTATAATTTTTATATTACTTATTCTGAAGAAATATTTTAGAAATTGTATCACTGTTTCAAAGAGGTCAGATATCCAAGAAAAAAGAAAACTTAAGAACCACTGCTGCACTGCTGGATTTAGCACCTGTTTTTCTATTTTATTTGTATATGATAATGCTATAAGAACATTTAGATTGCCCTTGCAATCATTTTGGTCACATTTTTAGCTATTATATATCAGCATAAACTATCAGCTGTTGGTTTGATTTTGCTCAATGGATAGAAAAGAAGCAGAATTGTCTGTCCAGAAAAGGAAGTGTAAATCTTAGTGTACAAAATTATGAAGCTTTCTTCACATTTAAAAAATGTATCATTTTATTTCTATTGTCAAATATGTTAATTTGTCTTAAAAATTGTATTATTTATGTGTGTGTGGACAGTCTAGTTTTGTGTCTACCTCAAATCAGGAACTCATGCATAAAACTAAAAGTTCAATTTGAAATATCTAGCTGTTTGGGATCATATGGATGAAGAGGGATTACACTCTCAACTAATTCAACTGTTACAGTATTAGGGTAACTATTCTAAGACAATATACTTGAGGTTTGTTTGAGTGAATTAGATAACTTTTTGTAAAAAATGACATCAAAAGGTAAATCTATCGTCTATACACAGATTATGCTCATATTTGATTTTTTTCCTTTATTTATTTGTTTTCTTCCTGATAAGCTATTGAAGAAGTGCTTTTCTATAAAGATGTGGAAGACATGATAACTTATAGGGATCAAAGTTTTCTAGAAATTACTTTTAATAGAAAACAGGCTAACTTAGAGATATCTTTATATTGTATTGGAGAAGGAAATGGCAGCCAAGTATTCTTGCCTGGAAAGTCCTGTGGACAGAGGAGCCTGGCAGGCTACAGTCCATGGGGTCACAAAGCATTAGACGTGGCTGAGCACAGATAACAACCACATGATCAGAAAATTAACCACACTGTGGAGCTGCTCATTTTTCTTTTTACATGTAGTATTTCTGTTTTGCATTGACTCTCATTCTCATCTCACTTATCACTATGAAATAAAGCTTATAAATTAGACTTCACTACCTATAAATTAATGTACTTATATTTTCTGTGCCAGGGACTGTTGGGTGTCAGAACACAAAGAACAAGACCCAGTTCCTGCTCTTAAGGAACACAGAGTCTAACAAATAGTACCTACCTTACAAAATGTTGCTGTATTTATATTAGTATTATTACTACTATTCTTCATTTTGAATGATTAGTATATTATACCTAGTCCCAGCAAGGACATGTATAACACTATTTATGGTAATACATATTATTCAAAAGGAAAAATAATGTTCTCTAATATAAGCAAGATTTTCTTTACAAAGGTGGAGAAATGTTGTCAATTTTCTCCTTGAACTTCTACCCCCTTGTAATCAGGAACTAATTAATTAATTAGCTAATATTTCTAAAGTGCATTGAAGATGAACAGCGTCATACAAATGCTAAGTATTTTAAAGCCATGTGTTGCCTCATACACTAGATAGGATTTTTTTAAGTTTGTAAAGGACAATTTGAACAAATTACATTTCATCTAAATGGAAAGGTGATTTCATCTTCATTTCATCTAGTTGTATACTGAAGGTAGGGGGTAGGTGGAAGTAGGAAAAGTTGGATGGAAAAACACAAGTGTAATCAAGGGAAGGAGAATGACTCTTTACATTTCTCTCCATTTATCATTATCACAAGACAAAAGATATACATGCATTCCTGTGTAACTCCTGGAAAAAGAGAATACAAATCTATTTAAATGATATAGCATTAATATTATAATTTTCTCATAATTATCAAACTGTACTAGAACCAAGTCAGGACTTCCCCATGACGTGATTATTTTATAATGCTCTTGAAACTTAATTCCAAGGCCAGAGCATCCAATTTGGAATCCACAGGCTCTAGACTGGACTGCCTCAATTTGTGAGATAATTGTCAACACTTCTTTAACCATGGATTGCCTAATTCAGGATTATACCAATGCCTGGGAAGGGAAAAGAATGAAGAATCAAGGTCGATGCCCCACTGCTGACCAATGTAGGAAATCAATCAGCTTTCGGACCTGATTTCTCAACCTGAGTAAATTACTCAGATAATTTATTAGACCCACACTTAGTTTTGTGATTTTTAAACATGAGTCATATGGGAAATTCAACTGTCTGAGGAGTTATATTTGCTTCAGTTAAAGGTGGTTATTTTCGAATCTTATCGTACTTCTCTTCCTTTCAAGCCAGTGACACAGATGTTTCAGAAGGAGAGAAACAGAGACCAATCAGAATGCATTACTATTTGGCTGTTTCACTCTCCAGGAATCATTTTCAGATTACTGCTGGTGTGGTGTTTTCCTCTTGTGAACATCTGAAGCTTTTATCTTTAGCAAAGATTTAAAGCAGGTTCCTTCACTTGGTATTTAACTCTCCAAGTAATGGCAGATGTGCTTACCAAGTGGCTTTGTGGTAATCACCCCGTCAGCGTAGGAGATATAGGAGACATGCCTTCGACCCCTAGAGTAGGAAATGGCAACCCACTTCAGTATTCTCGCCTGGGAAATCCCCTGGACAGAGGAACCCGGCAGGCTCTGATGCATGGGGTTGCACAGAGTCAGACACAACTTAGAGACTAAACAACAACAAATAATGGCAGCTAGTTCAGCAGATCAACTCATCTCTCCTAGTGTGTTCAGAAATGCTTACATGACAGCGTACTGTTTTCCAAGGGAAAATGAATTTTATAAAGGCATCGCCTTAACCTAAAGAATGGTAACAGCCAATGCTTTATAAAGATGACGACCCTTGAAGCTCTTATGATCAAATATAAGAGATGAATCTACTCTTTTGCTAAGATATGCCATGGAGGAGTCTATATCTATATGGTAGTTGCAAAGAAAATAAAATCCTAAAGTCAATTTGCCTTAGTTCAAATTCTTGCTCTGTCTCTTAACTAGCACTGTGAGTTTGAGATAGTTATACACTCTATATCTCAATTTCTTCATTCTTAAAATTGGCACAGTAATAATAGTTAGCTTCTTTGATTGTTGTGAGGATAAATGATTCAAATGATTTAATTATTTGGAACAGTGCCACCTCTATGTAAGAATTAGTAATTAATATTATTCTGCAATAAAGAGTACAGTATGTTTATTAAGAACTCTGGTTCTGGCATTAGATACAACTGTGTTCAAATCCAAGATTTTCTATGTAAGGAACTTGGAGAAACTACCCAATTTCTCTGTCTTGGTTTCTTCATCTACAAATGGGTTATAAGAATCTAATCAGATTACACACATAAATGACCTCACGCATGGTAAATATGAACATTTCTTTTTCCCATTTCCCATTTTGCTAGACTATTTTTCCACAGGGTTATTATACTATGTCATGGGCTAGTGATATCTGATGGAAGATATTTTTATATTTGTGTTACAAATTTCCAGATTGAGAACATTTTGAGTAATAAAGTAACACCAAATGTTACTATGTGTGGACTGTTTTCTCAACTTCCTTAAGAGTTTGACACAGTTAAAAAATTAATAAAGAAAGCTATTGTTATCTAGATGCAAATTAGTATTGGTTGCAAAGTAAGGTTTCTCAGGTAAATATTTACTCCCGTATTTCTGGGTCACATATTTCTGGGAAGTTTAAGCATCTGAGGCATGTAGCCTGCTTTTCAGCATCTTTCAGTAAATGTGATTACACTCAATCTTCATACTGAAGTTCTCTATGCAAATGCAGGAGGCTCTTGCCTTGAGAAAAATCTTTAAAAGTTGCACAGCTCCCCAGAAGCAGAGGTTGGGAGGGAGGCATGCTTTGTGTCATACACATTAATTCAGTTGGCACATTACAATGTAAACTAAATGACATTATTACAAAGCTGTGCTAAGAAGTGTTGACAGGTCCATATGGTAATTTTACAATGTATAATGAACACACAGACTCCTTTCTTGCAGAAATTTATAGTTCAAATCTATACCCAGGATATCCAGTTTTATTTCCAGAAACTTAAATTGACTTATTACGATGTAGTGAATGTATAAATTAGTTCCAGTAGTTAAACTGAAACATTTCCCTACAGACTCAATTAGATTCATTAATCTGCTGTGTAGACCTGTAAACGGCCCATTGTTCTTTTTCCCCCAAAATGTCAAAAACTATTTCTCTAACTATAAAATATCTCCTACAAAAAATGTTTTAAATGGTCAGAATTATTGTATGTTAGAAACCCAGAACTACAAATTATCTTATTGAACAGGTACGTTTTTTTTTCCCCCAAAGAAAAATAGGGTCTAGCCCTTGACAAGTACTTTGCTGAGGTTAGTAACTGCTCGGTTCTCTATCACATAGCTAAAACGCACTGATACTAACAAAAGATCATCCTTTCCCCTGTCCAGCTGGATAAATCAGCTGGCCTGGGGCATACTGTGTGTGTTTCTAACCCCACAGCTTTTTCATTTGGCAACTTTTGTTGACGGGCCTCTCTCTGCCTGAAGTGTGACAGCTTATCAGTCCATTGTGATGTTCCACGGAGGCTGAGTAAAATAATACAGCCTGTTAATGAATTCCATTTCAAACGATGCACACCTGTGTCTCACCTTTTTCAAAATACCACCCTCCATGTGAGAACTAGGGAGGCCACAGCACAGTAGATATTTAAACACAAATCTTTTTTTCTTTTTTTTTAAGCTACTGTTGTGGAATTTAACAAAATAATAAAAAAAAAACCCTACAAAACATTTTATTGATTGATGAAGGTGACTGCTTTTACTTGCTGCATGGTATTTTTTTTTTTTTTTGCTTCAGTGATTTGTTAAACATTTTTTGTTTGAAAAACCTTTGCAACTCTTACCTTTGACTTTTATTTTTTTAATGGCTCAGCTCAAGTCATCTTTACAGGTTTGAATTTAATGTTAAGTTTGGTTAAGTTTCTTTCGTCTCGGATCAACATGCAACTGTTCTGTTTTCAAGATGAGAGGAGGCTGCTTGGATCATTCTCTGACAAGCTGATACTAATGTGATCTGAAATTGAAATGTTTAACACTGAGTGTGTTAGTTGCTCAGTTGTGTCCGACTCTTAGCCCGCAAGTTTCCTCTGTCCCTGGGATTTTTCAGGCAAGAATACTGGAGTGGGTTGCTATTTCCTCTTCCAAAGGGATCTTCCTGACTTAGGAATGGAACCCGGGTCTCCTGCATTGCAGGCAGATTCTTTACCCTCTGAGCCACCAGAGAAGCCCCATTTAAGATTTAATTGATTGAATTGAACAGAAAATATTTTCAGCTCTCTTTAAGAGGGAGAAAGCGAGTGATTTTTAAGAATATGGGGCTGTCTCATAATTCAAGGAATAAAAACCAAATAGTCCTCATGAAAAATTTGGAAGGATTCAAATAGTTCGCTCTCTCCACCTTTCTCTTCACTTTATACTGTTTTATTCTTATTCAGCTGCTGCTGCTAAGTTGCTTCAGTCATGTCCGACTCTTTGCAGCGCTATGGACTGTAACCCACCAGCCTCCTCTGTCCATGGGAATCTCCAGGCAAGAGTATTGGAGTGGGTTCCATGCCCTCCTCCAGGGGATCTTCCCAGCCCAGGGATAGAGCCCCATTTCTTATGTCTCCTGCACTGGCAGCTAGGTTTTTACCACTAGTGTCACCTGGGAAGCCCAGTTTCAGTTGCACAGCAATGTAATTCAGTTATATACATGTATATACGCATGACTTATTCAGCTGCTGCTGCTAAGTTGCTTCAGTCATGTCCGACTCTTTGCAGCGCTATGGACTGTAACCCACCAGCCTCCTCTGTCCATGGGAATCTCCAGGCAAGAATATTGGAGTGGGTTCCATGCCCTCCTCCAGGGGATCTTCCCAGCCCAGGGATAGAGCCCCATTTCTTATGTCTCCTGCACTGGCAGCTAGGTTTTTACCACTAGCGTCACCTGGGAAGCCCAGTTTCAGTTGCACAGCAATGTAATTCAGTTATATACATGTATATACACATGTATTTTTTTCTCAGATTCTTTTCCATTATAGGTTATTACAAGATACTGAGTATAGTTCCCTGTGCTATACAGTAGATCCATGTAGTTTATTTTATATATAACAGTGTGTATCTGTTAATCTCAAACTCCTGATTTATCTCTCCCCATCCTTGCTCTCCTCTATCCATTTGGTAAACATACATTTGTTTTCTGTGAGTCTGTTTCCTTTTTAAAAAATAAGTTCATTTGTATATTTTAGATTGCACATATCAGTGATATCATATGGTATTTGTTTCTTTCTGACTCACTTCACTCAGTATGACAATCTCTAGGTCCAGCCACATTGCTACAAATGGCACTATTTCATTCTTTTTTTAATCCCAATTTTAGAAAAAAGAGATTCTGATTAGTCTAGATTGCTTCAGTTCCTACCTCTGAGACAATCAAACATAACCAGAGAAGGACGTAGCAGTAGGGAATAGGGAATGTTTGCATTGAACAGAGATTACGTAAAAGTGAATTACTCTCACTAGCTGCTTGGAGAGAAAGGAAAAGACAGGTAATTCCCTGCAAATGGTGATGGTTAGTAAGTGGAGGTCAATGTTGAACTGAATACACAAATGTAGTAAATATCTATCCACCTTATTTTTAAATGTGCTTCCTCTAAGGGTATTATAGATCTTGTTATCTCCAAGCCCAAGTTATGTAGAAAGTTAGGTGCTCTAAAAGTAGAGATATTGGACTTTTCCTGCAGGATGATATTTCCAGTGAGAAATATAATGTGTTGGAATAATCATCTTCCTGTTCACAGTCCCATGTTCATCTGCTCACAGGACACGCACAATTTTCCTGCCAACGTACAGCATAACATTTCCTTCCCCCACCCTTTTCATTTCATTAATATGGAGGTGGGGAAGGGGTGTGCCAGCTTCTTCTTACAACATATTTCCCCCTAATTTTTCAACTTATCACCTCCTTTCTTGGAATCCTAGCTTTTCACGACAAATTGAAGAGTTCTTGTTTGTGCAAATCTGTTTGATGCTGGTATCTGCACCTGCACTTCTAGGCTGTGGCGAAGGAGCCACACGTGCATAATAAAGGTGATTCTCCCTCATCCAGGAAGGGCAGGAGGCCTGAAATCAGCAAATCCAGCTCAAGCATTTCCCTGCCCCTACCATTTGGGGATCACTTCTGTTTCATCAGACTGCTTCATGGCTCAGCACATTGCATTCCAATTCAAATACTTATTGAATAACTCCTATGTGCCAGGTGCTGTGTTCATTAGTTTCAGAGTTGCAAAATAAGTAATATACTCTTTCTGCCCTTGTAGAGACTGTCACCTTGATGGGGTGACAAGGTAGTCTCACCAAGAATTTTGGTATAAGGGACAATGTGAACATGGTAAGTAAGTTTGTGTTGTGTTAGTTAGGGAATGGCAATCCATTCCCTTCTCCAGAAAATAAGTCTGAGGAGGAGTAATAAGAGAAAAGCCTCTTTGAAAATAAGTTTAAAGGATAACTAGGAGAAGGCAATGGCACCCCACTCCAGTACTCTTGCCTGGAGAATCCCATGGACGGAGGAGCCTGGTAGGCTGCAGACCATGGGGTTACAAAGAGTTGGACATGACTGAGCCACTTCATTTTCAAAGAATTTTGGTATAAGGGACAATGTGAATATGGTAAGTAAATTTGTGTTGTGTTAGTTAGGGAATGGCAATCCATTCCCTTCTCCAGAAAATAAGTCTGAGGAGGAGTAATAAGAGAAAAGCCTCTTTGAAAATAAGTTTAAAGGATAACTAGGAGAAGGCAATGGCACCCCACTCCAGTACTCTTGCCTGGAGAATCCCATGGACGGAGGAGCCTGGTAGGCTGCAGACCATGGGGTTGCAAAGAGTTGGACACGACTGAGCCACTTCATTTTCACTTTTCACTTTCATGCATTGGAGAAGGAACTGGCAACCCACTCCAGTGTTCTTGCCTGCAGAATCCCAGGGATGGAGAAGCCTGGTAGGCTGCCGTCTATGGGGTTGCACAGAGTCGGACACGACTGAAGCGACTTAGTAGCAGCAGCAGCAGCAGGAATTTAATACAAAGAATGTTAGTCACTCAGTCATGTCCAGCTCTTTGGAAGCCTATGGACTGTGGCCCACCAGGCTCCTCTGTCCATGTGATTCTACAGACAAGAATACTGGAGTGATTGCCATTTCCCTCTCCAGGGGCTCTTCCCAATCCAGAGACTGAACTTCTTTACTGTCTGAGCCACGAGGGAAGCCTTAATACAAAGAGATATGGAGTGTATTCAGCCCACTGGCATACTTCTATTTATAATCTGTTCAAAAGTGAATAGTCTTCAATAGAATGTAAGTGCAGAAGGCTGACAGGTGGTGGAAGTGAGGTCTCCTCTGCTCTCATCACAAGCAGAACTGAGAGAAGATGTGAGAGAGGAGAAAATAGGGCAGAATTAATGGGGACAGAGCCTCATGTTGAACAGGAGCCCTAACGCAGAATTGCTTGTTTAGTCAGTGAGTGAAGTTGCTGCGTGTCCGACTCTTTGTGACCCCAAGGACTGTAGTCCACCAGGTTCCTCTGTCCATGGGATTTTTCAGGCAAGAGTAAAAAAGTGAATAGTCTTCAATAGAATGTAAGTGCAGAAGGCTGACAGGTGGTGGAAGTGAGGTCTCCTCTGCTCTCATCACAAGCAGAACTGAGAGAAGATGTGAGAGAGGAGAAAATAGGGCAGAATTAATGGAGACAGAGCCTCATGTTGAACAGGAGCCCTAACGCAGAATTGCTTGTTTAGTCAGTGAGTGAAGTTGCTGCATGTCCGTCTCTTTGTGACCCCAAGGACTGTAGTCCACCAGGCTCCTCTGTCCATGGGATTTTTCAGGCAAGAGTACTGGAGTGGGTTGCCATTTCCTTCTCCAGGGGATCTTCCCAACCCAGGGATCGAACCTGGGTCTCCCACATTGCAGGCAGATGCTTTACCATCTGAGCCACCATGGAACCAAACAATTTGAGCCAATTAAACATGGTTTAGTTGGAACCATGGAACCAACTAAACAAACCAATTGCTTGTTTAGTCAAGTAAATTCAATAATTTGTAAACTCAAGTCATTTTTCTAGAGGGTCTACCATTTGCCAGGACCTATCACACAGTACCTGTCTTGTCCATTTTATAGATGGAAAAAGTGTCTCAAAGGAGTTGACAATTTGCTTAAGACACAAAATTAGTAGGTACTAGAGCTGAAGACTGAACCCAGCATGCTGGACATATGAGACGGTAACATTCATCAGGAGAATTAAAAAAGGAGGTGGACAAGAGCTCACAGGACTTGCTTTCTCCTTAGCCACCTGAATTTGCCCCCCTTCTCTTCTGTATAGTCCTCATCCCTCTAGGCAGCTTTAGTTATCAAGTTGTAATGAAAGACTCCACGCCAGCAGAAATGTGTTGATGTGTTCTGTAGATCCACCATTATGTTTGACTTGCTGCTGCTGCTGCTAAGTTGCTTCAGTCGTGTCCGACTCTGTGCGATCCCATAGACGGCAGCCCACCAGGCTCCCCTGTCTCTGGGATTCTCCAGGCAAGAACACTGGAGTGGGTTGCCATTTCCTTCTCCAATGCATGAAAGTGAAAAGTGAAAGGGAAGTTGCTCAGTCCTGTCCGACTCTTCACGACCCCATGGACTGCAGCCTATGTTTGACTTAGTTACTTTCTATTTCTGCTTCTCTCTAGTTACCTTTTAGCTTCTGCCCTTCTGTCAAGTCCTGCTTAGGCTTCTGCTTGACATACTCTGTCTCTACTTGTCCAACCAAACTTAGAGACTATGTGATTAACCCAAGCACCATCCTTATGAAACGAAGCTTTGGGCTAGACTTCTTCTAGACCATAAACCAGGCTTTACGTAGGATACTATGGGTCAGATGCTTATCATGATCCAAAAAAGCTAGAGCTGAGATGGTTGGTTCATGTGACTTGACCTTCTATATAGAGGGGGCTCTCTATAGACAGAGAAATAAAGCTGAGACATAGTTTCAAGCACTCACTGAAATCAATTTCACATTCATCTCAGTTTGTTCCAAGAAAAGCTGAACTCTGAGAAGTGGTGTTCTTTCCAAAATGAGAGTACATTTCTTAAGCTAAATATTGTTATATATATATTTCTTTTTGTCTTCTACTGCAGTAACTCATCCACAGTAGTACTTGATTATAGCAAAGGGATTAAGAACACAGACTTTGATCAGTCAGCCAGCTAGAGGCTTGCTTCTTAGCTTGGCTACTTGTTATCAATAGGACTTTAGTAAATTACTCAGATTTTCTATGCTTCTTTTTCCTCATCTGTAAAATTGCTGTTAGTAATTAATGGAGCTTATCCAAGGGTCAAATGAAATAATATCTATAAACTGCACATAATAAGCACATAACAAAATGATTGACCAGTTTTTAAAATAAACTGATACTGCCTTAAGAGTAATAGATGCTCAAATACAAAAGTTACTTGGAGGAAATTAAGGAAAAAACAGAAGAAATTTTTTGTAAAATGATTGCTTTCAAAGACTTTCGGTTTGTTTTATTTCTTGTTTTATTAAAAATGTTTTATACAGCACCAGAGGGGCCAAGAGAAAGTCATGGTTCTGTTTAGTCCTCTATTTCATTTGCAAAAATTATATTCTAAATCTCTATTCCTTGAGTAAATGTACCTTTTCCATAAAAATTTCTGAAGAGATTCTTTAATTCTTAAAAAAAAACTCAATGTGCTAATGACCACAAAAAGATGAAACTGAATGTTACTGCCATAGCTGGTTGAGCCAAGATTTTATGCATAAATAAATGATAGTGACACATTTTTGAAATGTATACAAACATAAAAGGACAAAGTTCATAAAGCAAGTTAATCACAGTTTATTTTTTGGTGTGTTTTAAAAAAATGTCATTGATGACCTTTCAGAAGTGAATACAAGAGAAAGAAGTAGCACTTGAGTTTGGGGGAAAAACATTAAAAATTATCCCTTTTGATGCATAAGAACATTTGCATATCCAAAGCCAGCTTCTCAACAGTGCTGTGATTTTTTTTTTTCCTGAATGATCAACTCTCTAATTAGCCAATTATCATTGCAAATAGAGAAAGGGACAAAAATCACAAACTGTTAGTAACTTAAAATAGAAATCTACATCACTACATATGAAAGAAGAATTTAAGTAGAATGAGTGGCTGGGGATCAGAATGAAATTGTTTTTAAATCTTTTTGAGATAAAAATAACATTTTAAAATGTGGTATCACTTTTCTCTGAGTAATGAGAGCAATTTTGACATCTGTATGACTGTTATAAAGCAGTGTGTGTTCCATCTGTAAAACAGCACAAAGTAGCTTTGAAGTATTTCATAACCTTTATTAACAATAATATGAAAATATTCAGAAGCTATTTAAATGGTTGTAGGCATGAATGTTAACTGTCTATATTAGCTGTAGTCAATGTATCCATACCTCCAAATAGTGAATGAAGCACACCACTAACATTTGGAAACCAATATCATTGCCTGGAGAAGAGGAGCCTGGAGGGTTGCCCATGGGGTCAAAAAAGAGTTGGATAAAACTGAGCGACTAACGCTTTCACTTGGAAATATCAACCTCTGAAATCATAACTAAGAAGAATCAACAGAAATTAATATAATAAGCCATCTGACAGTTTATTTTTTGGTGTGTTTTAAAAAAATGTCATTGATGACCTTTCAGAAGTGAATACAAGAGAAAGAAGTAGCACTTGAGTTTGGGGGAAAAACATTAAAAATTATCCCTTTTGATGCATAAGAACATTTGCATATCCAAAGCCAGCTTCTCAACAGTGCTGTGATTTTTTTTTTTTCCTGAATGATCAGCTCTCTAATTAGCCAATTATCATTGCAAATAGAGAAAGGGACAAAAATCACAAACTGTTAGTAACTTAAAATAGAAATCTACATCACTACATATGAAAGAAGAATTTAAGTAGAATGAGTGGCTGGGGATCAAATGAAATTGTTTTTAAATCTTTTTGAGATAAAAATAACATTTTAAAATGTGGTATCACTTTTCTCTGAGTAATGAGAGCAATTTTGACATCTGTATGACTGTTATAAAGCAGTGTGTGTTCCATCTGTAAAACAGCACAAAGTAGCTTTGAAGTATTTCATAACCTTTATTAACAATAATATGAAAATATTCAGAAGCTATTTAAATGGTTGTAGGCATGAATGTTAACTGTCTATATTAGCTGTAGTCAATGTATCCATACCTCCAAATAGTGAATGAAGCACACCACTAACATTTGGAAACCAATATCATTGCCTGGAGAAGAGGAGCCTGGAGGGTTGCCCATGGGGTCAAAAAAGAGTTGGATAAAACTGAGCGACTAACGCTTTCACTTGGAAATATCAACCTCTGAAATCATAACTAAGAAGAATCAACAGAAATTAATATAATAAGCCATCTGTAGAGCTAACCCACAGTAGGAGATATTTTGTAAATAAGTCTACAGTGTTGCCAAAAACTTACTAGGCTGATGCCAATCAAAAATAAAACTGAGGAGCGATAGGCAAAAACTCCAGAAATTATTCCATGCTTATGGTAATCACAAACACAAATGCCATGTTAGGTGTAAGAGTAGAAAATACATTTCTGAATAAGAATTTGTCAGTAGTCCAATACACTGCTCTAAGGCAAAGAATTGGGGTGGGGGGTGGTTCTCTGTTTATTCAGTGGGTATGTTAGCCACGGAAAGATCTGCTGCCTCAGCAGGTGCACAGCTGGGTCCAGGAGTGGCTGGCTGTGCTCTGGACTGACCACTAACTAGTTAGTTGGGGCACTAACCCTTCCTATCAAAAAGCCTGCCCTGCTTACACAGCCAGTCTCAGTGATCTGGTTGGATGGGTCTCATGGTAAATTAAAACACTGGCTTTCTGGTTTGTATACTTGAATGTTTTGTGTTGCTTAGTGTGAGTCAGACCCTGGAACCTACTAATCCCTGAGTGAATTGATAAAGAGAGCTTTCTCCTTGTGCGTAACTGAGGTCTGAATCCTGGAGTCTGGAAGCTCCACCAACTTACATTTCATCTCCAAGTCAACGGCTGACAGTGGTTCAGTGTTCCTACAAAATATATCTCACAATAGATTATACTTAACTAAATGGAAATGTGTTTACTTTATGGTAAATGCTTCTAGCAATGCATATACTACTAAAATTATTAATATAAGATACTAGGCAACCAATTGAACAGCATAAAATTCATACCTCCATAAGTGCTTTCTCTATTTTCTGATCATTTTATTTACATTACAGATTTGACACTAGCCATACATGTCCCTCAACTGTGGTATTTGCTGCAAGTCTGATCTTTTCTTCTGAATTTTAATTTTTTTGAGGACAGGTATCAGTTTATCCATGCGTCCTCTCACAGCCTACTGTAGTACCTTGTGTACTGTAAATATGTACTCAAAAATACTTGTATAAATAGAATGCCTTATAATTTGCATGTCCTACCAAGGAAAGGCCCTTGCTGGATATGCAGAAAGAGAACAAAGCACCATTGTTGCTCTTGTAAAGCAGTGGACAAATGCGGAAGCTTTTGAACATCCTGTTGAAAATCATCCATCTTGGTGTTGTAGATAGCCAGGGTCATCAACAGAATATGGATCAACAAAGAACTGGATTCCTCCCAGTTCTTCACTTCCTAATTTCCCAGAATACAGCAGTAGCTTTCCCTGAACACGCTCACAGTCCTTCCAACTGTGACACGGGCACTGATCTCTGTAAAGGCCCTTGCTGGATATGCAGAAAGAGAACAAAGCACCATTGTTGCTCTTGTAAAGCAGTGGACAAATGCGGAAGCTTTTGAACATCCTGTTGAAAATCATCCATCTTGGTGTTGTAGATAGCCAGGGTCATCAACAGAATATGGATCAACAAAGAACTGGATTCCTCCCAGTTCTTCACTTCCTAATTTCCCAGAATACAGCAGTAGCTTTCCCTGAACACGCTCACAGTCCTTCCAACTGTGACACGGGCACTGATCTCTGTTAAATACCCTTCTGCCTAAAATTTCTAGAGTAATTTCTGTCTTCATAAATAGGGGCTGATACACTTGCAACTAATAATTCCTTCATTTTATCATTTCTATTGTGTCCTTATTATGAAAAAAATCTTCAAAATTTTGAACATTCTTTACAGAATGTGAACCTTATTAGCACTGGAGGAAATGTCATCAGTCTCAAGTTCCAATTATGAACGAGAGATCATCTTGTTTGTTTCCCTTATCACAGAATCCTATTACTGTCCAATCTCTGAAAACATTTTTTTGGTATATTTTCTTTGACTTTCTAATTTTTTAATATGGAAGGCAAATCTTGTCATAGTTATTCTATCATGGCTAGAAGTGGCTTTCCCTAGTTTTTATCTTGGAGAAGAATTAAGTTCTCTTTGGAAGGGAAAATCAGTCTCTCTCACCAGTTAGCTTATGTGTTACGCTATGTGAAAAATCAAAACACTGGTTCATGGTGGAAGGCAGAGATTTTTTCATAATGAAGAGTAAAGTGTTCAGTATGTTGATGTCAAAATGTGTTACCCTGGGGCAAAATTATTATATATTAAGAAGTACCATCACAGTTTGGCTGAGACAAAAGGTAAAGGGTACACTATTGACTTTCCTCCTGCCAGGTGCCAGAGAAAGGTGGAAAGTGGAAGAAGCCTGGTATGTGAAAGTATGGTAACAACAGTCCTGCAGAGGAAATGTAGGCTGTAACTGCTTTTGGTCTGGACAAATCCTACAAACTCTAGAAGCTGTGGTACCCAGTATCCAGTCAAAAGCTTTTACCCCTGGATTTAATTCTTTTTAACTCCCAAAGCCTCTGTAACCCGTTTCTTAAATATCATAGTCTGTTTTTATCTGTTTTCTGCTGGATTAGACTCTATGCTCAAGCTGTGCTCAAAAGGATCCAGCATTCAAGTTGCAATCTGGAAAAGGTGTTTTGTGGTGGTTTTATGCCACCTTTAAGGAACAGAATAAAGATTAGAAGAACTTGACTGGCTGAGAATATAAAGACAAAAAGGCTGAATTGGTGGAATATGTAAGCAGTTTTCAGGAAATTCCAGGCATGTTAAATTCCAGTAAAACAGGACATTCTTTTATCCTTGGGGGAAAAGGGGAGGGGCCAGTATTTATTGGGTTATTAATTGAACTTATACCCCCAAAGGCCAGGGCATCTGCTATATCTTCAACATTTAAAAAAAAAAAATAGTGGTACTAAATGAAATTAGTTTCTTCAGGGCATAGTTCTCTGAGAAGTGTGAATATATAGAAATGGAGAATTCTTTTTAAAAAGTCTGAAAATGACCAGACTTTCTTTAAACAGTTTAAGAATTTCCTCTTTATTGCTAAAACAAATTTATGGCACAATTTTCCTCTTTTATGAAATTAAATTGTCTTTGTTTATGATTCATTTTCATAAATATATGAACTAAATGTTTTCACAGTATCCTCTGTTATGCTTTGGTGAAATGAATACCTGGCTGTTATACTTCTGGTCCACCTACATATTCTGTATTGTGTGATTTAAATTTTCTATGTGAAGGTCCATAGTGGTTACCTTTATAGGCTAGAAATAAACCCAGTATACAGTTCAAGTTCAACCAAACTGAATTGTTGGGCATCTGAGGGGCAGAGAAGAGTGTGAAAAAAAAAAAAAATCCACCACTGTGAAGGTTATGTGGATTAAAGATAACAGTCATTACTTCCAAGGAAACAGAGGCAGAAGGGATTTCTTTGAGGAGTTAGATATTAATTTTTTTACTTTTTAAAATATTTATCTGACTTTTTTTTAAGCTCTTGGGCTTCCCTTATAGCTCAGTTGGTAAAGAATCTGCCTGTAATATGGGAGACCTGGGTTTGATCCCTGGGCTGGGAAGATCCCCTGGAGAAGGAAAAGGCTACTCACTCCAATGTTCTAGCCTGGAGAATTCCATGGGTCACAAAGAGTCAGACACGAAAGCAACTTCCATTTTTCACTTTTCTTAAGGTCTTAATGCCAGGAATAGATCCATTCTTTTACTCTAGGAAGCAGAGGAATATATCTGTTGAGCAGAGAAGCATATCTGTTGATGCTAAGGCTGTACTCTTCCTTGGATTTTCATCACACTCTACAGAGTATATTTAGTCTAGTACATGGTAACTCAACCCAAAGACATTTCAAGGCTCCAGGTAATTTGCAACATGTTTATTCACTTAAAATTATCTAATTTCCATAATATTTATCCTGATTAATTTGAATTATTTGTTATAAACTTTCTTAAAGTAATTCATGGGAGAAATATTTTCATTTAATAAGAAATGGATTAGAGGACCTTGGTAAACTAAAATGTTTCTGAAAGGATAAAAGTCCTAAAGAGTGCTGCTCGCATGGGAATGACAGGAAGCACACATAGCACATCATTATTTCTTCCACTTGTACTCGTAGTGATTTCCAAAAGGGAAAAACTTGAGCACACTCATAGAAACTTTGAGTCATCAGGCATTTTTGCCTGTGACTGCCTACTTAATCCAGGAAGAAAGTGAACATTCATGAGTCAGAGCCCTTAGCTTTGCCGAGTTCACTTAAAAATGACAATGGAATATTGTAGAAAAAGAATTTGCATCAAATAATCTGGAAAATATTTGAAATAAACCAGCACTTGGTCAGTCTTATTCTCCTTCCATGTGGGTGTGAAAGAAATAGAATTGTTTCTGGAAATCTGTTTTTCTTCCATAAGAATGAGCCTACCATCAGAAGAAGCTGTCAAGCATTGCAGTAAAGAGGGAGTCTGATATAAGCAATGGTAGGACAAGTTAGACTTGGTACAATAGCAGCGCCTGAGTGAGATGGTGTTGTTTTATGTGGAGGAACTGTGCCATTCATTTCTTAAAGTTCTGTCTGTGTTGGTTTAACTTTTGTGGAGAAAGGTAAAGTTGGCTTTAGACTCTACCTATTAACTTGTTAGTACCCCAAGGATTTATTTATAATGAGACGAAAATTAGTTCTACCAGCTTCAAGCGATGATCTAGAAACAGAAACACACAATAATCAAATAGTCACACAAAATAACTGAGTTACATGCTCTGAAGGGAAAGAACACAATGCTAAAAGAATGACTACAAAGAAGATCCATATTCAGACAGAGGGGCCAGATAATCTCCCATGAGGAAATTACTAAAGTCATTGTGAGAGATAACTGAGTGAACACAGGAAAAGGAGAAAGGGCATTTCAGACTAAAGGAGACTGAGGTTGGGCATGCTCAGCCATGTCTGACTCTTTGCAACCCCATGGACTGTAGCCTGCCAGGCCCATTTATCCATGGTATTTTCCAGGCAAGAATACTGGAGTGGGTTGCCATTTCCTTCTCCAGGGGAATCTTCCCTACCAAGGGATTGAACACGCACCTCCTGCTTTGGCAGGTGGATTCTTTAACTAAGTCACCTGGGACCATATGTGTAAATATTCTTTATGGGGAGTTGGATGTGGGAAATCTAATGGTTTAAATAGAAAGCAAATAGTAAAATGGTAACTAGAAACCCAAGTAGATCAATAACTACATCAAATATAACTGGTCTAAGTATTTAAAAAAATAGTTTTTCAGGACAGATTACTAATAATAAAAACAACAAAGCCTAATTATATACAGCTTACAACTTATGTACCTTTAATATAAGGATATAGAGAGTTTAGAAGTAAGGGTAAGAAGACAGAAAGCATCATTAGAAAGCAGCAGGGACTTTTAAAATGATAAAAAGGAAGTCATCCAATAAGGTCAAATAATTCTAAATTTCTAGACTCTTAGTAAGCTTCAAAGTAGACTGAGCAAGAATGCCAGAGCTAATAGAAGTTATAGATAAATCCACAACCACAGAGGATTTTTTTTAACCAGTCTTCTAATACCAGATAGAACAGATAAATGAGTGAAGTCATAAAAAAGCCAGATCACATCTAAATACACTTAATTATATTAATGCAACTCTGCCCCCAACAATGAAAAAATACAAATTCATTTCAAGAGCACAGGGAACATTTGCCGTGATTGATCATGTGCTGTGCCACAGAGCCAGATTTTTAACAACTTCCAAATGATTGGCTTAATTCAGAGTAAGTAATCTGACCACAGTGAAACTGACTAGAAAAGGACTGAGTGGGTCTGTAACTAATTCCTCTCCTGTCAGAAAACTGGAGGCTGACTTTTGATGCTTATCAAATTCCTTATAATTTTTGACTGATGGAATTTACTATCTAGATTTTGAATGAAGATTTCTCAGAGATTTTCTTATGTGTGATTATTAGTCTGAGAAATGTTTGCAGCAGAAAATACCTGGTATACAAATAAACCTGCACAATTTGGATACATGAACCACTACTGTCCTGAAAAATGGAAATGAGTCACATACTCCATCTGGCTATGTGACTAGTGGGATACAAAAGTTGAGCGATCTCCAAACTGAAGATCCCCAACTAATTCATTAACCACAAAATGTTAGTGTTTGATATTCAAATATAAAGACATCCTGGTTTGAAAAAAGGTGTCCAAGGAAGTTGTGTTTGGTGAACTAGGGGTCTCCGGGTTATTGCTATGGTATTTTTTATGACTCTATCTTGAATCCTTTGCTAATTACTAGTAATGCCTGATGCTGAGTAAGCCCATGTGTTAAATAAGTCTGACTGATAATGTGGGCATTGTAATCAAGAAAAAATTAAACTCAATTAAATATAATAAAAATGAAAGTGAAAGTGTGAGTTGCTCAGTCATGTCCAACTCTTTGCGATCCCATGGACTGAAGCCACCATGCTCCTCTGTCCATGGAATTCTCCAGGCAAGAATACTGGAGTAGATAGCCATTCACTTCTCCAGGGTGTCTTCCTGACCCAGGTCTCCTGCATTGCAGGCAGATTCTTTACTGTCTGAACCACTGGGGAAGCCCACAATAGAAGTTAACTGAGTTTTAAATAATGCATGAATAAAGTAAGAAACTTCAATAGAAATTAGAACATATGTTAGATAATGTGAAGTGAAGTGAAGTCGCTCAGTCGTGTCCGACTCTTTTGCGACTCCAGGGACTGTAGCCTACCAGGCTCCTCAGTCCATGGAATTTTCTAGGCAAGAATACTGGAGTGGGTTGCCATTTCCTTCTCCAGGGGATCCTCCCAACCCAGGGATTGAACCTGGGTCTCCTGCACTGTGGGCAGACGCTTTACCATCTGAGCCACCAGGGAAGCCTATATTAGATAATAAAATATGATAAATTGGAACTTGTAGGTTGTGTTTAGAGAAATAATAATAACTCTTGATCATATGTTACACAAGAAGGGAGATGGAAACAATTCTCCCAAATACACATCTTAAGAAGTTAGAAAATGATCAGTAAATGAAGCCTGAAGGAAGAAGAAGACAAGAGACAATAATAAAGGTAAGTTTGGGAATTAATGAATTGGAAATCAAAGCTACAATAGAGGAAAACAACAAAGCCAGAACTTGGTGTTATGGGCTGAATTGTGCTCCCCCCAAATATATGTTGAACTCATAAACCCCAGAACCTCAGAATGTGACTTTCAGACATAGGGTCATTGCAGTTGTTACTAATTAAGGTAAGGTCATACTGGAGTCATTTCCTTGTAATCATTCACTGATGGAATTTACTGTTCAGATTATAATTGAGGAATTTTTGTAGTGTTATATATGTAGAATGGGAGAACAGGCAAGTAGGTATCATTTGGAGAAGGTTTTCAGAGAAACTCCGATTTCTATTAAATTGATGAGTAGATGGAGAGATGAAGGAAAAGGACAGCTCCTGTTTGGAAAAAAAAAATAGTATTTGAGGTGAGTGAGTCCCATGCAGCAGTGGACTGTGTCCATGGTCTTTCAGAGATGAGGAGAGCAAACAAGCAGGTAGGTGTGGGCCAGATGCTGGGGATGAGAAGCTGGGAAGACAGAGTCCCAACCACCTCACATCAAGGGCAACAGCAGTTGATACGTGAAGTGAGAAAAGCAACAAGGTAAAAATAACCTGGAAGCATATGTTGGAAAAGCAAGAAAAGAATGATGAATAAAGAGAATTTTACTGAAGGAGTAGAATGTAGCAGGCTTCCCTGGTGGCTCAGAGGTTAAAGCGTCTGCCTCCAATGTGGGAGACCAGAGGAGAGCAAACAAGCAGGTAGGTGTGGGCCAGATGCTGGGGATGAGAAGCTGGGAAGACAGAGTCCCAACCACCTCACATCAAGGGCAACAGCAGTTGATACGTGAAGTGAGAAAAGCAACAAGGTAAAAATAACCTGGAAGCATATGTTGGAAAAGCAAGAAAAGAATGATGAATAAAGAGAATTTTACTGAAGGAGTAGAATGTAGCAGGCTTCCCTGGTGGCTCAGAGGTTAAAGCGTCTGCCTCCAATGTGGGAGACCCGGGTTCGATCCCTGGGTTGGGAAGATCCTCTGGAGAAGGAAATGGCAATCCACTCCAGTATTCTTGCCTGGAGAATCCCATGGACTGAGAAGCCTAGTAGGTTACAGTCCACGGGGTCGCAAAGAGTTGGACACGACTGAGCGACTTTCACCATTCACCAGAATGTAGCATAGTTGAAAGGTGATGAGTCATGTAAATCACACAATTTTAACTGCAAATTTGAAAGCACTAATTTTTATGCTATTTTACTTTATATTGCACTTGTCTTTTGGTTTCTAAGTTCCATAGCAGAAACCTAATCCTATTAACATTTTTCACTAATAACATATTGGACAATGAGTTAAGACAGAACAAAGATTTTAGAAACCTAAATATGTCACTAAGTCTAATGTTTGTACTAGATGATTTTACACAATGTATTTAAACTCAATATCAGTGTACACATCTTTAAGATAGCTGTAAGTGTGACTCATGAAAATGTGGTGAAGGTTAAATAAGAAATAAAGTACCTTATGAAAATACCTGATGATTACACAGTATTGTTTCAATGAACTATAGGCCTTTACCTATCCAAATTGAATTTCACTGTATTGGACTGAAGTTCAGATAGTTTTTACCTCCTTTTTAATCTATTTATATTTTTACTCAGTTATTTCTTATTTATTTATTTTCCTATGCTTATATTTTTGAGACTTATTAAAAACACATAGTCTTAAATGAATTAAAAGAATTTTGGGAAAATAAATTGAACTACATTGCCTTAAAATGTATTATATATTAAAAGTTATATTTATACACATGCTCAAATTTCTGCCAATCTCTCTGAAATGCATATGTTCTTAAACTAAGATTAAGAAAGTAGTTTGGGCTTCCCTGGTGGCTCAGTGGTTAAGAATCCACCTGCAAGGCAGGAGATGTGAGTTCGAGACATGGGTTCAATCCTTGGATTGGGAAGATCCTCTGCAGGAGGAAACAACAACCTACTCCAGCATTCTTGCCTGAAAAATCTGATGGACAGAGTAGCCTGCTGAGCTACAGTCCATGGGGTCACAAGTGCTGAACATGACTTAGTAACTAAACTACTAGTATACTAGGAAAATAGTTTAGAGATTAATTCAAATTATATAAGAATTCAATATCTCTTAGTCCCCAAAACACCAGTCATCATTTGGGCTGTTTATGATGTTACAAATCTAAATGGAGTACCAGAACTACCCTATATCAAAATACATTAAAAAAAAAAAAAAGCTTATTATTTGTTTTTCCTTTTTTGTCACTATAGTTTGTCACTTTATGTCAAGTGGACATAAAACAGGCCAGAGATAAGCAAGTCTGCAAAACAATTCCTCATTGTAGCAAAAAAGACTTTTGAGCAAACGCCAACTGAACTCAGTTTATGGCTGCTGCTGCTGCTGCTCTGCTGCTGCTGCTGCTAAGTCGCCTCAGTCGTGTCTGACTCTTAGCGACCCCATAGACAGCAGCCCACCAGTCTCTGCCGTCCCTGGAACTCTCCAGACAAGAACATTGGAGTGGGTTGCCATTTCTTTCTCCAATGCATCAAAGTGAAAAGTCAAAGTGAAGTCTCTCAGTTGTGTCTGACTCTTAGCGACCCCATGGACTGCAGCCTACCATCCATGGGATTTTCCAGGTGAGAGTACTGGAGTGGGGTGCCATTGCCTTCTCCACAGTTTATGGCTATAAGAGACTAAAAGGAATATAACACTCACAATAAAGAATAACATCATAAAATAACACCATAAAAAGCAAAAGTTTTTTTTTGTTTTTTTTTTTAAAAAAAAAAAAAACCTTTTAAAAAGTCCTTATTTACCTAATCATATTGTGGCATTTTCACAAATATGATTCTGAGTTATATTATGTGCCATAGACAGAATGTCTGTGTGCCCCCAAAGTGCATATATTAAACTCTAACACCCAAAGTGATGATTTAGAGGTAGAACCTTTGAGGAATGATTAGGTTGTGAATGTGGAGCCCTTACGAATGGAGCTGGTGCTCTTATAAAAGACAGCAGAGAGCTCCCTCACCCCTTCTGCCATGTGAGATCACAGTGATAAGTTGGCCATCTAAGAACTAGGAAGCAGATTCTCACCAGACACCAAACTGCTGGATGCTTGATTTTGAATTTCCAAGACTGTGAGCAATAAATTTCTGTTTATAAGCTACTCAGTCTTTCATACAGTCTTACAATGGTATTCTATTACAGCAGCCTGAAGGACTGAGGTACTATGGAAAAACAAAGTGAATGGAAACAAGCAATTTAAGAGTACAAAAAAGTACTAACTTTAATGTTGTGGTCCAATTATTAATAGTTCTCAAAAGAGACAGTTGAAAACAGAAAGAGTACATTTTCTAAAGTTATGGACCATGGATCTCTGTGTTGAAGCTACTCCAAGTCTATTTGCAGTACAACTTCCATTAGAAAGCAAGAACCCATGTCGACCAGCACCATACCTCCAAACATTTATTCTGATGGTAGAATAAAATAATAAGGTAAACTAATTGGGGTGGATAAAGAAGCACCTAGATTCTACCCATTTTGTCTGAAAGACAAGCAAATCAGAAACATTACTATATCAGAAATACAATAACCACAAAACTAAAAACTGTTGTTCAGTGAGAAATGTTACAGTTGAACACGTTTAAAATATAAGGTTTTGTTCAACATACTCTAATATTCCTTATCAGGTTATTCTTAGTAATTGGCACTGTATTAATTTTACATTTCTGGCATAGGAAATCACCACAAACCTAGAGGCATCAAAAACACACTTATTTATTATTTTACATTTCTCTAGGTCAGGAATCTAACACAAATCTCACTGGTCGAAAGTCAGGGCTGTGTTCTTTTCTGGAGGCTCTGGAGGAGAGTCTGTTATCTTGGCTTTTTCAGCTTCCAGAGGCCACCCACATCCCTTGGCTTGTGATCCCCCTCCTGCATTTTGAAATCCAGCAGTTCTACATCTCTCTGACTCATCTGCCGTCACATTGTTCTCTGACTCAGCTGGGAAAGAGCCCCCACTTTCTAAAGAATTCTGTTTTACAATTAGACCCACCCATGCATATGTGCTAAGTCATTAAAGTTCTGTCTGACTCTTTGTGACCCTATGAACTATAGCCCAGGAGGCTTCTCTGTTCATAAGATTCTCCAGGCCAAGCTACTGGAGTGGTAGGACCCATCCATATAATCCAGAATAATTTCCCCATCTCAAGGTCTTTATCCTTAATCACCTTTCAGAAGTTGAATTCACCATGTAAGATACCATACTCACAGCTTCCAGGGATTAGAGAGTGAACATTTTTGGCTAGGCCATTAAATTCTGTTTTATTTTGTTTTCCTAATTTTCTTTCAAGTGTTGCCCCTATGAGCTATTAAGGTTCATGTAGTTTTAGGGAAACAAGTTTTATTTGTAAGGATGGATAAAATATGTCTAGAATCAGAAACTATTATACCCTCCCAGAGAATTAATCACATTACTACTATTAAATACTGCTTTCTATCCTTAGCAATATCTTTTGTTCTGGAATCTACTTTACCTGATTATTCATATATTCACTCCAATTTTCTTTTGATTATTGTTGTTTTGCTATGTTTTTTTTTTCATCCTTTCAATTCATTTCTGTATTTATTTTTGAAATGAATTTCTTCTAGGCAGCATATAGTGGGGTCTCACTTTTTCATCCAATAAAACAATCTCTGCTTTTCAATTGGAGTATATAGACTACTGATATGATTGGGTTAAATCATAGAACATTGATATTTATTTTCCTTTTGTTCTTGTGGCTGTAAGTCGAACTCACGGAAGTTTAAATAAGAAATCAACCACTTAGCATATCTGGTAAGCACATAACGCTATGCCATCATTTTTCTTTTTTCTTTTTTTTTTTTGCCTTCTGTTGGATTGAGTATTTCCACAGTTGTTTTCTGTGCTCTTCATCCTTTGCAGATCCGTATCTTCATCCTGTATAATTTTTCTTCTTCTCTAAGGATTTCCTTTAACATGTTTTGTAGTAGAGGTCCATTGATGATACTGTCATCTTTTTTGTCTGTCTGCAAAAGGCTTTTCAATTCAAAGGTATTTATTCTACATTTAGAAGTCTGGACTGATAGTTTTTTTCTTTGAGTACTCTAAAGATGTTACTCCATGATCTCTTTGCTTACAGGGTTTCTAATTAGAAGTCTGCTGTCATTCATGATTCTGTCTTTCTTGGTTGTGGCTTTTTTGACTTTATTTATGATTGTTTCTTTATCACTGGCTTTGAGCTATTTTATTATGATATGTGATATGACATTATTCTATGTGTCTACTTAACATGCTTAAACTTTCTTCTCAGATATATGGAATATAATTATAAAATTGTTTCAGTGTCCTTGTCAATAAATTTTATTGTACATATAATTTCTGAGTCTGTTTCAGTTGATTGTTTTTCCCCTTTCTTCGCTCTGTGGATTATATTTTCTTGCTTTTTGTATGCCTGTTATTGTATTGTGACTTTTTGTTACATCTTCACCATGATTTCATTCTCCTCCATACTAAAATTCCTTTATTATCCGTGTGTTTAGATTTTTAGTTTTTAAATTACACTTTCAGAACCTCGTCTGAATCCCTTGGACTGTAAGGAGATCCAACCAGTCAATCTTAAAGGAAATCAGTCCTGAATATTCACTGGAAGGACTGATGCTGAAGCTGAAATTCCAATACTTTGGCCTCCTGATGCCAAGAACTGACTCATTGGAAAAGACCCTGATGCTGGGAAAGACTGAAGGCAGGAAGAGAAAGGGACAACAGAGGATGAAATGGTTGGATGGCATCACCGACTCCATGGACATGAGTTTGAGTAAGTTCCGGGAGTTGGTGATGGACAGCGAAGCCTGGCGTGCTGCAGTCCATGGGGTCGCAGTCTGACACCACTGAGCTACTGAACTGAACTGAACTTTGTCTGATTTACATATTTATTTGTCATGGGTATAGCTTTTAAGGATAAAATAACATTTTAAAACAATAAAATAAATAGATATATTTTCTTATTCCTGTTTTACTAACATTTGTATTGTTCTTTTTGAAACTTTTTCACTAGACTACTTAGCTTATTTTCACTAATTCCTATTTTAAAATGAAAGTATATAGGGGTAAACATTTCTTTTCCTCCAGAGAGCCACATCAAATCGCTTTTCCAAATTATTTCCTTATGATTTTCCTTATCATTTTAAGTCATACTTTTTATTTTTTGTCACTTTGAAAGCTTTTGGAGATATTTTATAAGATCTAAGTGTATGGACTGCTTTTAATATTCTTGTGATACCATACTCCACATTCACTTGTAGTTTTATGAACATCAACTAGTATGATCACCAAGGTCTTAAAGAGAGAATTGGTGACTTCAACTTTTTACTAGTTAGATAAAAATGTTATGAAACACTCTTGCTAATTATTCATATCACGCAATTGGAAAATGACAATTTATATGAGTCATTTATGGACACCACTTAAATGTTACAACATCTTGGAGCTTTGTGTATACTTTTTGAATGTAGTACATCCTCTCAGTCTCAGTGACAATTGCATAATCAATATCATGCTATGGTAGATGCTGTGAGCACCTACATAACATCTTACGTAACACCGTATGGCATCTCAATATGGAATTTCTTCTTGCTTATAAACTGTCTTCTTTCTCTTGAAAGCAGGGTTTGTATCTCCTCTGCAGTACAGGCAAGACTTGGCTCCACAGTGTTATTGAGCAAGTGTTTCATAACACGTTTCCTTTTTCTCGTTGACCATGAAAAATATTTTTAATTCGACTTTTTAAAAAGCTCCACAGTAAAGTTTGATTAAAAACTTCTCACATAGGTGTTAGTTCACTACAACATAGTCAAACATTCAGGCTTGAGATAAGTGGCATAGCCCTGTAATGTAAGTACAAACCCTCATCCTTAAAATTCATGAATCTTAGATTTTGGGGTAACGATGGAGAGAGGTTTCACACAACACAATTTGATAAGAATATATTATATTGCTAACCAGAGATTTTGTGTTGTTTGCTTCAAAAGAGAGCTAAAATTAAATTATTAGTATAAAAATTCCTTAAAGCAATATGACCAACATCTAATCCCCAAAGTTGCCTTGATAAGCAGAATCTCTTCAGGCTCAGGTTAGATATTAATCTTATTTCACTTAATAGTCAATTGTAAGTTTGGAGTTAGGCTGCCAGCTTTACCCAACAGTCATTTTAACTGACAAGGAAAGTAGACCTCCTGAAAATTGAGTTATAAGTCAATTTGAGATTTAAAAAGTTCTAGCGAAGAGAAGTTGCATGAAAAATGTGAAGTATTCTTAAACTCAATAAGAATCATCTGTTTAATTGAAAATAGATGTTTCCTGTCTGAAATATGGAATCTCTGAAGACTCTAACTCATGAAATCTGGGTCAGGAATTTGCGTTTATAACAAATGATTCTGTGGCCAGAAAAGTTTAGGGAAAAATTGGCACTGAAAATTGAGCAACATAAATTGTTGTTTATTTACTACAATATTTCACTCATCAATACACCTACTCATCACTTGCTCATTTGTTCCCACCTTTTGAACATTTACAGTGTGCCAGGCTTATTGCTGGGAGAAGGTAATGACACCCCACTCCAGTACTCTTGCCTGGAAAATCCCATGGATGGAGGAGCCTGGTAGGCTGCAGTCCATGGGGTCGCTAAGAGTCAGACATGACTGAGCGACTTCACTTTGACTTTTCACTTTCATGCATTGGAGAAGGAAATGGCAACCCACTCCAGTGTTCTAGCCTGGAGAATCCCAGGGATGAGGGAGCCTAGTGGGCTGCCTTCTGTGGGGTTGCACATGAGTTGGACATGACTGAAGGGACTTAGCAGCAGCAGCAGCAGCAGGCTTATTGCTGAACACTTGTGAATAGTCATGGACAAGTCAGAGTGCCTACCATTTAGGGCTCTTAGTTTGGCAAACATACAGGCTACAGTAGACATGGGTACGTGGTGTAGAATCATAGAAACAGGGAGGGGATTTCAGAAGTGGTTGAAAGTGGCCTATTTTTATGTCTTTTAGATCGCAACAACTAATATTTTCATTACATAGATTTTCACACTGTTTTTAAGTCTCTAAGTGAAGCTCTCATCCAGACTGATCTTTTCTTTCTATACTTTCAGTTGAAATCTACTATAATCTCCCCTTTAAAAAGCTAACTTCCAAATAAACACCCAGCTTCTTTGGAGGCAGAAAGACATTCCACAATCTCTTAAGCTGGATTCTTAGCTTTATCTTGATAATTCAAGCTTATGTTATTAAACTAATTTTAAGTTGCAATATATTAAATGCAATGATTCAAAGGGAACATTTTCTCTTAAGGACTGAAAAAAGATTTAAAGGGAAATTTTTCAGAGGAATTATTTTTAGGAGTGTAATATACCTGATACCCACACAAAATGTTGAAGACAGCCCACAACCTGAGCAGATAAGCAGCTTAAAAATGCAGATTCCCTCAAGTCCTTTTGCTAAAATTATGCCACTTATCCACCCCTGCCCCCCGCCCAAATTAATAGGTAAATTTCTGCAAGACCTAATTTCCTTGGACAAAGGATGTCTTTCATGCTGCTCTGGTTTGCATGTAGTTAAGCAGCTTTTGTTGTCAGTCTATTTGTTGTTCTCCAGTCATCGAAAAAGGTGGGGACTTCAGATGGATTCTCTAGTGAATAGGATGGTCTATGAGTTGGAAATCATTAAAGCTGAAAACATCAAAGACAAAGATAAACAGGATTAGATGCTAATTTTCAGTGCAAAAGAGTATAACAAGGGGAATGAGACAAGAACGTCAGCATGACTCTGAGTCCCTGACTGGTTTTGAAACTGATTTTTAGAGAAATGTGTTTTCTGGCTTAAATAAAAAACCGGAGGTGGTCCTAACTTTGAATCTTATCTTATCTTATTCTATTTATTTAAAGTCGACTTTCATTTTCTAAGTAAGATGATACTATTTATTTGAGCTACATTTTCCTGGTACTGGACATGACCAGGTACACGCCTAACCATGTGGCCAGTGGGATGCTGTGTTCCGATGTTACCCTCTCCTTTTCTCTGCACTGCTATTCTGCATAGTGCCTGGAGGATACAGAAAGTGACTGGTGCCACCAGGTACTATGCTGGACAAGCAATAAACCATGAAGGTTTGATGTTAAACTTGTAAATTTGAGAAGAGAAAGTTTTTGAAGCTGCAAGTGATAATTAATGTTATAAGAATAGTTATTGAAACTAAGGATGCAATAAAAGGAGGAAAAAAACAGCAATATTTATTTACTCCTCTAGGCTGGAGAAAGAAAAAAATCAATCCATGAAAAACTTATAGTTTAATAGAAATGTATAACTAATTAGGAAATAATAAGAAAGTAGCATTTAGGTTCTATAATAAGGCCTGTGAATATATACATTAAAGAGTTATGTGCAAATTACAATAAAATATAGTAGTATTTCTCTTCAGAGGGAAAGATTTATGAGGGTGGTGAATTTTGAAGATGTGACTCCCACTTTAAAAAAAAAGATTTGGATTTTTGGAAATCAGGAGGACAAAATATGTGATTTATTTGATAGCCTGTATTTGTTGCTACTTTCCTTTAATAAATTATATATTCACTATATATATAAAATCATGCATTTCTCATAGATAAGAACATTATCCTTACAACTTACTATGTATAGTGCCTAGAACAATGTCACATTAGGATAGAAAATACATGTTTTATATCTGATAATTGTCAGCAAGATGACAGACATACATAAGAAGATTAGATGTCCCTACTTCCTCAGGAATGACCCTGCTGATAAGCAACACAGAAAATGTTAACATTTCTCTAAACCTCAATCAGTTCAGCTCAGTTCAGTTCAGTCGCTCAGTCGTATTCGACTTTTTGCAGCCCCATGAATCGCAGCACGCCAGGCCTCCCAGTCCATCACCAACTCCCGGAGTTCACTCAAACTCACATCCATCGAGTGGGTGATGCCATTCAGCCATCTCATCCTCTAATCTTCATGAATTTTGCCATATCCCATATCACCTATTGAAGTACTTATTTAATAATTTTCCTTAATCAGTTCAGTCATGCTATTTAAATGACTAAAAGACAGATAACTAGAGTTACAAGTCATGAATCAAAGGAACCATGAAAATAAACACAATACAAAACAATATAATTAATTTGAAAATTAAAATATAAAATGAAATTGTGTGTGTGTGTTCAGTTGCTCAGTCGTGTCTCTTTGCAACCTAAAGGACTGTAGCCTGCTAGGCTCCTCTGTCCATGAGGACTTTTCAGGCAAGATTACTGGAGTGGGTTGCCATACCCTCCTCCAGGGGATCTTCCCAACCCTGGGATCGAACCCAGGTGTCCCACATTGCAGGCAGATTCTTTACCATTTGAAACACCAGGGAATCAGCTTGCTTCTCATTGAAAAAAAGGTGAGTTTGTTATTTAAAATAATGAAACTGTTGATTGTATAATAGTATAAAGTTTTACTAGGTGACATGATAAAAATAAATGACTCTTGCTTCTTGGAAAGAAAGCTATGACAAACCTAGACAGTGTATTCAAAAGCAGAGACATCACTTTGCTGACAAAGGTCTGTTTAGTCAAAGCTATGGTTTTTCTAGTAGTCATGTACAGATGTGAAAGTTGGACCATAAAGAAGTCTGAACACCAAGGAATTGATGCTTCTGAATTTTGGTGCTGGACAAGACCCTTGAGAGTCCCTTGGACTGTAAGGAGATCAAACCAGTCAATCCTAAAGGAAATCAGCTCTAAATATTCATTGGAAGAACTGATGCTGAAGTTGAAGCTCCAATTCTTTGGCCACCTGCTGTGAAGTGCTGATTCATTGGAAAAGACCCTAATGCTGGGAAAGTTTAAGGGCAGGAGGAGAAAGGGGCGCCAGAGGATGAAATGGTTGAGCGGCCACCAACTCAGTGGACATGAATTTGATTAAACTCTGGGAGATACTGGAGGACAGAGGAGCCTGGCAGTCATAAAGAGTCAGACATGACTTAGTGACCAAACAACAATAACAACATGATACGTAGTAGAAAGAAAAAACTGGGTTTCATATCAGAAAGATAATTGCATTTTTTGTTCTGATGCACCTATCAGGAATAAAAATTTCACGTCACATGTGTATCTACTGAGAAAGAGCATGATACTTCAATCATTGAAAAAAAGGTGAGTTTGTTATTTAAAATAATGAAACTGTTGATTGTATAATAGTATAAAGTTTTACTAGGTGACATGATAAAAATAAATGACTCTTGCTTCTTGGAAAGAAAGCTATGACAAACCTAGACAGTGTATTCAAAAGCAGAGACATCACTTTGCTGACAAAGGTCTGTTTAGTCAAAGCTATGGTTTTTCTAGTGTCATGTACAGATGTGAAAGTTGGACCATAAAGAAGTCTGAACACCAAGGAATTGATGCTTCTGAATTTTGGTGCTGGACAAGACCCTTGAGAGTCCCTTGGACTGTAAGGAGATCAAACCAGTCAATCCTAAAGGAAATCAGCTCTAAATATTCATTGGAAGAACTGATGCTGAAGTTGAAGCTCCAATTCTTTGGCCACCTGCTGTGAAGTGCTGATTCATTGGAAAAGACCCTAATGCTGGGAAAGTTTAAGGGCAGGAGGAGAAAGGGGCGCCAGAGGATGAAATGGTTGAGCGGCCACCAACTCAGTGGACATGAATTTGATTAAACTCTGGGAGATACTGGAGGACAGAGGAGCCTGGCAGTCATAAAGAGTCAGACATGACTTAGTGACCAAACAACAATAACAACATGATACGTAGTAGAAAGAAAAAACTGGGTTTCATATCAGAAAGATAATTGCATTTTTTGTTCTGATGCACCTATCAGGAATAAAAATTTCACGTCACATGTGTATCTACTGAGAAAGAGCATGATACTTCATCTAACTCCTCTGATAGATTTAGGTGCTTAGAACTAATACTAATCATATTGCTATGAGATTATTTTGTAATACATTCCTATTCCAAGAAACCATATGAAGCAATATCCCAAACTTGTTCTTTTGAAATTGTCCCGTTCATGGACTGGTACAAACAAGCATTTCTTATTCACTCAGTTTCACCATTTGCTTTTGAAAAATATGAGCAAACATCTTTTATCAATTATTTCAAACATATCCTCGTAATAGTCATCATATTTCCAACCTTGGCATCAATGTTCATCTCTCTCACTCTCTCTCCCCCATACTTCATATCCAATAAACCAGAAATTTATTTGAGCCTTTACTTAGAAATAATAGATGCAGAATCCAACTTATCATGTTCTAAGTTCCCATCAGGTCTCCTATGGACGGACTACTGTTGCAGTGTCCTAACTGGTCTCCTGGCTTATAATTTTGACTCTAGAACCTAACCACTTTTTTCCATATAGAAATCCATGTTATTCTTTTAAGATATGAGATCACATCATTTTTCCCAAATGCCTAGTGCACTTATAGTGTAAACCACAGTATTACAGTGGTTTACAAAGCCCTCTAGAATCTTATTTATTTGTCCCCTATCCTGCCTGTATTCTCAATCTAAAGTAAGTTCCTGGAGATCAGAGATTTTGTGTTCACGGCCTAATCAACTGAGCCAAAAACTGTTTTTGACATGTAGACAATAAATATTTGTTGAATGTAGGAGTACATTCTCAGTGAGCTGTTATTTAAATTCCTAACTAGATCTGAGTTAAGAAAATCCAACACCTTATAGCTCCATGAATCCTTATAGAGCTACATGTGGTCTGTTAAAGGAGTAGTGATAGAAGATGTATGCACTACAAGAATAATTTTTATTGTTTAAATAAACATACAGATGTGAAAAATATATTCACATATCTGTTCTAGGCAGACATATAGTTTTTCAGTTTAGAAGTGTTATTTGGAAAGCTGTGAAGTTTTTCTCACATTATGTATAGTCAAATAGTGACTTCTTAATGTAAAACTTTAGATTCATTTTCTTCTCCTCAGGAAATTGAGAAAAAAAAAAGTTGAGAACCCAATTGACTTGAACCTAAAAGGATTCATAAATCAAACCTGTTGACCAATTACTTCTATTTATTCATGTACATCTAAAGTAACTCAATATTTTATCATGTGTATGACAAATTGATTTTATTTTTTAAGTTTTGAGGTATGCATTGAAAAAAATACAGGAACAAATACATAAACTGAAGATGCCAGCAACTGGAATCATCTATATGAACATACTGGAAGGTATTGGTAATTCCTTGGTCTATGTAAACAGGATTATCATGATGATCTTTATCTTAAAGAAAAACTATGTATAAAGCTGTAGGTTTGATATGTTGGTTATGCTTTGCCTAATACATCAAGATATATGCATAACTATTAAAATAAATCTATCACCGAAAATCACCTAGATTGCCACCACTTCCAATTGTGTAGATCCTCTGGAGAAGGAAATGGCACTCCACTCCAGTATTCTTGCCGGGAGAATCCCATGGACGGAGAAGCCTAGTAGGTTACCGTCCACGGGGTCACAAAGAGTCGGACACGACTGAGCGACTTCACCTCACCTCACCTCACATTGTGTTGCATTTTGGGAAACACTGTCCAGGATAGCAGTATCCAATAGAAATATATTCAAGCTTTGTCTAGACATAGAGACTTTGCTTTCAATCAGTTACAAAATCTGAGATACTTTGTAATCTTGATATTGTTTCCTTACTTGAACTGATATTTGATTGATCTATACTTCAGTGGACATGAATTATATTATTCTGTTGGGCTCTCATGATTAAACACTATAAATACAATGTCAGCCAGCTCTGAATGTTAGATCAGTTGTCCATGGGAGGTAGTAGAAATAGGCTTTCCTAAAGAAAATGCAAAGTCCAGTAAATAATGGTAATGAAGTAACACACAGGGTTGAGAAGATAAATATTTTTTCTCCCTTTGTTGATATCATTTTAATAAACATTTTGATGGACATTATTAAACTGACCTAGCTTTATTCTTGTTTGCTGCTTCTGCTGCTAAGTCGCTTCAGTCGTATCCGACTCTGTGTGACCCCATAGATGGCAGCCCACCAGGCTCCACTGTCCCTGGGATTCTCCAGGCAAGAACACTGGCATGGGTTGCCATTTCCTTCTCCAATGCATGAATGTGAACAGTGAATGTGAAGTCGTTCAGTCATTCTGACTCTTCACGACCCCATGGACTGCAGCCTACCAGGCTCCTCTGTCCATGGGATTTTCCAGGCAAGAGTACTGGAGTGGAGTGCCATTCCCTTCTCCTTATTATTGTTTAAATATCCACTAATTAGAGAATGTAAATTATGTAATTAAATATTATAAGATGATTAAGCTTATTACTCAAGGAGATAACAGTCAAAGGTATGCTAACTTTTATGTATCATGTTGCCTAATGACTTCCTAACTGTAAGTTCATGTTAAAAAATGGTACCTCTCACAAATAGTCTGGATTCATAGCTTAGAGCATATCCTTTGGAGTCAAACTGGCTTCATGGTAAGTGCCTTCAGTGGTGTCCGTCTCTTTGTGACGCTATGGACTATAGCCTGACAGGCTCCTCTGTCCATGGAATTCTCTAGGCAAGAATATTGGAGTGGGTTGCCATGCCCTTCTCCAGGGGATCTTCCCAACCCAGGGTTCGAACGTGCATCTCTGATGTCTCTAGGTCTCCTGTACTCGTAGGCAGGTTCTTTACCACAAGCGCCACTTAAATCTAAGTGCGTGAACTTGGATTGTTTTCACAACTGTAAAATGGGGATAATAATAGAACCTCAACAGAACACTATGAAAATTAAATAAATGAGTATTCCATAAATTGATACTAGTATGATGGAAAGAGGAACTCTCACTCATTAAACACTGAGAATTTAAATTAAAACACAGACGTTTAGGTAAAAGAAAAGAGCAGTGTGAAGGAAAACTACTTAAAATTAGACTCTCTGGAGAATGCATAGTTGACTCAAATCCTGCGTGCGTGCTAAGTCGCTTCAGACTATTTGCTACCCTATGGACTGTAGCCTGCCAGGCTCCTCTGCCTATGGGATTCCCCAGGTAAGAATGCTGGAGTGGACTGCCATGCCCATCTCCTCCAGGGGATCTTCCCAACCCAGGGACTGAACCCATGTCTCTTATGTCTCCTGCACTGGCAAGTGGGTTCTTTACCACTAGCACCACATGGGACGCCCTGACTCATATTCTAGTGCTCTACAAAGCCATAGAATAGCTTGGTGTGTTGCTGGGATCTGATATCGTTGTTTCATAATTTTCTACAGGCAGAATGCTGGAGAAAGCATTTCAAACAATTCATGGTCAACGAAAATATTTAGAGATTTCAAAAACCTCTTTTTCAGAAATTAATTCTGGAAAAATTATTTGCAATGACTGGGTCATAAAGTTTGATTGAATTAAAAAAAGCTACTATAAGGAAAGGAGAAAATTAGAGGTTTATCAAATCCTCATGAAAATGTTTATAGCCCACAGTATTGTAATCTAGCTATAGGCCAGCACTGTATTCTCTGCCCAAGGCAATTCTTGTTTTATCTCTTTGCTTCATCCACTTTTACTATAACAGTGTTTCATGAGAGACTGTTTTGATATTTTAACTACATCACTATTAGTGATTTTAATGAACTTTTTGCAACTTTACAATAGTTGTATGACTTTGGGAGCTTCAGATTAGAAGAACATATTTAGGTTTCCAAGATCAAGATCGCATATCTATCTATCTATGTCACCTATCTATCATCTATCATCTACAGAAAAGCAATACATTTGGTTTTAAATTTCTTCAATGTAGCCCTTGATGCTAGAGATATTTGGGACAAATGTTTGACAGAACAGCTCCCTGGTTTATAATGTATCCTATGAAATGACATTGGAAAAAAGGCCAAAGACTTAATTTTAAGGGGGAAAAAATAAAACCAATTACCGTTTATAAGGACTACATTGCAGGAAGGAAGAGAGGGATAACTCAACAGCCAGAGGCCGAAAAAATCCACAGCCCAGTTGCTTAATGTACCAGATGCAAATGGAAACCCACGCCAGTATTCTTGCCTAGAGAATCCCATGGACGGAGAGGCTTGGTGGGCTACAGTCCATGGGTCGCAAACAGTTGGACACAATTGAGTGACTTCACTTTCACTTTCACCATTAAAACATCTTCCAAGAACTGCCTGTGGTCAACAGGGAGTGTAAAAGGCTCATTACCTTCATGAAATAAAGAGGAGACCCATGACACTCTGGTAAGAAAGAAGAGCTCTCATGAACTTCAGTAGGGGTGAGGAAAGTGGACCTCGCTGATGTTTATTAATTTAAATTTAATTTAATTATTAATTTAACTGCAGTCGAAAGAGGTAGAATAAAAATGGGATCCTAATGAAAGTCACAGTGTTTGTTCAGGGGAATAAAACTATGAACATCTCTGGAAATTTATATAGTGTTCTTAATTTCATCCAGGGGGACAAACAGTCAGAGTCTCTTTGGTAGTTGAATTTTAACTTTTGGAATAATGACCTAAACTTCTGTTGATTACGGAGGTTGTTCTATTTTTAAAGAGCACTGTCAATGACATACTGATGAAGAAAAATCTTCAATTGCTCACATATAACTTTAATGAAGTTGTCCAATACAAGTGGGTCACACTCTGACACCAGCCTACTTGCAATTTCCTAAAAGTAAATTTACTTGGGTACTGACGTCAGAAATACAACTCTATCAATGTCACCTTTATGTCAGCAAACAGATTAAGTGTTTCTAATATCCAGCATAATGACATTCTGTATGGTCTAGATCACATTTGTGATATTATATTTGAAACAGTTGTAAACCTGGGAAGAATACGCCTGCCTAAGAGAATAGCTTTTTGTCTAGTCTTAAACATGTTACAGTTGCCAGTGTAAATCACTTGTCAGTCTATGGCAAATGTAACAGTGTTTTAATCTGAAAAAGGGGAGAAATAAAGTACAGATAATCTTTTTGGCCATTTTCTTGGCACCATCATACATTGGAGACTGACAGGTCCTTCAGTTGAGTGACAGGTGTCCTTTGAAATGCCTGTGAATCAGTATCTGTACAGACTGTTGAAATGCATATTTCCATCCTTATCGTAAAGGCTTGGATGGGTAAGATAGGTGCTGTTAACATTGCAAATAGCTCCAGAATTATTCATTGTCAGCTCCAGGCAAAGAATAGGAGGAAAGTTTTATTATTCACCATGCACAATAGCAGGAGGCTTAATGATTCTCAGTTACCTTGGCAGAATTGTCTGTCGACTTCAGGCACTAGCAGTGGGTGACACAGGTCTGGCCAAGTGTTAGAGCAAGATCATACATTCTGGTCCCATTTTAATTTCTAATACATTAATCTTTCCCTCCCAGATGCACAATGAATATTCCATAGACTCTTGTTTGTCAGAAGCTGTCTGGCTTTCATCTATTCAGGTGGTTTCATTGACTGTGAAAGCGTGCTTCAAAGGCCTGATCAGTCAATGACAACTGTCTCACAATAGCATTGAGTAATGCTTCCCTTTTTTCCTTTCAGGCATCTGATAGACAACTTTGACACCTGATCTCTGGGGACCTTATGGAGTCATTCAGAGTTCTTAAGAGACTTCCCTTACTTTATCATTCCAGAAAGAATTGTCACAGGTGAATGTATCGCACTTTCTCAGGAGCTGAACCTGACCCTTGAATCCATCTCATTTGCACTGCAGGTTTCACAATGAATTAAAATGGATTAAGTTGGCTTAATGCTGTTTTACAAGCAAGCAAAAAGCACTGTGCCATTCATTTTTAATTTTAATCCTTTGTCTTAGCCTGCTAATTACTATTGTTTTAAGTTCATTATCCTGGCGTGCACATTGTTACTAGTTGGATGCTAATGCTTGTAAGCAGTGTCCTTACTTTTGCAGGTACTGACCCTTCAATTGTCAAATTAGTTCATGTCATTGCTGAACAGCCGACTCTGTAATCTACCATTCCCTCTTTAAAATTTTATTCTTCTCTTGTCTCTAATTAATTAAGCAATAACCCCATTGAAGCATCTTATGCACAGACTCAAGTTCAAAAGCATTAAAAGGAGAAGGAGAAACTGGAAATTGGGTATGTGATTCCTCTAGTTTTTCTGACAAACCTAGAAGAATTCTATTATACCACATATTTTGTCTGTAAAGCTTGCAAAATATGACCATAAAAACAATCTGAGTTATATTTCCTGTATCTTCCCACAACATTTTTTTTTCAAAATATTCATTAAAAACAATAAAGATGTTACAATGCTTCAGTTGACAGCAAAACATAAGGAAGGAAAAAAAAAACATCTCTGAGAAATGATCTAAAAAGATGAAACAGTCATTGAATTCACAGAACTCACTTCGGGTTCAAAGTGTCGAATATAATTTCTCATTTCAGTGTAAGCATTATCACCACACTGTCCTCCTGGAGGTCAGCCAGCTCTTGGAACACTTTCAGTGAAAGAAACGTCACAACTTCACAGTTGTGATATTCTGGTTATTACAAAGTTCATTTCTATTATGAATTGAAATCTATCTCCCTCAAATTCCATCCACTGGTCACAGTTCTATGTTCTGGAGCCACACAGACACACAAGACTACCCTCTTGGGCTCATGACTACACTTGGGCTCTATGAAGCATATCTTCCCAAAGATTTTTCCTGAATATACCCAGTTCCTGTACTCACTATTGTAACACAAATTTGAGACCCTCTTCTAATCATAGTCGCTCCCTTCTGAACACATTTCTCTGTGTTCTTCTCCAACATGTGATTTCTTATCAGAGATAAGAAATGTTTGGGAAGTAAATCTAATCCTCTGTGAAGAGCAACAAATTCAATAAAAACATAAACTCTTGCCATCAACTGTATCAACCTCCATGGGGTTTAACTCGCTTGCTTTGCTTCCCTTCCTAATCATAATGGAAGAAATGTCCTGCATGCCATACATTCCTGCTTCTCTCCGCTCTCGCCCATTCAAAGACTTTACACTTGCAGCTATTCCTCCTCTCGCAAACATCACCAGTTCCTCCCCTTCAACCAGATCAGTTTAATAAGAAAACAATCATGTCATTTTCTATCTAAAAATCCCCCTCACCTAGGTCATGGTTCAGTGACTAAGACTCTGCACTTCCAATGCAAGGGCACTGGGTTCAATCCCTGGTCAGATTCTACCTTCTGCAACTAGAAGTTTGCATGCCACAACTAAAGATCCCTCACACTGCAACTAAGACCCAGTACAGCAAAAGAAATAAATATTTAACAATAGACACATCAATAAATTCTACTGTATCTCCTGCCTCATTTCTCCTCTGTCTTTCACAGAGAATTGGTATTGAGTTGCCAGCATTCAATGTCTCCACCTCTTCTTATTACAGTATCTTAGAATACTCTAGTAAGGCTTTAGTCACACTGTTTCCTGAAAATGTTTTTGTCTGTGAGTTCCGTATTGTCACAATTAACAGATTCTTCATTATTCTAATTTACTCAGTCTCCTAGGAACATTCAATATTTCCCTTCTTGAAATATTTTCTTCTCTTGAATGTAGATAAACCATGATATCCTGTTTAACCTCATGTTCCATTGGCTACTTTTTAGGCTTTGCTAGCCTTCTCTTTCTCATTCTGACCTCAGTATTACAGAGGCTTTGATTCTTGACCTTTGACTTCTCTATTTGCATTCACATTTTAAATGATCTCATTTGATCCCATGATTTTAAATGACCTCCATATGTTAAAGTCTCCCTAAATGATATCTTCAATTCTGGACTCTTCCGAGAACTTCAGACTCATATATTCACATTCCCATTTGACATCTCCATTAGTTTTGTAATAGGCATGTAATCCCATACATTCATAAAATGAAACATTTCACTTTTTTTTCACATAATGATTGTTTAGATACTCGGCCCAATATTTCTCCCTTCCCTCACCCAGATAGCTAAAAAAAGTAGAGAAGACAAAATTTGGGTCCTCTAAAAAGCAACACAAATCTCAGAAGACAACAAGGAATCATCAAGTCAAATGTAGAGATAAAATGGTTATTGGGAGAGGTAAATGAGCATGGCAGCTGTTGCAAGATGAGCAGAACAGTAATCATCAAAACTTAGACATCCCCCCCCCCCAGATTTGAGAATCTAACAGGAGAATTGTTTCTCAATAATGGTTTGGGATCCCAAAGAACTTCACCTCTTGGAGAGAAGATAAAATAAGAAGGGAAAAGTTCTCACATGAAATTTCAGCATGATTTTGAGTTGACTGGATTATTTGGGAAAACCTCTGGTCTTGAACTTAGTTTAAATTGATTGTGGATCACTGCTACCTCTGGAAACTTGGCAGAATGAATCACAAATTCCCTCTGGAGGCGGTTGCAGTCATCCTAAGTTTCTTAAAAGATTGAAGGCAAAAGGAGAAGAGGGCAATAGAGGATGAGATGGTTAATTAGCATCACCTACTTAATGGACATGAATATGAGTAAACTCTGGGAGATAGTGAAGGACAGGGAAGCCTGGTGTGCTGCAGGACATAGGGTGGCAAAGAGTTGGATCCAACTTAGCAACTGAACATCAAAAACAAAGCCTCTTATAACACCAATATATATATTTCCATCCCATAATTTAATATAACCAGGAATACAGGAAATAAGTCACAATGCAGGAAAAACACTAAAAGAAAAATGAGGTAACAGAGTGAACTATAAATACTTCTCAGGAAAAGATTATAATACAGTTTTGCTTACAAATGAGAAGCTCATTACCTATAAGTAAAATTTAAAAATTGATGAATCAGATTAAAAAAAAGATACAAATTTACTAGACATGAAAGGAGGGAAAACTGGCTACAAAATCACAAAATTAACTTTTGATTATCCTCGTCTCCTTAAATCCTCCTCCTCATGCAATCTTCCCATCTTAGTTAGCGATTACCCTTTATTGAGTTGCTCAGATGACATGTCCTTCCTCCTCAACATTCAGTCCATCAACAATGCTGTCAATTACACTCCAAGAACTTGCAATATTCAGATATTTTTCAGCAATTTTACTGTTATAATCCTGTCCACACTGCTATAATCTATCACCTGAACTACTGCAATACCCTATTAAATGATCTCCTGGTTTTTTATCATTGTCCTCTAATTTTTTCCAGTGGATCCTAAAGAGATCTTTGAAAATTTTGTATCAGATCATATCAATTTTCTTCTTAAAACCCTTCAATGGCTTGCTGTTATTTAGTCACTAAGTTGTGTCCGACTCTTTGCAACCCCTTGGACTGTATGTAGCCTGCCAGGCTCTTCTGTCCAAGGGATTTCCCAGGCAAGAATCCTGGAGTGGCTTGCCATTTCTTTCTCCACTTAACGGTTTCCTTTCCCTTAAAAAAGCTTATGAAGTCCTACATGATCTCCTGATATATTTTTCTTATACCATGCTCTCAGCTGCCTTTCTTGAGTATATAAGCTTAACTTCACCTCATAATCCTTGCACATACTAATATTTCTTCCTGGAATGTACCCTTCTTTTGTACAAGATAGCTCAAGGGTCATCTCTGCATTGACTCCCCTGATAATTCCATCTAAGCCCCACCTTATCAATCGTTCTATAGTGTGCCTTGTTCTTTTGCATTTACCACTCTCTTGAAATATATTAATTATTCATTAATTAAGTTATAAGACCTTACCACTCTGGTTCACAGTTCTATTTTCAGAGCTCAAAGTAGTGTCTGGCAAAGAGTAGGGCACAAAAATATTTGCTGAATGATTAAGTACTTACTTTACATCTTATATTAGCATAATTGACAACTTTATTATAAACATATGTTTCTGTGAAAGTGTATCATTGGAAAGTCATTTGCAAAGATATTTCTCATTTTTCTCCACTGTTTAGTGTATGAGTGTGTTAAGCGGCTTCAGTCTTGTCCAGTTCTTTGCAACCCGGTGGGCTGTAGCCTGCTAGCCTCCTTTGTTCCTGGGGATTCTTCAGGCAGGAATACTGGAGTGGGCTGCCATTTCCTCCTCCAGGGGTTCTCACTGACCCAGAGAGCGAACCCACATCTCTCATGTCTCCTGCACTGGCAGGCATGCTCTTTACCACTAGGGCCACAAATTATGAAATTGTGAGAAAGGAAATGTAGAAATTGGACTATTTGTGATGCCCAATAAACTACAAGTTTCACTAAAGTGCCAGTGAATGAGGGAAAGCATTTGTAGCATATCTAAGAGGCTTTCAGTTTGTGTCCTGATGAAGTTAAAGCTATGGAGAGGTCTAAATCTTGAGGACTAAAAATACAAATCATGGAGGGTATACATTTAAAAATAAAAATTGGTTTATTGACCAATAACGTATCTTCTGATGAATTTCTTAAATGTTATAGAAATTCTGAGAGTGCTAAATAAGTGACCAGATGGAGGAGCCTGGTGGGCTGCAGTCCATGGGTCGCTGAGGGTCAGACATGACTGAGCGACTTCACTTTCACTTTTCACTTTCACGCATTGGAGAAGGAAATGGCAGCCCACTCCAGTGTTCTTGCCTGGAGAATCCCAGGGACGGCGGAGCCTGGTGGGCTGCCGTCTATGGGGTCGCACAGAGTCGGACACGACTGAAGCGACTTAGCAGCAGCAGCAGAGGAGTTCAGTGAAAGAAAGTACTTGGAATTTAGTTAAGGATTGAAATTGGCCAAAAGGTGAACACAGAGAAAAAGAGATGGCTTTTAGAAGAAGAAAAAAATACAGTTTAAGGGGGAAAAGACCAAAAACTTTCTTATTTGGGAACAGAGGTATCTGAATTATATGGAGGCTTGCATTGCCAGGAAGGAGAAACTAGAGCAGTGTTTGAAAGGCAGGGCAAGCCAAATGAAAGTGTCATTATGTTAAAGGACAAGGAGGACAAGATTGGAAATGGACATAATAAAAACTATGGAAGGCATCATGTTAATGGGCATTTGCCAGAATGTGAGAAGTGCTTCCTACACTCCTTTGTTCGTTCTCCCCAACAACTGGGATATAAGGAGGGGCTGGTTTTGATTCCTGTTTTAAAATTGAGGAAGTAGAAATTTTAAAATGTTAAAGTACTTGTGTAAGGCAAGTACTTTTAGTGAGGAACTCAGGATTTTCACCCTACTCTTTCTGAGTCTTAAATCCATTCTTACTGAACATTCTTTATAAAGCTTTCTCTTCAGCTTAAATCTAGGGTGTGCAAGTTCTGCAGCAAAACCCTGAAGGTTTTCACAGGTCCCTGTTTAAAATTTGCTGTTGCTTTCCGATGAGAGAGTGAGAGAGTGTGTGTATGTGCACACAAGCGTGCCTGAGCCACTGCCTCTATTTGTAATAACACATCAGATTTCCAGGGCCTGAGGTTTCCTTGGCAGGCAGCCATCTATTCCCACCTTCTCAAGCTTGTGGCTACAACAGTTGGCATTCCATTTTCCTGCCTGCTCCTTTTAGACATTTCTTCCATCTGATTAGTTATTTAAAATCTTCCTGCAGTGTTTGTTGATCTTCACCTGTTTGTTGCTTTTCCTGTGTTTAGAGGTTAAAATGTTATGTTGGTGCCAGCTTAATAAAACCTAACAAGAGATGAATTCACACAACCATTTGAACTAAGCAGATGGCAAGGTATGGTCTAAAAGTTGAATAGCTTGTTGTTGTGCCTGCCTTAATATAAGAGGAAAAAATTTCAGTGGATTTCATCTATAGAATAAGAGGCTCAACATAAAATTAAGCCCAATTATACTAATTGGTTAACAACGATTTAAAAAAGAATTTCTTTCAATCTGCTAACGCAATACCCTTGTTTAATTGAATTATATCAAGTCTCAGAATAAATTTGGTTATTACTGCTAGCAATAAAATTTTTAAAATAATGGATCTCAAAGCCTTAGGAAGGCAGCCTGCTTAATGAACTAGGCCACCTGGACCCTCAAGCTCTGAGAGTCAAAAATCTGAGTCAAGAACACTGGGGACTAACTTTTGGACTATTTGATTGAACTAATAATCACTCAAGAGTGATTAGTAAGTGCTCAGTACATACTAGCAAAATGAGAGAGACGCTAGCCTCCTTGAAGTGAGAGTAAGCAACAATGACCAAAAGAGAAATCTGCTAACTGCAATACCCTTGTTTAATTGAATTATATCAAGTCTCAGAATAAATTTGGTTATTACTGCTAGCAATAACATTTTTAAAATAATGGATCTCAAAGCCTTAGGAAGGCAGCCTGCTTAATGAACTAGGCCACCTGGACCCTCAAGCTCTGAGAGTCAAAAATCTGAGTCAAGAACACTGGGGACTAACTTTTGGACTATTTGATTGAACTAATAATCACTCAAGAGTGATTAGTAAGTGCTCAGTACATACTAGCAAAATGAGAGAGATGCTAGCCTCCTTGAAGTGAGAGTAAGCAACAATGACCAAAAGAGCTGTGTTAGACAGAGACAGACTTCCCTGAGGAAGCATGACCATTTGCTCCATTGGCTTGTTTTGACATGAATTTGTATACTCTTGGATCACAGGACTTACTCTGTTGTTTAGTCACTAAGTTGTGTCCAACTCTTTGCGACCCAATGGACTGTTGCCCCCACAGGCTCCTCTGTCCATAAAATTTTCCAGCTAAGAATACTGGAGTGGGTTGCCATTTCCTTTTCCAAGGGATCTTACGAACCTGGGGATTGAAACCAAGTCTTCTGCATTGAAGGCAGGCTCTTTACCACCTGAGCCATCAGGAAAGCCCTCAGTTCAGTTCAGTTCAGTCTCTCAGTCGTGTGCAACTCTTTGCTACCCCATGAATCCCAGCACGCCAGGCCTCCCTATCCATCACCAACTCCTGGGGTTTACCCAAACTCATGTCCGTTGACTCGGTGATGCCATCCAGCCATCTCATCTTCTGTCGTTCCCTTCTCCTCCTGCCCCCAATCCCTCCATGCATAGTCAAGTCTTCACATGAGGTGGCCAAAGTATTGGAGTTTCACCCTCACCATCAGTGCTTCCGGTGAACACCCAGGACTAGTCTCCTTTAGGATGGAGAGTTTGATTCCTGGGTCGAGGAGATCCCCTGGAGGAGGGAATGGCAATCCACTCCAGTATTTTTGCCTGGAGAATCCCATGAACAGAGGAACCTGGTGGGCTACAGTCCATAGCGTTGTAGAGTTGGACATGACCGAAGTGACTTAGCACACAGGCACTCATGCACCCATAGTCACATCTTACACCTTTACAAAGAGAGAACACATTTGCTTCCAAATCTTAAATTTAGCTATAAATGTTTCACCTCTGTCACTGCATCCCATTTTTATCTGACTTCCTCCTTTCCTTGCCAAGTCACTTCACTTTTCATTTTTATTAGAATTAATATAAGTTGTCCTTCTTATTTTTAAATAAATATTTCAATGGATTGAACAAAATAATATCTCTCCTCCTAGGAATTTCTATAAAATGTCTTGTATCTTTTCACGTTTTCAGAAAATGTAGGCAAATTCTCTGATTATATTTTATTGTCCAGCAGACCAACTTTGTTTTTTGTTTTTTTTTTTTTTTTTTTTTCAATATACACTATTTTGATCTGCCAACCTATATTGAAACTTGCTATTCATTCTTTGGTACAGTTAGGTTGATTTTTGCTCCTTCTACCCCACGGAAACTCCTCTCTTCAAAGTCACCAACTACATAGTTAATATGGACTTCCCAGGTAGTTCAGATAGCAAAGAATCTGCCTGTGATGTGGAAGACGTGACTTCAATCCCTGGGTTGGGAAGATCCCCTGGAGAAGGAAATGGCAACCTACTCCAGTGTCCTTGCCTGGAGAATTCCATGGACAGAGGAGCCTAGCAGGCTATAGTCCATGGGATCACAAGGAGTTGGACATGATTGAACAATGAACACCTTTACTTATGTTATTAAACATTTGTCTAGATATTTAATGCAGTTAATCAGTCTTTCTATCTGTTCCTTTTAAATACTGCTGTTCTAGCAGCATGATGTCAGCCCTCATTTCTTCTTGGTTATACACTCTTCTTGTCTTGTGAGCTTTGATATACATTCTTTTTTTGAATTACCTTCACCACTTATATGCTAAAGATTCTCCCAAAGCTCTGACTTCTCTCTTGAAGTCACATCTACTCAAATACCTACTGAATATTTGTACTATATGTTCTAGAAGTATCTTAAACTCAACTTGTAAAGCTCCTCTTTATTATTAACTTATAAACCTGATCCTCTTCCTATATTCCCCAGTTGGAAGACTAGTGCTATCACCAATCTCTCCCAAGTCAGAGCAGAGGGAATTTGGAAAGCTTCTCCACCGGACACCGTATTCACCATAGTCTCTCCTTTTTCCTTCTTACATATTTTCTCTGTATCTCTGCTGCCATTGGTTACCTCATGTTCCCTTTATTTATTTATTTTTACCTAAATTACTGCAGTGCCTGCCTCTAAATGCTCATTCCAGTGGACCTACCTCCATATTGCTGTCATCTAATTTTGTTACTCCTCTGGTGCTTTTCTGTTGGGTGAATAAAGACCAGGCATACAAAGATTATATGTAAAGTCTTAAATTATCTGCAACTTCCATCTAACTTCCCTTCACATTAATCTACCACACTGATATGCAAGGCATAGCAGCTACAACCTTTCCGTAGTTTGTAAAATAACATGTACTCTCACTACCTTCAAGTTTTTTCCATCTTCCCTCCTGCCTCCACCAGGATAATTCTTACTATTCTTCCAAAAGTCGTTCGAACTCATGTCTTTTGAATAACCTGTTATTTGCTGCTATAACTTTGCATATCTGTCTCTACTGTAATTTGTATAACTGTACCTGTCTCCTTTCTTCATGGACTGTTAGTTTCTTGAGGTTATGAATTACAATCTTCATGTCACCCATAAGAACTTTAAATAATATGTGCTCAATTAATATTTATTGAATATAAAGGTAGATAAAATTATAAAAAACAGATCAACACTGTATATGCCATTTATTCTTTTAAATGTCAGTTTTAGAATTATGTAATTCCTGAGGAAATTCTGTGCCTATTACTGAGGAACTTAGTTGCTTTGCTTTGCACATTCCAATATTTTCATTTTTTATGTTCTCCCTACATTTAGATACAATAATATTTCATCAATTTTACACACCCATAAGAACTTTAAATAATATGTGCTCAATTAATATTTATTGAATATAAAGGTAGATAAAATTATAAAAAACAGATCAACACTGTATATGCCATTTATTCTTTGAAATGTCAGTTTTAGAATTATGTAATTCCTGAGGAAATTCTGTGCCTATTACTGAGGAACTTAGTTGCTTTGCTTTGCACATTCCAATATTTTCATTTTTTATGTTCTCCCTACATTTAGATACAATAATATTTCATCAATTTTACTGGAAAAATATATATATTGGAAAACAGACAAATTTTCTGTGAGTAAGGAGTAAATAAGATGACCCCGTTTAGAAATTAACATAAAATGAATTGAAACTCTGGTAGAGAAAAAAATTAGGCCATTCAAACTTGGAAAAGAGACAATTTACCTAAATGCACCAATGATAGGTCATTATACTAGTTTCTTTATCAAAAATATAATAAAGGTCGAGAAAGACTACCTTTTAATTAGTACAGTTGCTACTCACATTTTCTGAAGAGTGTTCTGATATATCTTTGTTTGGTGCTTCCTTCCTTCATAAGAGTCAGTACTTGTATTTTACCAAGTACNTAATGATAACCCTGTATGTGAGACAGCAAAAGAGACACAGATGTATAGAACAGTCTTTTGGACTCTGTGGGAGAGGGCGAGGGTGGGATGATTTGGGAGAATGGCATTGAAACATGTATAATATCATATATGAAATGAATCACCAGTCCAGGTTTGATGCAGGATACAGGATGCTTGGGCTGGTGCACTGAGATGACCCAGAGGGATGGTACAGGGAGGGAGGGGTGTTCAGGATGGGGAATACGTGTATACCCGTGGCAGATTCATGTTGATGTATGGCAAAACCAATACAATATTGTAATTAGCCTCCAATTAAAATAAACAAATTTATATTTTAAAAAGCTTCATTCAGCAAATAGTTATTAAGCAACAAATAGTTACTGGGCAGTAATGAACAATACTGAAGATTAGTTTCCTGCTTTCATGGAATTACCATGAGCTGAGAAGGATGTGGCTTCCCAGCTGGTACTAGTGGTAAAGAACCTGCCTGCCAATGCAGGAGATGCAAGAGACACAGGTTTGATCCCTTGGTTGGGAAGATACCCTGGAGTAGGGCGTGGCAACCCACTCCAGTATTCTTGCCTGGAGACTCCCTTGGACAGAGGAGCCTGGTGGGCTACAGCCCATAAGGTCACACAGAGTTGGACACAACTGAAGCAACTTAGCATGCACGCATGCTGCTGCTGTTGCTGCTAAGTTGCTTCAGTCGTGTCTGACTCTGTGTGACCCCATAGACAGCAGCCCACCAGGCTCCCCCATCCCTGGGATTCTCCAGGCAAGAACACTGGAGTGGGTTGCCATTTCCATCTCCAATGCATGAAAGTGAAAAGTGAAAGTCAAGTCGCTCAGTTGTATCCAACTCTTAGCGACTCCATGGACTGCAGCCTACCAGGCTCCTCCATCCATAGGATTTTCCAGGCAAGAGTACTGGCTTGGGGTGCCATTGCCTTCTCTGATGCACACAGGAACAGGATGTAAACCAATACTGAACAACAGCATAGGCTGTGATAAGCATTGGGAGGGAAGTTAACAAGGTGAGGTAATGTTGGAGGGAATTATTCTAAATAGGAAAATCAGGGAAGACCTCTCTAACCACATGCATAGTCTCAAATCATCTGGAAACTGGATAATATTTTTCTTAAATATCTATTTATTTGGCTGCACTGGGTCTTGGTTGCAGCATGTGGGATCTTTCATTGCATCATGAAGGATCTTTCATTCCAGCACAAGGAATCTCTAGTTGCGGCACGTGGGCTTCGTTGCTGTACTGCATGTGAGATCTCATTTCCCTGACCAGGGAAAGGACCCACATCTCCTGCACTGAAAGGCAGATTCATAACTACTAGACCACCAGGAAAGTCCCAGTTGGTTAATATTAAGATATTTAAGTGCTTTCACATGAACCCCAGTTGCTGTTCTACTCTAAGGGCCTCCTTTCCATTACATCATTTTCTTCAAAAGGTACATGGGTATAGACATAAATAGACATAGACATAAATGATCTTAAGACCATTTCTGATCTTAAGAACTCATAGTTTAGCAGAAGAAACAGACATGTAAACAGTTAAGAAAATACAACATGGCAAAGAGGATACCACCAGCATGAACAAGGTTTCTGTTCCTCATTAACTCTTCTGCCTTAGCCTTCTTGTGTCCCTGAAAACTGTTTACCTGTTTGTGTTTTACGATGAAAATTCTGCTTGTCTCCCTATACAATCTTAATATTTACTTCTACATTGTTGGCTATATCAAAAGTAACTTGACTTGCATGCTTTGTTAGCTTAATTCCCTCACTGGCGGTAGATTCTAGTGTTGGCTTGAGATATGCATAACAGAGCACTGGGCAAAATATTTTTAAAACTTACTTTCTTAAAGAGATCATATTTTTCATGTCAGATTTTTCAAATAAATGCTAAATAAGATGTCTGGCCAGATAATTGAAGCTGGCTGTTATCGCACAAGAGAATGTGTTCAAGTGATAATTGTCATGATTAGAAGCCTGTACTGCATTTCAGTATTACCATTTCCTGTCAGTAATCATGCTAGCCTGGAAAGCAGGCAGTGAACGTTTATTTGGACTGCAGGAATTTTTAAAGACAGATAACACAGACACAGAATACTCTATGAAAGACACACAGAGTTAAAGTATTTGAACAGATACATAGGTATTTGAATTATGTCCTGAAGTGGCTAGTGGTTTATATTAGCTTGTCAACTCTTAGATTCATCACAACTCTTTCAGATTCCTCTGAGATACTTTTGACTACTGGGAATTGCTACTTTCCCCCCAAGAATGGCGTCGCTACATTCCAGGTCCTAGCATCGGGGAAAGATAAAAAGAGCAGTGATGGTTCCCTTTGCCCAGTATCCTTCACTTCACATATTATAACGTCTCCAAATAAGGTAGATTTAGCTGTCAATCCTAGCTTTATATGAGGTGGTAAGTGAAGAAAAAAGGGGATTTAAGTCCTCCAAAGGCACCTTCTCTCTGTGTGATTCTTTAATGAGGATGACAGCAGAATTGAGGTTTCTGGAAATGCTCACAGGCATTAGGTGGAATCAGTACACAGTTCCAATAAGGCCCCCCCAGAGAAAAGGAATAAGGTCAGGAAAAAGTCAGCTTCTGAAGATACACACTCCAAGAAGCACTAATTATTTGGGGGCAGGGGGAGACTTAGAAAACACATAGACGTAAGATGTGTTTGTGCTTATGATTTAATTAAACCGCTATATAAATACTCTATGCACACCTTCATTATTGCACTTACCACACTGAAATATAGATTGTTTAGGTATCTGTCTCTTCTGCCTGATCATGAGTTCCTTCATGTTGTTGTTGTTGTTTATTCACTAAGCCATATCTAACTCTTGGCAGTCCCAAGGACCATAGCCTGACAGGCTCCTCTGTCCATGGGATTTCCATGGAGTGGGTTGCCATTTCCTTCTCCAGGAGATCTTCCCAACCCAGGGATCGAACCTGTGTCTCCTGCATTGGCCAGTGCGTTCTTTACCATTGAACCACCATGGAAGCCCTCCTTCATGTTGAAATAGCATTTTAGTTATTTTCTCACTCTCAGGATCTAGTACTATGTCAGGCATGTTGAATAAATGAGTGGGAAATATAAGTTAAAAAGGCAGACATATTAAAATGCAATAGGTATGTGCAGCAGTATGTAAAAAGGGTAGCTGGATTAACATAATGTTATTTAACATTATTTAGAAAAATCGAAGAGAGCTATTGAATCAGAAGACATGAGAATTGTGAATATGTGTCCACTATAGTAGTGACAGGTATTCATTCAGTTCAGTTCAGTTGCTCAGTCATGTCCAACTCTTTGCGACCCCATGAATTGCAGCACGCGAGGCCTCCCTGTCCATCACCAGCTCCCGGAGTTCACTCACACTCACGTCCATCGAGTCAGTGATGCCATCCAGCCATCTCATCCTCGGTCGTCCCCTTCTCCTCCTGCCCCCAATCCCTCCCAGCATCAGAGTCTTTTCCAATGAGTCAACTCTTTGCATGAGGTGGCCAAAGTACTGGAGTTTCAGCTTTAGCATCAGTTGTTCCAAAGAAATTCCAGGGCTGATCTCCTTCAGAATGGACTGGTTGGATCTCCTTGCAGTCCAAGGGACTCTCAAGAGTCTTCTCCAACACCACAGTTCAAAAGCATCAATTCTTCTGCGCTCAGCCTTCTTCACAGTCCAACTCTCACATCCGTACATGACCACAGGAAAAACCATAGCCTTGACTAGACACACCTTTGTTGGCAAAGTAATGTCTCTGCTTTTGAATATGCTATCTAGGTTGGTCATAACTTTTCTTCCAAGGAGTAAGCATCTTTTAATTTCATGGCTGCAATCACCATCTGCAGTGATTTTGGAGCCCAAAAAAATAAAGTCTGACACTGTTTCTACTGTTTCCCCATCTATTTCCCGTGAAGTGATGGGACTGGATGCCGTGATCTTTGTTTTCTGAATGTTGAGCTTTAAGCCAACTTTTTCCCTCTCCACTTTCACTTTCATCAAGGGGCTTTTTAGTTCCTCTTCACTTTCTGCCATGAGTGGTGTCATCTGTATATCTGAGGTTATTGATATTTCTCCCGGAAATCTTGATTCCAGCTTGTGTTTCTTCCAGTCCAGCGTTTCTCATGATGTACTCTGCATGTAAGTTAGACTATTCCAAAATATGGATGAATTTCTATCAAGCATATGTTGTCTGGATATCCAGGTTCTATGCATATCTATTCATTTCTATAGTATTTGTTGAGTACTTGATATATGTGAGGTACTAAGACAGAAATTGGGACTACAAATACATCTATTTCTGCTCCAAATCTTTACTATTTCCTTTCTTCTGCTAATTTTGGACTAAGTCCTTTTCTCTAGTTCTTTAAGGTGCAGAGTTAGGTTGCTTTGGGGGAATCTTTCTCGCTTCCTAATATAAGAAACAATAAACTTGGTGACTTATATGAGCAGAACTCAGCATGGCTCCAGAGAGATAAGGTTCTAAAGAACTTTATAGAGTATGAAGACATTTTTATAACATACTCCATGAAATAGGAAGTGCAGAGTCTATTAAGTACCACAGATTGTGTGGCTTAAACAACACAAATTTTTGTGTCACAAGTCTGGAGAGTAGAAGTTCAAGGTCAATATTTTGGAAGGGTTGTTTTCTCAAAGGCCTCTCTCCTTGGCTTACAGATGGCCATCTTTTTCCTGTGTCTTCACACAGTCTTTCGGTTGTACATGTTTGTATCCTATTTTCTGCTTATCAGAACACAGTCATCTAGGATTAGAGGGCACCCTAATGACATCTTTTTAACTTAATTACCTTTGTAAAGATCCTATCTCCAAATATAGCTGGAGGCTTGGCCTTCAACTTATGAATTTCAACAGTTGTTGTTTAGTCACTAAGTCATGTCTGAATCTTTTTTGACCCCATGGATGGTAGCCTTCCAGGCTCCTCTGTCCATGGGATTTCCCAGGCAAGAATACTGGAGTGGGTTGCCATTTCCTTCTCAAGGTGATCTTCCTGACCCAGAGATCTAACTGGAGTCTCCTGCATTGGCAGGCTGATTCTTTACCACTGGACCACCAGGGAAGCCTGAATTTCAGGAGTTGTTATTCAGTCTCTAAGTCATGTCCCACGCTTTGCAGCTCTATAGACTGAAACACGTCAGGCTCTTCTGTCCTTCACTATCTCCCAGAGTTTGCTCAGACTCATGTCCATTGAGTCAGTGATGCTATCCAACCATCTCATCCTTTGCTGCCCTCTCCTCCTTTTGCCTTCAATCTTTGCAAGCATCAGGGTCTTTTCTAATGAGCTGGCTCTTCACATCAGGTGGCTGAACTACTGATGCTTCAGCCTCAGCATCATCCTTCCAATGAATATTCAGGGTTAATTTCCTTTAGGATTGACTGGCTTGATCTCCTTGCTATCCAAGGGACTTGCAAGAGTCTCCAACTGACAATTCTTTAGTGCTCAGCCTTCTTTATGGTCCAATTCTCATGTCCATACATGACTCTGGAAAAATCGTAGCTTTGGCTATATGGACCTTTGTTGGCAAAGTGATTTCTTTGCTTTTTAATATGCTGTCTAGGTTTACCATAGCTTTCCTTCCAGGCAGCAAGTGTCTTTTAATTTCATGGCAGCAGTCATCATTAGCAATGATTTTGGAACCCAAGAAAATTAAACTGTCACTGCTTCCACTTTTTCCCCTTCTATTTGACATGAAATGATGGGACCTGATGCCATGATCTTAGTTTTTTGAATGTTGAAATTTAAACCAGCTTTTTCACTCTCCTCTTTAACTTTCATCAAGAGGCTCTTTAGTTCCTCTTTGCTTTCTGCCATTAGAGTTGTATCATCTGTGTATCTGAGGTCATTGATATTTCTCCCTGCAATCTTGATTCCAGCTTGTGCCTCATCCATCCTGGCATTTCACATGATGTACTCTGCATATAAGTTAAATAAACAGAGTGACAATATACAGCCTTGTTACTCCTTTCCCAATTTTGAACCAGTCAATTTTTCATTTAAGGTTCTAATTGTTGCCTCTTGACCTGTGTACAGGTTTCTCAGGAGATAGGTAAGGTGGTCTGGTATTCCCATTTCTTTAAGAACTTTCCACAGTTTGTTGCAATCCACACAGTCAAAGGCTTTAGCATAATAAAGGAAAGCAGAAGTAAATGTTTTTCTGGAACTCTCTTGCTTTCTCTATGATCCAACAAATGTAGGTAATTTGATGTCTGGTTCCTCTGCCTTTTCTAAACTCAGCTTACACATCTTGAAGTTCTTGGTTCACATATTGCTGAAGCCTACCTAGAAGAATTTTGAGCATAACTTAACTAGCCAAGAGAAAACACTGGTCAGAGCAAACACCCTCTCCCAGCAACACAAGAGAAGACTCTACACATGGACATCACCAAATGGTCAATACCGAAATCAGACTGATTATATTCTTTGCAGCTAAAGATGGAGAAGCTCATATAATCCGCAAAAACAAGACCGGGAGCTGACTGTGGTTCAGATCATGAGCTTCTTATTGCCAAATTGAGACTTAAATTGAAGAAAGTAGGGAAAACCACAAGACCATTCTGGTATGATCTACATCAAACCCCTTACAATTATACAGTGGAAGTGACAAATAGATTCAAGGGATTAGAGCTGATAGACAAGAGTGCCTGAAGAACTATGGATGGAGGTTCATGACATTGTACAGGACACAGTGATCAAGCCATCCCCAAGAAAAAGAAAGGCAAAAAGGCAAAATGGTTGTCTGAGGAGGCCTTATAAATAGCTGAGAAAAGAAGAGACACAAAAGGCAAAGGAGAAAAGGAAAGAGATACCCATTTGAATGCAGAGTTCCAAGGAATAGCAAGGAGAGATGAGAAAGCCTTCCTCAGTGATCAATGCAAAGAAATAGAGGAAAACAATAGAATGGGAAAGACTAGAGATATCTTTAAGAAAAGTAGAGATACCAAAGGAACATTTCATGCAAAGATGGGCTCAATAAAGGACAGAAACAGTATGGACCTAACAGAAGCACGAGATATTAAGAAGAGGTGGCAAGAATACTATACAATAATATATACAGAAGAATTCAGAAGAACTATACAAAAAAGTATACAGAAGAACTATACAAAAAAGATCTTCATGACCCAGATAACCATGATGGTGTGATCACTCACCTACAGCCAGACATCCTGGAATGCAAAGTCAAGTGGGCCTTAGCAAGCATCACTACAAACAAAGCTAGAGGAGGTGATAGAATTCCAGTGGAGCTATTTCAAATCCTAAAAGATGATGCTGTGAAAGTGCTTCACTCAATATGCCAGCAAATCTGGAAAACTCAGCAGTTGCCACAGGACTGCAGAAGATCAGTTCTTATTCCAATCCCAAAGAAGGGCAATACCAACGAATGCTCAAACTACTGCACAATTGCACTCATTTCACACTAGCAAAGTAATGCTCAAAATTCTCCAAGCCAGGCTTCAACAGTACATGAATGTGAACTTCCAAATGTTCAAACTGGATTTAGGAAAGGCAGAGATCAAATTGCCATCATCTGTTATGTTATCAAAACAGCAAGAGAGTTCCAGAAAAACATCTACTTCTTTATTGATTATGCCAAAGCCTCTGACTGTGTAGATCACAACAAACTGTGGAAAATTCTTCAAGAGATGAGAATATCAGACCACCTTACTTACCTTCTAAGTAATCTGTATGCAGGTCAAGAAGCAAGATTTAGAACCGGATATGGAAAAACAGACAGGTTCCAAAACAGGTAAGGAACATGTCAAGGTTGTATATTGTTACCCTGCTTATTTAATTTACATGCAGAGTACATCATGTGAAATGCCGGGTTGGATGAAGCACAAGCTGGAATCAAGATTGCCAGGAGAAATATCAATAACATCAGATATGCTGATGACACCAACCTTTTGGTAGAAAGTGAAGAGGAACTAAAGAACCTCTTGATGAAAGTGAAAGAGGAGAGTGAAAAAGTTGGCTTAAAACCCAACATTTAAAAAACTAAGATCATGACATCAGGTCCCATCACTTCATGGCAAATAGATGGGAAAACAATGGAAACAGTGAAAGACTTTATTTTTGGAGGGGCTCCAAAATCACTGCAGATGGTGATTGCAGCCATGAAATTAAAAGACGTTTGCTCCTTGGAAGAAAAGCTCTGACCAACCTAGATAGCATATTAAAAAGCAGAGACTTTACTTTGCCAACAAAGTCCATCTAGTCAAAGCTATATTTTTTCCAGTAGTCATGTATGGATGTGAGAGTTGGACTATAAAGAAAGCTGAGTGCTGAAGAATTGATGCTTTTGAGCTGTGGTGTTTGAAAAGACTCTTGAGAGTCCCTTAGGCCCAAGGAGATCAAACCAGTCAATCATAAAGGAAATCAGTCTTTAATATTCATTGGAAGGACTGTTGCTAAAGCTGAAGCTCCAATACTTTGGCCACCTGATGGGAAGAACTGACTCATTTGAAAAGACCCTGATGCTGGGAAAGATTGAGGCAGGATAAGAAGGGGACAACAGAGGATAAGATGGTTGGATGACACCAGCAATGCAATGGACATGAGTTTGAGGAAGCTCCGGAAGTTGGTGATGGACAGAGAAGCCTGTGTGCTACAGTCCATGGGGTTGCAAAGAGTTGGACACAACTGAGCAAGTGAACTTACTAGCATGCAAAATGAGTGCAATTGTTCAGTAGTTTAAACATTCTTTGGCATTGCCTTTCTTTAGGATTAGAAAAAAACTGACATTTTCTGGACCTGAGGCCACTGCTGAGTTTTCCAAATTTGCTGACATATTGAGTGCAACACTTTAACAGCATCATCTTTTAGTATTTGAAATAGTTAAGCTGGAGTTCCATCACCTCCACTAGCTTTGTTCTTAGTAATGCTTCCTAAGACCCATTTGACTTCAGACTCCAGAATGTCTGACTCTAGGTGAGTGATCACACCACTGTGTTTATCCAGGTCATTAAGACCTTTCTTATATAGTTCTGTGTATTCTTGCCACCTCCTTTTAATCTCTTTTGGTTCTGTTATATCCTTCTCATTTCTATCATTTATCATGCCCATCCTACATGAAGTGTTCCCTTGATATCTCCAATTTTCTTGAAGAGATCTCTAGTCTTTCCAGTTCTATTGTTTTCCTCTACTTCTTTGCATTATTCATTTAAGAAGGTCTTCTTATCTCTCCTTACTATTCTCTGAAACTGCATTCAGCTGGGTATATTTTTCCCTTTCTCCCTTGTTTTTCAGTTCTCTTCTTTCCTCAGCTATTTGTAAAGACTCCCCAATCACTTTGCCTTTTTGCATTTCTTTTTCTTTGGAATGTTTTTGGTCATTGCCTCCTGTACAGTGTTCTGAACCTCTGTCCATAGTTCTTCAGGCACTCTGTCTACCAGATCTAATCCCTTGAATGTTTTTGTCACCTCCACTGTATAATCACACCAGATTTTATTGAGGTCATACCTGAATGACCTAGTAGTTTTCTCTAGTTTATTCAATTTAAGCCTGAATTTTGCATAAGGAGCTGATGATCTGAGCCACAGTCTGTGCCTGGTCTTGTTTTTACTGACTGTATCGAGCATCTCCATCTTTGGCTACAAAGAATATAATCAATCTGATTTCAGTATTGACCATTTGGTGATGTCTATGTGTAAAGATGTCTCTTGTGTTGTTGGAAAAAGGTTTTTTCTATGACCACTGTGTTCTCTTGACAAAACTCTGTTAGCCTTTGCCCTGCTTCATTTTTTACTCCAAGGCCAAACTTGCCTATTACTCCAGGTATATCTTGACTTCCTACTTTTGCATTCCAATCCCCTAAGATGAAAAGCACATTTTTGTGTGTGTTTGTTTTAGTTATAGAAAGTCTTGTAGGTCGTCCTAGAACCAGTCAATTTCAGCTTCTTCAGCATTAGTGGTTGGTGCATAGATTTGGATTACTGAGATGTTGATTGGTTTGCCTTGATGAACTGAGATCATTCTATCATTTTTGAAGTTGCATCCAAGTAGTGCATTTCAGACTCTTTTGTTGAGTATGAGGGCTACTCCATTTCTTCTAAGGGGTTTTTGCCCACAATAGTAGATATAATGATCATTTGATCACCAGCAGATACATCCACAACTGAGCATTGTTTCCACTTCGGCCCATTGACTTTCTTCTTTCTGGAGCTATTAATAATTGCCCTCTGCTCTTCCTCAGTAGCATATTGGACACGTTCTAACCTGAGGAAGGGCTCATCTTCTGGTGTCATACATTTTTGCCTTTTCATAATTCATGGGGTTTTCTCAGCATGAATACCACAGTGGTTTGCCATTCCCTCCTCCAGTGGACCACGGTTATGAGAACTCTCCACTATGACCTGTCCATCTTGGGTCACTCATAGTTTCATTGAATTCCACAAGCCCCTTCACAACAAGGCTGTGATCCATGAATGGGGATTTTCGGGGGGGGGGGGCGCAATTCAGCCCATGACAAGGTTAGATACACATTTAGGTCATCCAAACAGGAGGGTGGATGACAGGCTTGATTGGTGCAGGACTTGGACAGGAAGACCCTTTGGAAGACAATCAAAATAATCTGTGTGAGTGATGATCAGAGCCTGAGCTAGAAAGAGGACAGTGTATTGAAGCAAGATGCTAAAAGATTTATCAGGAAAAAAGGGCTTGCAGGATAGAATTCAAATTCCTCACTATAGTCCATAGAGCTTTTGACAATTCAGCCCTGAGCCCTCAATGCAGCTGAATGTTCTGCTACTCACCATCAGGCATGCTACCCTCTAGGCGTAAGGACCTTCTCAAAGTCTCTAATCACTTTTTCTCCAGGTCAAGTCTGTGTGCCTGATCTTCCCTCTTCAGGAAACATTCTTTTCCCTTTTCTTAGTCAGCTGAAGATCTATTCAGGCAGAGGTAGCCCAGTGTTATCCTCCCCATGAAACTCCAACTTTCTCTGGCAGCAAATCACTTTCTCCTCCAGACATTCTGTGCATAGACTCTCTCACATGGTGCTCTGATTCTTTTATATTTTACAGCTTGTCACCCCCACTAAACTGTAAACTCCTTTTGGGCTTGGATTGGTTCTCTTTCTTTGTTTCCCCAGAGGCTGACATGGTGATCGGCAAATGGAAATTGTGAAGGTATCTGATGAATATATGAGAATACCACTGATATCCTACGAGGTGAGGCCTTGCTTGTCATTTCTCTGTAATATCTCTTTTTAACTAAAACACTAGGAAGAGACTAAAGCAAGAAAGTCAGACTTTCCATATTTGGGGCTTAATCTCTCATAAAAAGAAGCAAGATATTTTCATGAACCAGCAAGGAAAATTCCAAGGGAAAAGCCTGGCAAGTCAGCAGAGTTTCCAATTTGTCACCACTTTAATCCTTCTTGTAAATCACTTCCAGTATACTTTTAAAGGACAAAATACCACTGTCTTCATGTCTTTTTCTATTGAAGAACTTCTGGAGTGACTCCCATTGCCTATCTGGTTAAATCCAAGTTTTCCAGTCTGGTTTTGAAGATTTTCCACAGCCTGGCTGTGTTTCACCTATCCAATCCACTGTCCACCAACAGTCAGAATTAACTTCCTGAATCACAGATAAGATTATTACTCTCACACTCAAAAATACTTTAAGGCTCCTCATGACCACAGATAAATTTCACATTCCTCACAGAAGCTTTCTACTATTTGGCCCTGGTCTTGTGTTTTCTATAACATCTAGTTTTCTATATAACACCTAGTTTTCTATCTCCAGCTGTTACCTTTCTCCTGAATTCCAGATTCATATGCACCACTGCCTAATCAGTATTTCAACTTACATGTCTAATAGACATCCAAAACATAGTATGACCAACTCTTGATTGCTCTCCTTTAAATATGCAACTATCACATCATTCCTTACCTCAGCAAATGGTCTCTAAGTCTAGAAAGACCTTAGAGTTATCTTGGACCTTTGTCATCTAATCTACTGGCAAATTTTGCTAGTTCTGCATTCAGAAAATATTCAGAATTTCACTAGTGTCCACAACTCTTTCAGGGCTACCATTCTGATCTAAGCCATTATCATCACATTTGAGTTATTTCAGTAGTCCCTTAACTGGTCCCTCTGCATATATGTTTGTTCCTCCACCCTCTTTCAATCCCTCAAGGCTGTGTATTATATTATTACATTCATATGACAGTCCTGGGAGAAGGAAATGGCAACCCACTCTAGTATTCTTGCCTGGAGAATCCCAGGGACAGAGGAGCCTGGTTGGCTGCTGTCTATGGGGTCGCACAGAGTCAGACACAACTGAAGCGACTTAGCAGCAGCAGCAGCATGACAGTCCTGAAGAGTTATGCTTGCATAACTCTGATTATATGCCTTCTCTACTCAAAACCCTCCAATAGCTTTCCACTTCCTTCAGGATGCAATCCAGTCTTTCATATGGCCTACAAAGCATTAGGTCATCTGTCCCACCCTCCCTCTCTGAACTCATCTTCTTCCACACTTCCTCTTGCTCAATCAGCTATTGAATTTCAAGCATCCTTGTTATCCCTCAAGGATACAATCGCACTTTTGCTTCCATACCTTTATACTTAATATTCCTCACCTGGAATTTTTCTCCTCTGGGCAGTCACAGGCACCCTCACTTCCTTCAGATCTCTTCAAATTCTACTTTATCAGAAAGGCCTTCCTGACTACTTTATATAAATCAACAACCCTTACCATCATTTTCTAACTTCTACCTTGCATATTGTTCTTCAAAGCATTTATCAATACCAAATTATGCATTTGTTAATATGTTTTTATCTGTCTCCCCCAACTTGAATATAAGCTTCTTTAGAGAAGGCAGTTTGTTTTCTTTACTGACATATTCCCAGAACCTAGACCAGTACACAGCATATTGTAAGCATTCAATTTATATTGAATGAATGAATAATTGCCCCTCATTAGAGTGAAAGCTCCTGTGGCCAGAGACTAGCTCTCAAAAATTATATATTCCCTTTAACACCTAGCTTAGTACCTTGAATATGGTAAAAGTTCAAAATGATAATCAAATTGAAGTGCATCTTATTTCTCTCTGCTTCTCAAAGATGCTCATTGTTCCTTTTTGACAAGTTCCCATACTCTACCTCCTTCTTTCCCTCCTTTGCTGAAGCTCCCTTCTGGTGGAAGCCTCAGTTCCTACAATTTCTCTCTTTAATGTCCTCTTTCCTGCATGCATGCTAAGTTGCTTCAGTCACGTGGGATTCTTTGCAACCCAGTGGACTATAGCCCGCTAGGCTCCTCTGTCCATGGAATTCTCCAGGCAAGAATACTAGAATGGGTTGCCATGCCCTCCTCCAGGGAATCTTCCCAACCCAGGGATTGAACCTGCATGTCATGTGTCTTCTGCATTGGCGGGTGGGTTCTTTACCACTAACACCACCTGGGAAGACCTCTCTTTTCCTGTCTATATTCTGTTAAAACTTTGGACTCTGGTCATCCAGGAAACTTCGTATTACAACTATAATTTCTCAACTCTTAGAGGCTACAAAGACTATTCTCTGTATTACAGCACCCTAGAATATCATTTATTCTCTGCTTCATGGAAATTAAGCCTTGCTTTCCTGATAATACTGAAGTGAACTATGGCAAAGATCATGTTGTACTTCCAAATCCTTGAAAACAGCTACTACAAGGCTCTACTCATGAAAAGTGATTAAACTATATGAACTGATCCAGAATAGTATTCCTACTTGCATACAAGACAGCATCACTTGGATATCTAGTAGGGATCTTATTCTTTCTGAGACAGAATTCCTGATTTTAGCACTCATACATATTCCTTTGTCACCCCCCACCTACCTGTCACCAGTAGGTGTTCAGTTTTTTTCAGCTCAAAGTCTAGGAATCATTTTTTAAATTAAACTTTAATCTGAGATCATAGATTCACAAGCAGTTGTAAGAAATAATATGAAGATTCCATATATCCTTTACTCAGTTTCCTCCAGTGGAAAATTATATGCAAAATGATAGCATACTCTGACACTTCCTCAAATGATTAAACAGAGTTACCATATAACCCAGCAATGACACCCCTGAATATTAAGAGAACTAAAAACTTACGTACACATAAAAATGTGTACACAAATGTTTATAGCAGCATTATTCATAGAACTCACAAAGTAGAAACAACCCAAATGTCTATCAGCAGATGGATGGGTAAACAATATGTGGTATATCTGTGTAAGGGAATATTATTCAGGCCTAAAAAGGAATGAACTACTAATATATGCTACAACTTGGATAAACTTTGAAAACATAGTGCAAAGTGAAAACAGATCCAAAAAGTCATGTATTATAGTATTCCATTCATATGAAAGTCCTGAATAGGAAAATCTTTAGAGATAGAAAGTAGAGTAGTAGATTAGGGTAGAATGAGCAAGAAGAGGAGATGGAAAAATTGAAGAGAGGTAATGTGGCCAGATGATTTAGGGATTTCTAGGCTATTTAAGCAGAGAAGGCAATGGCACACCACTCCAGTACTCTCGCCTGGAAAATCCCATGGACGGAGGGGCCTGGTAGGCTGCAGTCCATGGGGTCGCTAGGAGTTGGACATGACTGAGAGACTTCACTTTCACTTTTCACTTTCATGCATTGGAGAAGGAATGGCAACCCACTCGTGTTCTTGCCTGGAGAATCCCAGGGACAGGGGAGCCTGATGGGCTCCTGTCTATGGGGTCGCACAGAGTCGGACACGACTGAAGCGACTTAGCAGCATCAGCAGGCTATTTAAGGGGCTTCCCCAGTGGCTCAGAGGTAAAGAATCTGCTTGCAATGCAGGAGCTGCAAGAGATGTAGGTTTGTTCCCTGGGTCGGGAAGATCCCCTGGAGGAGGGCATTGGCAAGCACTCCAGTTTTCTTGCCTGGAGAATCCTATGGACAGAGAAGCCTGGCAGGCTACAGTCCATAGAGCCACAAAGGGTTGGACTGAATTGAAGCAACTTAGCATGCACAGGCTATTTAAAGACTTAACACATTTTTCTCTGAGTGAGATAACAAGGCCTGGAGGGTTTTGAGCATAATTTGATTTTTAACAGTCACTTTGTCAGACTTAGAGAACAAACTAACGGTTGCCTGCACAAATTTAAAATGGATAACCAACAAGCACCTACTGTACAGCACATGGAACTCTGCTCAATATTATGTGGCAGCCTGGATGGGAGAGAGTTTGGGGGAGAATGGATGCATGCATATATGTGGATGAGTTCCTTCACTGTTCACCTGAAACTATCACATTATTAATCCGCTATACCCCAATCAAAATAAAAAGTTTATTTTTAAAGTCACTCTGGCTGCTGTATGGAGTAAAAACCAGAGGATGAAAAGAGGGAAAGCAAGGTGATTAGTGAAGTAAAGTAAGCAAACTTGCTCAGTCGTGTCCGACTCTTTGCGACCCCATGGACTGTAGCCTGCCAGGCTCCCCTGTCCCTGGGATTCTCCAGGCAAGAATACTGGAGTGGGTTGCCATTTCCTTCTCTGATTAGTAAAGAGGGTATTCTAAAAATCACGATAATGGTGGTTTGGAGTACGCATTAACCTTGTAGGTGTTGTGAACTGATTGCTCAGGACATGCTTTAAAGGTAGAGCCAGAGAATTTGTTGGAGGGGTCAATGTAGAATAAAAGAAAGTCAAGGATGACTCGAAGATTTTGTGTCTGAACTGGACAGATGGAGTGGGCATTCACTGAGATGGGGAAGCGTGTAAAAGAAGTAGGTTTTGACCAGTGAACTACATAGGGAATTTGGTTTTGGACACGTTATATTGAGCTGGCTGTTAACTACTAGTCTTGTTGGGGCTCTAATTAGGCAGTTGTCAATGTGTAGATTGCCTTTTGGTTGGATGACATCACTTAGGGCAATGGCCTAGAGCATGAAGAGGTCAAAGACACCAAGGCACTCCAAAACGAAGAGGCCTGAAAGATGACAAGGACTAGCAAAGTAGACAAGAGTACTTAGAATAAAGCTCACATTCCCTACCGTAATCATCACCTGGCCCTTCTCCTATCTCTAACCTCACTCTCCAGTCACGCAGGCTACTCAGTTTTTGAAAACCACCAAGTCCTTTCCTGTCTCATTGTCTTTGCTGTGCTTCCACCAGGCATGTTTTCACCCAGGCTCTAATTTTGTTCATCTGCCCCTGTGACCACAACTTCGGCTAAATTGTAACCCTGAATTTTCTCTAAACTCCGTAATTAAAAAGCCCCATTCTGGCATCGCCTCACTCCATGACCCACACACACACCAAGTTATGGCTTTTACTATAATCTCGAATTATTTCACTTGCTTTTTGTCTAGAAACCCATCCTACCTTAATTTAACAAATGCTTATGAAGTGATTACTATACCCCAAATATAAACGCAGCTGTTCCTCCTTGTATGTGATTTTCTGGAGAGCAGGAGCCTCAGTATTTTGTCCTCCACCTCACCTCCAATACAAATGACATTGCCTCAGCCAATCAGTTCTTGAGTTTTCAGTATTTGTTAATGGAACGGATCGCAAGGGTGGCTCAGCCGTAAAGGATCAACCAGCAATGCCGCGACTTGTAGGAGACGCGGGTTCCATCCCTGGGTTGGAAAGATACCCTGGAGTAGGAAGTGGCAACCCACTCCAGTATTCTTGCCTGGGAAATCCCATGGATCGAGGAGCCTGTGGGCTGCAGTCCCTGGGGTCGCAAGAGTCGGACAGGACTGAGGGACTAAACAACTTCAAGACAGCTATTAGTCTTGAAGAAATTTCGCCCGCCGCTCCACCCACGCCCACAGTAGCCAGGAGGAATGGAGAGACGAGGGAGGGCGGATCTCACGCATGCGCTATTGTTCTCTGAGCGCTTGCGTTTGAACCCCGCCCCTTTCTTTGACTGGTTTAGCCACTGCACTTGCGCAGTTCAGGACTGTTTGTTCCTTTGTCGGCGCTATCAATAAAGTTTTAGCGAGCGCTCACTTTCCTTTTCCTTGGCAAGATGGCGGAGTACGACTTGACCACTCGCATCGCGCACTTTTTAGATCGGCATTTAGTCTTTCCGTTGCTTGAGTTTCTCTCCGTAAAAGAGGTAAGGGGTTTTTTTGAGCGCGCGGAAGGCGTGGGAGTGCGTGAGATGCGAGGTAAGGCCAAAAAGCAGTGGCTGTAGCCTTAGGCCTGACACGTGGGAGGCGGCCGCGAGTTTGTTCTTGAGACGAGCTGTAAGGACCTGCTAGTAGTTTAGCGTCAGCCCTGTTGATTAGCTACGCGGAATTCTGCCGTGAGCAGGGGTAAAGTGACAATACGAAACTCAGGGGCGAAAGGGAGTGATCTCTGCTTCACTTCTTGAGGTGCCGGTGCCGTAGGGACTTCCGCGTCATCCCTCTCGGAAGTTGACGATTGGCTGGCTCTGCTGTAGTAATGCTTGACTGGCTTCTCAAAGCAAAAAATTTAATTTTTTTTTCGGGCACTGTAGGAAGGGTGGCTTTGGCTCTGTGCTTTTCCTTGCCGGATGCTTTGGAATGATTTTCTTACACTTAAATATGTAGTCCCTTAGTTTCCGTAAAGTTATGAGTTCTTTGCGAGGAGTTTAGTGTTTCTGTAGATAGCCACTTCCTAGAAGCGTCGCATGTTTTGTTCGATGGGAACAAAACGGGGACCCAAAAAATAACAAACCAGAAATTTTTATCTTGAAAGTTGGTTTTCAGCGTATGATATACGGACTTCGAGTGATTGGAATTGGTCGCTAATGTTCATTTAGCTATTCAAGATACCTTGAAAAAGTATTTGGTTCTGGACCGTATTTAAAAACATGTCTCAGCCCTAAAAGTTTGAAAATCTTAGGCTTAGTTACACTTTCGTTTCTTGGGAAATAGGTGCATTTTAAGTAGTTACAATAAAGCGATATTGCTGTTAGGAAAGAATTAGAATATTGACCAGAAAAAATAGACGCGTTCTGTTTCCAGAAGCAGATTAAAACTCGAGTCTACTTAGGGCTCTGTAGATTTGGGGAGTATATTTTGTGTGTCCGAACAGCAAAAAAATTAAAAAGCCCTACAAATAAACATTAAATTGTTCTGATAAGTTTTCAAATTTTCCCATGGTGCATTGGACAGGTATAGCCCTCAAATTCGTATGAACCTTTTCTAAAAACCTACAGACAACTCTAGAGTTGTTGAAATTAGAGCACAGCCAAGTTTATTTTCAATACTGTTCAAAAATGTCTTGCCATATAAAACTTTGTTCTGTCTTGGTTTTTCTTTTATAGGATATAGTTAATCTATATTATAGAGCTGGAATAAAAGTTTAGTTTGCCATCTGTTGTCTTTTTTGGATAATTGAGGAAGATTCATCAAAGATCAAGGAATAGAAAAATATCAAACTAGCCAGACTTCTTATTTAATGGTCTTTACTCTTCGGTTTTTCAAGGCAGACAGATGAAAGGGAGAAATACATAAGTCTAAATTAATTTTTCATTGGGCAAGACCAAAACTGAACAGCTGAGAATCAGTGGGAAATAACAGCTCAAAACATGTTTTCTTGGAGAGAATATTAGCAATTTGGCTGTAATACTTCGAGAGGCAGAAGATGCTGCAATATTTATTTATCAGCCATTAAGTATAGGATTACCATGGAATTATGAGAAATCCAAGATAAAATCTCATCACTAAAAAACTTACCCTTTGGTGGAGAAAGGTCTGTAATTATAAGTCCAAGAGTAATGTCAGAGAAGTATAGTGGAGTGTTATCAAAATTGAAGAGGTACTATTCTGTGAACAAAAAGGATTTTGAGGAGGGGAGTCTTTGAGTTTTATAGGCTAGATGGTTAGGATAGATACTCAGTGATGATGAGGGTATTAATTAAATATATTTATAGTATGTTGGAGAATATAAGCTCCATGAGAGCAGGAACTGTGTTTTCTCCCTTGAGTTCTCAGTAAAGAGAGCCTGGTATAAAGGCTTTTCATGATTATTTAATAAATGTGTGAATACTTATTTGAAGCTTGATGTGCTTTATTCTCAAGTGAAGTAGAAGGCCAGATGATTTTTAAGAGCCTGGGGGGAGAATACTTATTTGAAGCTTGATGTGCTTTATTCTCAAGTGAAGTAGAAGGCCAGATGATTTTTAAGAGCCTGAGGGGAGCTGTTTTTCCCATCTTGACTAAACCTTTTCTCATGCATGAAGTGTTGGTACTACCACCACCCTCATGGGGTAAGTTAGAAAAATTCATGAACTAGTGCTTATAAAGAATTTAGCCTTCTGATACAGAGTAACTACTCCAAAGTGTTTTCATATAGGAGGCGGCTGCTGCTGCTGCTGCTGCTAAGTTGCTTCAGTTGTGGCTAGGCCGTCCTATATGAGAGGGGAGCGATGCATTCAGTTGGGGTTTTGAGGAGTGTGGTCAAGCTTGGAAATGGTGACTGAAGAAACTGACCAAAGACAAGTGCAAGGATTGGTGAGTGTGAAGAGCCGTTGATTGGAAATCTTACATTTATAAGTGGTCATTCTTGGAATGAGAGAAACATTATGCTATTTGAGTAGTGTAGACAATGTGATGGATAAATGCCATCTCAAGATTGATGAAAAAGAATTGCTGATTTGAGAAAAGCAGAGATTTGATTGAATAACATTATTGCCTCGTTCTGAAATATTTTATAATTAACCTTAGTCAGAACATAGAAAAGAGATAAAATTTTTCCAGTGCTAGCGATTGACATTGAATTCTATTTGGTTGGAGAAAATGAATGGAATAAATATAACTACTATAGAGAAGAGCTTTAAAATAGCCAAAACCTGGTGGGCTACAGTCAGTCCATGGGGCCGCAAAGAGTCAGACATGATTGAGCACACGTTAAAGAGAAGAGCTTGGAAATAGCAAAACTATACAAACTAACGTGGAAAGTGACAATCAAAAACTGAAAATTAGAACAGAGGGTGTATTGAGGGTGAGCAAGCATTTCAGAAACAGTGGTAGAAGAGGTGATGAATTTAATGGATGAAAGTTGTTATAATTTGCAGGATAAAGAAGCTCTAAGTCTTAAGTTTTTGAAGAATCATCAGTGTAGATGTTGGATTTGTAGAGGATGATAGCAGGAAGAGGTATTGAAAGATTTTTAGTTTATTAATAAGTAGGAGTTGTTTTCAAGAGGTAGATAGACTGAATTGGCTGACTGTATCATGTGAACCAAATACAGCTCTCTCTGCCTGTTTTGTATGGTCTGAGCTAAAAAAACAAATTTAACAGATGAGCATTTGCAGCTGTTCTCAACTACAGAACACTAACTGTACACCAGTTGAGTGAAATTCTTCCTGTCTACAAGGAATTCCATTCTTCTCATTAGTAGAACTGTGTTGCAAAAAATTTTATTCTGTTATATTTTTTAATTTCAAAAAGAAAATTGTAAGTTTTCTTTCTTATGGTACTTATATATAGTATTCTTGATTTTCGTGTTTTGGCTCACAAAATATAAAATGTTTACTATCTTTTCTTTACAGAAAAAGTGTACCTATAAGATAAAATTTAGAATGATATAAGTGGGTATAGATTTAAGGGGCCATTGAGGTCTGACGCAGAACAACAATGCTTTGGATCTACAGTTATACATACAGAAAAATAACATACATACAGAAAAATGAGCAAATGAAATGCTTTTTTTCCTCCTAAGGAAGCACACTTATGTGTGACCACCATCCAGATCAAAAAATAAAATGTTGCAAACATCCTAAAAATCTTTCTTCTGACCATTTTTAGTCATTATTCACTCTTCCCAAAGGTAACACTAGTTTGATTAGTCTGGCCATTAAAAATTTTATATAAATGGAATTAAGCATTCACCAGCACCTACTACTTTGTATGACTTTCTTCAACACTGTGAGATTTATCTAAGTTAGGGTGACAGTAGTTCATTTATTTTCAATTTGAGATGTTAATCCATTGTATGAATATACTGCTCTTGATTCAGTTCTAATGTTGATAAACTTGGCTGTTACAAATAACGTTTCTGGGAATAGTCTTGGTAATGTCCTTTGAATGTATACACCCATTTATTTTGGGTACCTAGGAGTAGAATTGCTAAGTTTTATGGGGGTCGGGATTGGGAGTTCATGTATACTCGTGGCTGATTCATGTCAATGTATAGCAAAATGAATACAGTATTGTAAAGCAAAACAAACTAAAAAAATAAAAATTAATTAAAAAAAAAAAAAATATTAAAAAAATGTTTGATCTTCTATATCATAGTCTTCAACTGTGGTTTTGCAGGAGAATTCTAATGGAATTATAGAATCTTAGTGGCTTTTACTTTGGGATGTTGTGCCAATGCAGGGTACAGGCAACCTTTTTTCTGCAGGGTGATGTTGACACACATCTGCTCCAATACATTAACGTTTTCATCCCAACTGACTCAGTTGGCAGGAACAGGCTCACTCCTCTTTGTGAATACAGAAGTAGGGAGGGGGCACTGAAAGGGAGAGAGGCATTTTACAGTGGCTTTTACTTTGGGATGTTGTGCCAATGCAGGGTACAGGCAACCTTTTTTCTGCAGGGTGATGTTGACACACATCTGCTCCAATACATTAACGTTTTCATCCCAACTGACTCAGTTGGCAGGAACAGGCTCACTCCTCTTTGTGAATACAGAAGTAGGGAGAGGGCACTGAAAGGGAGAGAGGCATTTTACAATTTGTCAAGATATATATTCCAACTTACTTTAAAAACTAAGTACTGAGTCCAACTTGAGCTAATAAGCTAATGACTGCTTATCCTTTACTATTAAGCTTCAAAGCAGCTCTTAACTAAATGAGCCAATTATTATATCACTGTGTATTTTTTCATTCCTTCCTGTTAAATCATGCATTGGGTGTTATATAGAGGTTTTATGCTTATTAAAAAATAACCAGTATGTATAAGCTTATGAAAGGAAACCTCACTCAGATTTTTAAAAAGCAAATGAAAACCTTCAGATCTAACTGGTGCCATATGGTATACTCAGAAACACTTGTAAAAGGAAAGTTAAACCTTGAATATATTAATGATTTTTTGCTGAAAGAAAAAAAAGAAGCCTCTTTTCCATCTTCGTGTCTGAAAAGACTTCTGAGTAGGGCATTATGGAACACTTTTCTACACAAAGAAGTGAATTCAGTAACATAAACCTTGTATTGATTTTATTATACTTATAAATAGTGAATGGTTTGGAGCAAGGCAAAACATTAACATTATGCCTTGATATTGCTCTTAATATATTAAAGACTTGAAGATATTCATAGCTGACTTTCCACTTTTTTTTTCCCATTCCATTTCTCAAAACAAAACAAAACAAAACAAAACAAAACCCTCTTTAATCTGACCTTGATGTAAAGACACAAGCACAACCAATCAGTTGTAAGATACACGAATAGCCTTTAAGGAGGGAGTCACATTCCCCTGCCTTTCTTTTTTTTTTTTTTCCTTCTATGTGAAGTCTCTTACTTTTAATTTATACTAATATGTAAAGCATCTACTGAAGAGGTTGATTTGTTATTTTTTCTTCTTTCTAAATGCAAATGTGAAAGACCCAGAAAGCAATGAAAAATAAAGAAATGTTAGGTTAAGGAGAACACCTGTACCTCTACACTTTTTTCTCCCTATGAAATTGTCAACATTAAGCTTGCCCATTGTTTAAAAAAAACAAGAGTACTTTAATTTCAACCATTTTGAAGAGTGAACTTTCCAAATATCTTGCATGAATGTTATATACATAAATATGCATATCTTTTCATTCTTTCATGTACCATGACACACATCTCATTTGTTGAGGCAGAATAATATTTTCCTAGCATAGAGCTAAGAAAATGTATGGGATTGAATTTTTCTTTCTGGCTTATTTGAAGCTATAAGAATTTGTTTGGGGATGGAATATAGGTTTCCCAGTGGATAGATTGAAACATTCTGACAAAGGGTCTCAGCATAAATAGTAGCTCCCCATTTCAACTTACTTGTATAGTGTTTCTCAAACTACACAATTATTTTTCCAGGTCTTTGTGGTATGGGCTTCCCTGGTGGTTCAGATGGTGAAGAATCTGCCCATGATATGGGACACCTGGGTTCAATCCCTGAGTTAAGAAGATCTCCTGGAGAAGGGAATGGTAACCCGCTCCAGTGTTGTTGCCTGGAGAATTCCATGGACAGAGGAGCCTGGTGGTTCACAGCTCATGGGGTTGCAAATAGTCAGACATACTGAGCAACTAACACTTTGACTTTTTCTGACCTGATGGAAGAAGCATCAACACCTCAACACACCTATAGAAACTCTGACCATCTCAGTGAGTTTCTACTGTTTCCTAGACTGGGAGTTAAATCTCTTTTTTCTCCATATTTCTTTAGTTAGCAATATGCGTCTCCTGCATTGCAGGTATTCTTGACCACTGAGCCACTGGGAACTTAATACTATGAATGGGCAAATCAGAAAACTTAGACTTTTTTCAGGGCAAGAATGATACAAGAAAGCCCTTGAAGATAAAAGTCTTGCTTGAATTTGTCTAAATAATGTCTAAAAGGCACATCGTTTTCACTGCTGTGCTAGAAAAATAGCAAAAGTAGTAGAAAGAAGAAATCTTTTAAATAAAAGCACATTTAAACAAATGAACAGGGAAAAAAAGGAAGGCAAAGAGCACCAATCAGAGGCCAACTTCAGTAAGATAAAAGGCATTTAGCAGGAGTTTTCTAGTGAATATATTTGTGATTATAGAGAAAGTATATTTCATTTTTACCAACTAGAATTCCTAGAATGAGATGAATCCATATTCTTTGAGAATATGGAAGACTTTACTCTTTCTTTATAAGCAATTTATATTGAAATAGGTACATGAAAATGGCATAACTGTTCGATATTATTCCACTTGTTTCTAATATTCACTTGTTTGTTTCTAATGTTCCGCTTACATTTAAGTTTGGGTACCTTTAAAAATTTTCATAAGTATATTCTGAGGTAAATTTGAAATTGGTTTCAATTGATAAAATATTAATTTCCTAGATATTAAAAAAAGACAGTTTGGTATACTTTGGCTCCATGATATTTTATGCTCTTCATATTATACACTGCAGAGTGGACCCAATGATTGCAAAGCTATAAAAACCTTTCATTTTCAAATAATGCTTTGTGTGACACAATAACAGTAACATTGGCTGTATCTTCTCCTAGCATTTTTTCTAATTTTTTTATTTTATTACCAAGTTGAATATTTTTTATCCTACCTTTATTTCACTTGTTATTACATCACAAATGTTTCCATGACACTACATACTCTAGGTAATAATGATTTTTAATGACTAAATAACATTGAATTTGTGATTTGTCATAATTAACATGTGTCTTATAATTGACTATCTAAATTATTTTTAATATTTAAAAACCAAAATAGTTTCCAATGTACCTTGTATGCATATTTTATGATATTTATTATAGTCTCACAAATGGAGTTATTGGTCAAGGTTATGATCACATTTTTGATTAATTTTTAAAATTATACAAGTAACATGAACGTCAGAAGCACTAAAGCATTATCCTACCTTTTTTTCACTTGTTATTATATCACAAATGTTTCCATGACACTACATACTCTAGGTAATAATGATTTTTAATGACTAAATAACATTGAATTTGTGATTTGTCATAATTAACATGTGTCTTATAATTGACTATCTAAATTATTTTTAATATTTAAAAACCAAAATAGTTTCCAATGTACCTTGTATGCATATTTTATGATATTTATTATAGTCTCACAAATGGAGTTATTGGTCAAGGTTATGATCACATTTTTGATTAATTTTTAAAATTATACAAGTAACATGAACGTCAGAAGCACTAAAGCAATATAAAGGTACTTAAAGTACACATGATGGTCTCCTTTTGTTTTTTTCTTGTTTTCCCCTGTTGGTAGCTCATTTTCAATACTTTCACATATGTATATGTCCATATGGAGATAAAGGTTTTAGTTATATAAATAAAAATGTTTTGTATGTATTATAACACTATTTATTTCATAATACATCTTATAGTTCCTTATTAGCAGGTTTTTAAAATTTTTTTAAAAATATAAAGTATTCATAGTCTCATCACCCAGATATCTCTGTATTGGGACACTTATTTGTAAACAAAATATATAGTTATATAAAAAGTAAAAACCCTAGAAAGTTAAAAACTATAAGTAGTCCCTTCCAGTCATCATTTCTCCCCCATCCCTCTATCCAAAGGTAAGTGCTCTTAAAATTTTTCTGCGATTCTTTCCAATTAAAAAAACATCAGTGTCATCTTAACTTGTTTTAAATAACAAATTCTCAGCTATGCATTAGGTAATTTTTATTCCAAGTGTCAGTATTTTTCATACAAAGAAATAAATTGTAAGTCAGATGAAGATGCTATTTTCTGAGGTGTTTATTAGGTTGTGAAGATGAGATTTTCTCCCAATTATGATAGACTGGGCTAGAATTCTAATTATTAATAAGGTCTATTTATTGTGCAGAGAGGCAAGGTAACATGGCTCCTAGGAAAATGAGCTGAAGAGAACCCATGAGAGAAAGTTGCCTCTTTGTGGAAGGGTTATTCATGCTGAGAACTGCTTGAGAAATTAAACCCAGGCAGGATGCCCCTAGTTCTGTCTTCAATTACATTAGAGGCCATAAAACAGTTTAAAAGTGTGGTTTTCAGCAGAGTGGATGTAAAGGACAAAGGGCAAAGGGTAATTAGCTTCTGACCTGGAAGAGCTCATAAGAGAAGAAAATTCCAGTAAAATGGCTTTACTGTGACCATTTCAATAGAATGTATGAGTGTGAAGCAGTATGTGTTCATCAGTAATAGAAGTCTATTTTTATTAGAATGCTACCTGGCAGGTCACAGACTCAAATGGCCACACAGGCAGGCAGCCACACGAATGAGTGAAGCTGGTCTGAACTGGTGGGTGTAAGAGATCGCGCACCACTCAAAGGCATAACTCACTCCTGTCATTTGGGGAAGGCCAAGATGGGGGCTGAGGTCTGCTGTATCACAAAATATTTTAAGAGATCCAGATATAAGGATATTCATGTGCAATCTGCTATGGTATAAATGTTGGTAATTATCTTAATTTTAAAATAACATATGGACCAGTCAACATGTGTGACAAACCAAGTCAAGGAGCTCCAGGTTGGGGCTTCTGACTAAGCTATTTGGGACAGCCATACAATGCCAAGGTAGAATAGAGAGGTCAGTTTCAACGACAGTACTTCTTACGCAACCTTTCATTCAGAGATAAGATACCTTTCTGTTGCCATTGTTGTTCAGTGTCTAAGTGTCCAGCTCTTTGTAACTCCATGGACTGCAGCACGCCAGGCTCTTCTGTCCTCCAGTGTCTCCTGGAGTTTGTTCATATTCATGTCCATTGAGTTGGTGATGCTATCTAACCAAGTCATCCTCTGCTGCCCTCTTCTCCTTTTGCCTTTAATCTTTCTCAGCATTGGGCCTTTTCTGAGTCAGCTCTTCACATCAGGCAGCCAGAATATTAGAGCGTCAGCTTCAGTAACAGTCCTTCCAATTAATATTTAGGGTTGATTTCCTTTAGGATTGACTGGTTTGATCTCCTTGCAGTCCAAGGGACTCTCAAGAGTCTTCTCAGCACTATGTATAGTTCAAAAGGAACAATTCTTCAGCGCTCAGCTTTCTTTATGATCCAACTCTCACGTCTGGTACATGACTAGTGGAAAAACCATAGTTTTGACTATATGGACCTTTGTTGGCAAAATGACCTTTTTTGTGTCCTTTAACATTTCAAGCACAAGCAGTCCCAGAGATTATCACACTAAGTGAAGAAAATCAGACAAAGATAAATATAGGATATCACTCATAAGTGGGATCTAATTTAAAAATGATACAAATAAACTTATTTACAAAACAGAAACAGACTTACATATTTTGAAAACAAATTTATGGTTTCCAAAGGGCAAACTTGAGAGTAAGGGATAAATTAGGAGGTTGGGATTAACATACACACACTACTGTATATAAATAGCTAACCAACAAGGACCTCTGCATAACACAGAGAACTCTGCTCAATATTCTGTAATAACCTATATGGAAAAAGAACATGAAACAAATGAATACATGTATATGTATAATTGAATCGCTTTGCTCTACACCTGGAATTAACACAAAATTGAAATCAGCTATATTCCAATAAAATTGAAAAAAATTTAAATAATAAAGTTTGGGAACAAAATTTTCTAAAAAATCATAAGCAGTCCAGGATGGATATGATGGTTTTGCCTCCCTGCACACACAGCTTCCAATTTACGACCAACATCCTGTTTCAGCTACTGCCATTAAATTATCTTACAGGCATTTCAGGCAATGGGAAATTTAAAAAAAAGAAAGAAAGAAAGAAATGAATGACATGTTCATTCCCTTTGAGAACACCACCCAGAAGTTTTATGTGCTATTTTCACTTATACCCAAATGGGCAAAACTGAGTCGCATGGTCACATCTAGCAGCCAGAGAAGCCAAAAAATGTAATCTTTGTGCTGGGCAGCCACCTGCTTATCTTAAGTTTGATGGATACATTTGTAAAAGAAGAGGAAACACCCATATTCTCTACCACTACAACCCTAGTGTACTAGACTATGTTAGGAAGATTCCAATAAAATATACTTTTATGTAACTGTAACTTTTATGTTTATTGTCACAAATAGTTCAAATTCCAGAAAGCCTTCATATTCTTGAGGAGAAACATTATTTAAGAAAAGGGAACGGTGTGATCAAAGGAATCAAAGGTCTGAGAAATGTGGTGCTTTAAATGATATTGAAGGTTTAGCTCAAAATTTATCAGATTTCTCAACATAATGACACTCTAGGGAAAAAAACGCTACGGAGAAAATATAGCCATGGAAGCTGATCTCTGATTCTGGAACCTTTCTAATTCCACATTATACTGCTAGCCTGAGAAGTTCTGCCTTTATTCTGTCAGAGCCAGCCACTTCATGCGTAGGGAACCAGCCACTCTTTGTCAGCCTACAAAGCTTTGCCAGCCTACAAAAATACTGCCCACTCTTTCCTGAATCACCCAATCGAATCACCCATCATTAGGAGATAAAGTGCCTTAAAAAAAAAAAAAAAAAAGACTAGATCATCATTGCACCAAAACTAACTGCAATATCTGGTGCTTTAAAAAAGGCATATAGAACGATATGGGAACCAATCTCCCATCTCAATAAAGTCTCAGAACGTCCAAGATATACTGCTCCGGCTAACTCAGGAAAGAGGAAGTCTCCAGCAGATGGACTCAGCCTATTTAACTCAGAAATACCCTTCTATAAAAAACTGAGAGAATTCCTTGGTGAGGATTTCCTCAGTGGTGACGAGAGTGCCTGCCAATGTAGGAAACAGAGTTTGATCCCTGGTCTGGGAGGTTTCCACATGCCAAGGAGCAGCTAAGCCTGTGTGCACAACTACTGAACCTGTGCTTTAGCGCCTAGGAGCTGCAGCTACTGAGACTACCTGCCACAACTGCTGAAGCCCCAGCACCTTAGAGCCCTGTGCAGCAAGAGAAACCACCACCGTGAGAAGCCCGCTCACAGCAACTAGAGCGTAGACTCCACTCTCCACAACCAGAGCAAAAGCCTGAGCAGCCCTGAAGGCCCAGCACAGCCAAAAAAGATATAAATAAATAATTTTAAAAAAAATTGAAATTGTTCATTTGCATGTGAGTGAAGTCGCTCAGTCGTGTCCGACTCTTTGCAACCCCGTGGACTGTAGTCTATCAGGCTCCTCCGTCCATGGAATTTTCCAGGCAAGAGTGCTGGAGTGGGGTGCCATTTCCTTCTCCAGGGGATCTTCCCCACCCAGGAATCGAACCCGGGTCTCCTGCATTGTGGGCAGACGCTTTACTGTCTGAGCCACCAGGGCAGCCCTATGTGCATACAATGACTGGTGTATAAAACACACAGTGGCACAGGGAATGATGGCTCATTAACAAAGATAAGAATATAGAAATGTAATAGGTTGCAAAGCTGAGGTGCTTGCTATGTATTATGAGGCATTGTTTGGTATTTAAAGTGCAGCAAGTATGTCTTTCTATTAATAACTTTATACTGTTAGCATCTCTAAAAACTTGCTATTGAATTTCTGTTAAGATAAAAGGAGAAAACAAGCGTTATGAGATTTTTCTGTCTGCATATGATTCCTGATAAATATTCTAAGTTGGTTAAATAACTGTGGGCTCAAATAAAATACTCTGGATGTCAGTAAGGAAAGAAATTATTCAAAAGAACTCTCACAATGGGTGTCTTCCCAGGTGGCACAGTGGTAAGGAATCTGTCTGTCAATGCAGGAGATGCACGGTTGATCCCTGGGTAGGGTTCACTTGGAAGAGGCAATGGCAACCCACTCCAGTATTCTTGCGGGGAGAATCCCATGAACAAAGGAGCCTGGTGGGCTGTAGTCCAGGGCGTTGCAGACAGTCGGACACGACTGAGCACACACCATAAGATACATTGCAATGGGAAAGGGATGACTGTGAAAAGGGATGTGGGACTGATCTAGCGTGGATGCAACTCACAGTCGCTTGAAGCAGATTGAGCTGGGGTCAAGGCAGTAAGCGCACCACATCCTAGCCGTTAGACGAGGCCCTGGCTCTTTGGCTTTGCAGAAAAGAATTTCCACAAAAACAGAAAGTGATGAAACAAGTAAAGTGTTTATCAGGAGGAAAAAGGAGTATAGCATATGTGGATACACACATGGGTGGACTCAGAGAGACACAACTTGTAGCAGTTTAAATCACTTATATGGGGCATTTCTTCTGGATTTCCTTTGGCCAATCATTTTGATTTGTCCAGTTCAGAGTCCATATTTGGTATCTCTCAGGATTCTCCCACAGGTGAATATGCATTTTTTAGGCACGATGGATTCAACTGAAGAGGCCTATGGGTAGTTAGCATCATTGAGCATCACTTCCCTTCTGACCTCTAAAGAGATTTTCTGTGCACGGGTAGTCAGGGAAGTCTGCTGACTTTGAGAATAAGAAATGTATAGTCTTATCATCTATCTCGGCAGGGCTCAGCCTCCTCCCTTGACTGTTCTGCTGTTTTCCTCTGGAAGTACAGATCCATGAGAAATGAACTCTTACTGTTTGTCCCAGGGGCCCATCTATCTTCTGCTCCAGGACCATGAATTGCAATAGAGAAAACACTTCCATCATTAACTCTGTGAGAGTCTCAAAGGTCAGGCAGTAGATAACTTTGCTTTTGTAAGAAGTAAACAAGGCCAGGAAGGGCTACGCCTGGTATTAGGGTGTGGGCCCAGCCAGGAGCCTAAATAGTTAATCGGCTCATGGCACTGGTGATGGTGGTTTAGCCACTAAGTCATGTCTGACTCTTGTGACCCCGTGGACTGCAGCCTGCCAGGCTCCTCTGTCCATGGGATTCTCCAGGCAAGAATACTGGAGTGGTTTGCCATTTCCTTCTCCAGGGGATCTTCCTGACCAGGAAACAAAACGAATACAGTATTGTAAAGCAAAACAAACTAAAAAATAAAAATTAATTAAAATTAAAAAAAAAAAAAAAGAAGTAAACAAGGCCAGGAAGGGCTACGCCTGGTATTAGGGTGTGGGCCCAGCCAGGAGCCTAAATAGTTAATCGGCTCATGGCACTGGTGATGGTGGTTTAGCCACTAAGTCATGTCTGACTCTTGTGACCCCGTGGACTGCAGCCTGCCAGGCTCCTCTGTCCATGGGATTCTCCAGGCAAGAATACTGGAGTGGTTTGCCATTTCCTTCTCCAGGGGATCTTCCTGACCAGGAATCGAACCCAAGTCTCCTGCATTACAGGCAGATTCTTTACCGACTGAGCTACAAGAGAAGCCCAATAAGGAGACATTAGAGATGTGGTTTTGATCCTTGGGTTGGGAAGATCCCCTGGAATAGGAAACAGCAACCCACTCCAGTATTGTTGCCTGGAGAATCCCATGGACAGAGGAGCCTGGTGAACTACAGTCCATGGGATCACAAAGAATCAGACACTGAGTGAGCACAGGGAAAGTCTTTCCTGAAAGTAAGCTGATTCTCTGGAGGGGCCATTAAGGAGGGAGCTTTCCAATGTTCCTGTGCTCAAGTGTGGGGCAAAGTTCAGGGTCCTGTGGAAAAGAGAAAACTTGACTAAAATTTGGTCAAGTTAGTGAACATTTTGTCCAAACTGGTCAGTACATCAAAGTTGTATATTGTCACCCTATTAACTTATATGCAGAGTACATCATGAGAAACGCTGGGCTGGAGGAAGCACAAGCTGGAATCAAGATTGCTGGGAGAAATATCAATAACCTCAGATATGCAGATGACACCACCCTTAAGGCAGAAAGTAAAGAAGAACTAAAGAGCCTCTTGATGAAAGTGAAAGAGGAAAGTGAAAAAGTTTGCTTAAAGCTCAACATTCAGAGAACTAAGATCATGGTATCTGGTCCCATCACTTCATGGCAAATAGATGAGGAAACAGGGGAAACAGTGGCTGACGTTATTTTTCTGGGCTCCAAAATCACTGCAGATGGTGACTGCAGCCATGAAATTAGAAGATGCTTACTCCTTGGAAAGAAAGTTATAACCAACCTAGATAACATATTGAAAAGCAGAGACATTACTTTGCCAACAAAGATCCATCTAGTCAAGGCTATGGTTTTTCCAGTGGTCATGTATGGATGTGAGAGTGGACTATAAAGAAAGCTGAGTGCCAAAGAATTGATGCTTTTGAACTGTGGTGTTGGAGAAGACTCTTGAGAGTCCCTTGGACTGCAAGGAGATCCAACCAGTCCATCCTAAAGGAAATTAGTCCTGAATATTCATTGGAAAGACTGATGTTGAAGCTGAAACTCCAATATTTTGGCCACCTGATGAGAAGAGCTGACTCATTTGAAAAGACTCTGATGCTGGGAAAGATTGAGGGCAGGAAGAGAAGGGGACGACAGAGGATGAGATGGTTGGATTGCATCACCGACTCAGTGAACACGGGTTTGGGTGGACTCCGGGAGTTGGTGATGGACAGGGAAGCCTGGCGTGCTGCAGTTCATGGGGTCGCAAAGAGTCGGACATGACTGAGTGACTGAACTGAACTGGTTGGTAAGAATAAACAATCCATCTAACCACTTATGAGATGAACAACTGGAGGGTCTATATTGGCTCTGTTATAGGTAAATAAGGGACTCATTCATGAGTTTTATCAAAGCCATACAGAGAATGGGTGGTTCTCTATAGGGAGTGCTTGCAAGGATACAAAATAAAGGCTGTGGGTGATTTCTTGATTATCACTGTTTGACTTAGTTGCATTTCAGTCTGACCATTCTTTTCAAGAAGAAGTAGTTAAATCTGAAGTTTCAAAAATATATTTCAAACGTCAATAATTAATTCTGAAAATCAATATCCCTGTCGAGAAACTAGAAAATGTTAATTCATTCCATTTAATAACAGAAAGGCTGAAATACAAAGACTATATAACGTCGCTGTGATCATAAAGAAAATTTGACCCTCACATGTTTTCTTTATAAATTTATATTGACCTTCAGTTTATTAGATGTTGGCTTTCCTGCTCTCCAGCCTTCTCTTATGTTGAACCTGCTTGGACAGCACTCTCACTCTCCACTCCTCAGGTATTTGCATGTTCTACTGAGGTCCCAAGTAAGCCAAGAAGACCATTTTCAACAGAATGTTAACTGTGATTTACCAGGTCTATGAACATATTTTCTAGGTGGGGGAAGGGGAGTTTCTCTTGTACGTCATTCTGAAGTTGGCCCATGCACTCAATAAAAGCTCATTATGGAAAGATTATAATGTATAATAATACATTTTAAGTGGGATGCAATGATCCATAAAATTGGTGTGGCTAATTAGCAGATCAAATCTCTGTAAGAACTGGATGTCTTTAATACCCTGCAATTGCTTAATTCTATAGGTATTTTACTATCCACAAATGTTTAGTAAAATAATAGTATAAGTGTTCAGTGGGATTAAAGCAACTGTAAAATAAAACCAAACAAAATGAGTTTATTTTGTTAATAGAATAAAGAGAATCCCTGTGTTAATATAACACTATACAAAATCTAGAGCAAACATCCTCTGAATCCCAGCCTCATTTCACATGTAATTAACCTTTCTCAATCAAGCTAAGCATCACTCACACCTCCTTCTCTGCTGCTGCACATCCACCTCTTTTCTTTCATGAGAATAAAAGGCAAGCATCAATACTAACGATACTAGACTAGTAATACTGCCTCACACTGTGCTTCCAAGCAACATCATCCCAAGAATGTTTTCAATATGGACCATTCCTCCCAGCTCAAAAGTACATTTTGCAAATTTTATTTCCTCTTGCAGATTTAGGAGACATTTGATGCTAACAGATGATATGTTTCAATAGTAAAATCTTCTCAACTAATAACTACAGTTGAGGTGGACATGCAAATATTGTGGTCCTCTAACAACCACTTCCTGATTTCTGGTAGATGCTGATGGTTTGGGAGCAGTAATACTATCCCCTATCTAATGCTATCACACATAATTCTCTTTGTGTGGGGTTTCATTTCCTATCTGCAGAGATGGTACAAACATTTTACGTTGGTTTAGACCAACCAGCCCAGTCAATTCCCCTGGCCTCATTGATTTGTAAACAGGTGGGCTCAAGATCCAACTTGCTACCATCAGGGTAATTTTTAGGGAAATGTTTAGAGCTCCTGGGAAGTAAATATCTATTTCTTAGGTCCTGAACCTGAGAGGATGTGAAGCTTTGGCTGTTGTAGCCATTCTGCTACTATACAGATCCAGAGAATAAGGCTAACCTGTGGAGGAGAGGCTCTCAGGAGTAGGGAGAAACCATATCTTAATGATGTTGTTTGAACCTATAAAGTGGTTCTGAAACCAGTTTGGGGCTTCCCTGGTTATTCAGCAGTAAAGAATCTGCCTGCCAATGTAGGAGATGTGAGTTTGATCCTTGGGTGGGGAAGATACTTTGGAGAAGGAAATGGCAACCCACTCCAGTATTCTTGCCTGGGAAATCCCAAGGTCAGAGGAGACTGGCAGGCTATACAGTCCATGGGGTTGCAAAGAGTCAGACATGATTTAGCAATTAAACAAAGCCAGTTTTACCCCAAGACTTCCCAATTACATGAATCAATATTTTTAAAATTTCAATAATGTTTTCTATCAAGACTGCTGCTGCTACTGCTGGTAAGTCGCTTCAGGGGTGTCCGACTCTGTGAGACCCCATAGACGGTAGTCCACCAGGCTCCGCCATCCCTGGGATTCTCCAGGCAAAACACTGGAGTGGGTTGCCATTTCCTTCTCCAATGCATGAAAGTGAAAAGTGAAAGTCAAGTCGCTCAGTCGCGATCCCATGGACTGCAGCCCACCAGGCTCCTCCGTCCATGGGATTTTCCAGGCGAGAGTACTGGAGTGGGGTGCCATTGCCTTTTCCCAAGACTAAAAGGGTTCAAAATGACATGTAGGACCAATGTAGTCATAGTAATATAGTTAAAATCATGGACTAAGGAATCATACAGGCTTGGGTTCTAACTCCAGCAGAGTCACTAACTTCCTGAATTTCCTCTGGCAAAAGAGAACTAAGGACATATTTCCTTCTAGCATTTAAAAGGGTCTATAAAAACTACTTTGTAAGCACTGAATAAATTATATATAAAACACATATTAATACTCAAAAAAAGCTAGTTGCTATTTTTATAACACTGGTTTTGCAGAGATTTTACAAAAGACTAAAATCTACACAAGTGGTCTTACTGTAGCCATACTGAATCTTATTGATATTGATTAAGACAGTCTATATCCTGAAGTTTTTCTAGTCCTAGAAATGTGTTTGGCTCTGCCACTTAAGAGACTTGTGTCCAGTAGAGGAAACAAATTCTCTTCTTAAAATAAAGTCATGAGTTTAAAACTGGCATCTGTTTGTATTGATATTTTTCCAGTGTTTGGAGATGAAGTGAAGTGAAGTGAGGGAAGTGAGGTGACTCACCTCTGAGAAGATCAATGGGATTTACAGAAAGTTTGCACTAAAAGGTAGATAGGAATGTTTCTTCACAAGGTTCAGTGAGATCATATTTTAAGGTACATTTCTACTCTTTTCATCATATTAAACAATAAACTAAAGAATTAGATTATAAATAGTAGCCCTGGGGTACACAATTTTAAAGAAGAAAAAGGAAAAAAATACATAAAGTGGTAGCACTTTTTGTCTTCAGACATATAAGTAAGCAACACCAATCAGAATTTGGGCACTTTGGGTTCAAAGGAAACTAGAAGTGTTCCTCACATGATGAAGAAGAGAGTCAGACTTGATTTTTGAAATCAGTAGCCTTTGCTAAATTTCACTGGGATTGTGCTATAACAAGCTGAGCCTAGAGTGATGGGAGAACAAAGAGCAGAAACTGAACAAAGTAGTCAAGCAGATGAATGTTACATACTATCTGCCACTTCACAATAGAACAGGAGCCTTAAGTGTTGGTTCTGTATTAGGGGCATACAGGCCAGATGAAAAAAGCTTCAAAAACCACAAGTAAGAGAAATGTGAAGGGAGAGAGAAAGGGAAAAAAGAAACCCCAAATATGTCCTTTAAAATAGCCTACTATCATAAGTTGACCCCAGGTGAATATAACATTAAGTAATAGTCTGAAAACTAATCTGAAATAAATAAGCCAAGTGTTCTCTCTGATATAAATTATAACTTTCATCTTAATAAATCAAAAACTATAAAATAAAAATAGGTGCACATGAATCAAAACCAGGTGAACATGAAAGAGAAGAGGTTAGAGAACTTGGAATTAATATAGACGTTATTAACTTTTAACTTATCACAATAAACATTATTAAGAGGATTGAAATATTATACTCAGAAATTTATCTGGATCATAGCACAGAAAGATAAGGAGATAAAAATATGAAAAAGCAATTTTAAAAGCACACTGAGAAGCTCCAATATAAGCCCAATATTAATTCTAAAATAAAATGCTGTAAATTTTAAGAAAGAGATATTTGAAGAAATAACAGATAAAAGCTTTCCAGAATAGAGAGACTGATCTTAAATTTAACAAGTCCTAAAGGATGAATACGACACCTTATGGCAGAAAGTGAAGAGGAACTAAAAACCCTCTTGATGAAAGTGAAAGAGGAGAGTGAAAAAGTTGGCTGAAAGCTCAACATTCAGAAAATGAAGATCATGGAATCCGGTCCCATCACTGCATGGGAAATAGATGGGGAAACAGTGGAAATAGTGTCAGACTTTATTTTTCTGGGCTCCAAAATCACTGCAGATGGTGATTACAGTCATGAAATTAAAAGACGCTTACTCTTGGAAGGAAAGCTATGACCAACCTAGATAGCATATTGAAAAGCAGAGACATTACTTTGCTAACAAAGGCCCGTCTAGTCAAGGCTATGGTTTTTCCAGTAGTCATGTATGGATGTGCGAGCTGGACTGTGAAGAAAGCTGAGTGCCAAAGAACTGATGCTTTTGAACTGTGGTGCTGGAGAAGACTCTTGAGAATCCCTTGGACTGCAAGATCTAAGCAGTCCATCCTAAAGGAAATCAGTCCTGAATATTCATTGGAAGGATACTGAAGTGGAAGTTCCAGTACTTTGGCCACCGGAAGCGAAGAGCTGACTCATTTGAAAAGACCCTGACACTGGGAAAGATTGAAGGCAGGAGGAGAAGGGGATGACAGTGGATGAGATAGTTGGATGACATCACCAACTTGATGGACATGAGTCTGAGCAAGCTCTGGGAGTTGGTGATAGACAGGGAAAGCCTGGCATGCTGCAGTCCATGGGGTTGCCAAGAGTTGGACACAACTGAGCAACTGAACTGAACTGACTGATGAGCTATAGAGACATCTTAAAAATTCATGAAAGATGTTGCATAGAAGTAAACGTAACATTCATAAAACAATACCAAAAAACCCTTGAAAATTAAAAATAAAGATAAAATGTTTGAAAAGAAATAGAAAATTGGAAGATTAAGTGGAAGATATCTCCCAATAGCTAGACTAAAATGACAGATTTAAAAAATAGGAGAAAATTACATAATTGTTTTAGAAGGTTTGATATGTGAATAGTGAGAGTTCTAGGAGGTAGGGACAAATAGAGAAAAACTATAGTTACCAGAGAAATAATATAGTAAAAATATTCAGGACTAAAAGCCATTAATTTCCATATTGAAAGGTCCACTGAAGACTTAGCAAGAGGGAGTGGGAAGAAAACCACCTCAGCCCACATCATTATGGAATTTCAGAGGCGATGGCACCCCACTCCAGTACTCTTGTCTGGGAAATCTCCTGGACGGAGGAGCGTGGTGGGCTGCAGTCCATGGGGTCGTAAGAGTTGGACACGATTGAGCGACTTCACTTTCACTTTTCACTTTCACGCATTGGAGAAGGAAAATGGCATCCCACTCCAGTGTTCTTGCCTGGAGAATCCCAGGGACGGGGGAGCCTGGTGGGCTGCCCTCTATGGGGTCGCACAGAGTCGGAGACTGAAGCGACTTAGCAGCAGCAGCAGTACCAGACCAAGAATGCCAGAAGCCCTCAGAGGAGATAAGCAGAACACATGCAAAAATCAAGACTCTAAATAGTACTACTCCATAGGCTTACTGGAAATTTGAAGATTATGAGAAATACTTTCAAAATTCAAAGAGAAAATGATCTGTTAAATTCTGAACCTAGCCAAGCTGAAAACTAATTTCAGGGGTTAATTACATTTTTCAGATATTTAGGTTCTCAAAACTTTTACTTCCATGTTCCTTTTCTAAGGACATATTGAGAATGTGGTCCATTAAAAGTAAGGAAATCATCCAACCAAAAGGAATAAAACCTGGTCCACATAAAAAGGGCTACTCTAGCGACTCAGATTGTAAAGAATCCACTTGCAATTTGGAAGACCTGGGTCCGATCCCTGGGTCGGGAAGTTTCCCTAGAGAAGGGAAGGGCTATCTACTCTAGTGTTCTGGCCTGGAGAATTCCATGGACTGTATAGTCAGTCCATGGGGTTGCAAAGAGTTAGACACAACTGAGCAACTTTCACACTTTCCACATACAAAAAGCAGAATCACACTGAGAGGTGACAGTGCGGATAAAAGACATGAGGAGGACAGCGGTGCTGCAGATGTGGGAACAACCAGATCAGATGGAATGGGGGGATGCATGGGGGTGCATTCAGGGAAAATTTGTGTCGCCTCATTAGCTAGTTTACCGACAGTGCGTTAGTGAGCAGTGTACCGAAAAGCAAATAAACAAACAGACAAAACACCAAGAAATTATTAACTCCAAGGAATATAAATTCTGCACTCATACGTAATTCATAGTCCATTATGCAGCTCAGCTGTGAATATATTTACATAGTCGAGCAATGTAAACACTAAAATTCTGGATTAAACCAAGATAATGATACAACTACACTGTGTATGTGCTACGTGTGGAGTGAAGGGAGTTGAAAGGAGTGTCAGAAAGTAGGCAAAGGGATGGAGAGGTAGAGAATGAAAGAGAACTAAATCTTCCTCTTACATAGCAGCAAGACAAAAAATAATAATATTCTTCACCTTAGCAACAGCATATCACCCAGTTGAATCCAGTTTGTTGTTTTAGCCTCACTTACAAAAGTAGTCATGTCCCAAGGGCCCGCCAGCCGTCTGGCCCCTCTTCCTCTGAGATCATAGTCCTAGCCCTTTGAGGTCTCTCTTCCAAAGTTCTAGCAATTCCAGCCCCTCTCTTTGTTCCCATAGACATCGGGTTTGTAGCTGCTTTTTTCAGTCACTACCTCTTTGATAATTTTCCTTTTTGCTTTTGCAGCTATCTAGCCAAAAATTCTTTATGCCTGACTAACATGACTTAGAGACTAAAGGACAACAACAAATTGTTTGATTTTTTCTGATGAAGCAGTTTGTATAATTTCTGTCTCCATACTGGACCCTGACTCGTAAGATGTTTAAAACTGAAAATTTTTAAATAGTACTACCCATCTATTGAATAGGAATGTAGAAATAAATATCAGTTGAAACTACTAAAAAAGGTATAGTGATTGCTTTTTGTTTGTTTTGTTTTGTTTTCTGAGCAGAAGACTCATTTCAAAAGAAAAAAAAAAGAATCTCACATAAAACCTTATGTTTAAATGATAAAAAAGGATTTTCTCTGGTGGAAAGGTTGAATCTGGTTGTTAACCAGAGTCATCTAACATATGACTCTCCTTGAAAACCTATGGAGCGAAGCCAGAAAACATTTGTAATATAGGTCACGAAATAAGAAACATCAGCCTCAAAGTTTCATTCTTATACTAAATGAATCAGAATCCTAGGTATGTGATTTACTAAACATTCATTTGTCTTTTGTCTGGTGATAGCATCATCTACTGGTGTCTCCAAATAATTTGACAATATTAAAGTAGAATGAAGAATCTGATTCATATTTAAATGCTATAAAAAATGAGAATTCAGAGAAGACAATAGTTGAGAAAAGAGGTAATACTTAGGGTGGACTTTGAACAAAAGAGGGATGAGAAAGCAATTAGAGCACAGATACTCAGAAATAGAATCATAAAGCAGGAATCTTAAGCAACCAAGTATTGAGGTCATATGTCCACCATTTTACAATTGAAACTTGTGAGAAAAATTGTTTGCAATGTTCATTCAAACATCAGTATCTTGTTGCCCAAGGTTAGTTTAGACATACGGTAATTGCATCTTGTTTCCCAGTGTTTGTCTTAGCTTTCTGGTGTCCCACTGATCCATTGATTCATCCCCACAGGCTACAGACTTCAGTTTTCAGTGAAGAGCATGCTGGGAGAAGGGCTTTGTTTCCTCAGCTCTTGAAATAGACTGATGTTGTCCTGGAAAGTCAGATTTCTAGGTTCTTCGAGTTTCCTGTGGCAGTGGCTAATTATCCAAAGGGAACTTTTATATTTCTAGGAGAATTACCTCCAAGTCTTAGAGTCCCTGCAATGCTCTTGTGAATCAAACTTGAAAACAGGCTTTGTCAAACAGCAGGGTCTGTATGAATGTAGGTCAAAAATAGAAAATCTTTCAAAAGATTAGCAGTAACTATTGAAAGATAAGACCATATCAAAATTATTCACAATCCTTTTCCTTCCCCTTAAAATTCATTAAGAATATCACTGTTGATGAAATCTACTGGATTTTGACAGTGTGGCTGAGAAAATAACTGTTTCATTCTAGTCTTCCAATAACCACAGAAAAGAATTGTATGTCCTCTATTCCCCAACTTTCTAGAGACAACAAAAACTTGAAGTGGGAATACAGAAACCTGTTTTATTTTTTACTGACTTCAGTTTTCAGTGAAGAGCACGCTGGGAGTTTGCTCCCATGAATTTTTTTTTTTTTTTTTTTTTTTTTTTAACATTAGAAGCAATTTGATAGGCACAGGATTCTTTTTAATAAAGTCAGTTCCAATGAAAGTCTGGAATATCACTTAACATAAAATCAGGTCATCCCCTTTGCAAGAATACTATATGTGATTCAGCAATAATTTCTAGCTTGTTAAAATGTCTTAATTTTTGTTGTTTTCCTAGAGAGATTCCTTTAAGAGACATAGGGAAGGAATTTTGAATTGCAAGAATCCATTGCTGTTTTCAGCTTTTGAAGTACGACACACTTTAGTTTTAGGTAAAGCGTCTGCCTGGAATGCTGGAGACCCGGGTTCGATCCTTGGGTTGGGAAGATGCCCTGGAGAAGGAAAATGGCAACCCACTCCAGTACTCTTGCCTGGAGAATCCCATGGAGGGAGGAGCCTGGTAGGCTACAGTCCATGGGGTCGCAAAGAGTCGGACACGACTGAGCGACTTGACTTTACTTAAGGTAAGCTCCCACCTGTTTCATTGCATTGTTTATTCATAAGAAGTTTCTAGATGTTTCCAGGAATATGTAAGTTTAGCAGTTATTCCTATGAGGTCAGGAAAAAAGCCATGTCACATTACTTTGTCCTGGCCTCTCCTTCATGTCCTACCACAACTTTTGTCTTAAAAAGTTGAATTCACAGCAATAGCTAGCAGAATGGTGGTTGCTAGGGGCTGGAGGGAGTCGGGTGAGGGTAGATGCTGGTCAAAGGGTACACACTTCTTGTTAGAAGAGGGAGGAGTTCTGGGGATTGATGCACCGCATTCTGATTAACTGCTCCATACTGTGTACTTGAAAATCACGGAGAGAAAATCTTAAATATTCTGACCACCAAAAAGAAACGGCAGTTTTGTGATGAGATGGAGGTGTTAGCTAACACTACAGTGGTAACCATGTTGCAAGATAAGTGCATCGAATCAACACATTACACAGCTTAAATTTACAGTGTTATATGTTAATTATACATTAATAGTGCTGCGGAAAAAGAAGAAATACTGGAGAGGCACTTTGAAATATGTTGAAAAGAGCTTTACAATGAGCTGGAGAAAGGCAAAACAGATCATTATTTTTCATTACTCTCATTTCAAAACCAATATTATTTTTAAAGTTATAAGATTAAAAATATCTTAGTAAATGGTATTAGAAACTATAAAAAAGAAGATAGACCATGTCCATTATCCTCATCAAACTAACTTTCTTCTCAGGTATTTAAAAAATATATATGCTGATTTTATATTTCAAAAAAATAATCGCATTGGAATATGCTTGCTTTGGGTACCTAGCAGTAAAAGTAGACATACCTTCCTTTCAAAAGCTATAGATTTGCATCATTTTTTAGTGACCATAGAATAGCCCATAGATAGATTTCCACAATTTATTTCATGAATTCCTTATTATTTTCATTTTTATTATTACTAATAAATTGAAGTAATCATTCCTATAAATACATTTTGAAATATTTGTCAGATTTCTTTTCACATCTAGCAGAGCAAGTCCTCCATCATTACTTTTCTTGCTTATACTTTTTATGGCAATTTTAAAAGTGTGTTTTAGTAGTTCTATTTTAAAATGATTTTGCTGTTACCCACTACCATGCCCCCATCAGCACCATAAGAGTATTTTGATTTATAACATATTTTAATGCATTTTTTTTTACTGCCAAGGATTGATTTTGCTTAATATAATTTGCTGTCTTAATTAACTGATTTTCTGTATAGGCCCTCATATGAATCAAAAATATTTTTAGTGTTTATCTCTCTAATATTTTGGTCTTGACTGACTGCATCAGATAACAGTTCTAGAATGATAAATAATAGTGATGCTAATCATGTATGTCTTCTTCCCAATTTTTGTGTTTTTTTTTTAAAGCATGATGCTGGCTTTTAGGTTGAGATAGATTGAGATTTTCTTCATTCTTCTACTCTCGGTTTAGAGATTTTTTTAAAAATCAATAATGATTGTATTTTCATCCACTATATTTGTGGTATATGGGTAGTAAACAAAAGTATTTTTCCTATTGATCCCCTAATATAATGAAGTATTGATTTTTAACATTGATCCAGCCTATTATCCTGAGCACAAATTTAAATATTCAATGGATATTATACTGATACATTTGTCTTGTAAATACTGAGTTTTTTTTCTAATATTTATAAGTAAGAACAGTCCACATTTGATATTTTCACATGTTAAATTTCCTGAATTAAGTTCAGAATTATAGAATATCTTGGGAAACCTTTCCTTTTTAGTACATATGCAGGAAATTATTTAAAAGATTAGTAATTAACCTATTCTTGATTGTGTGGTGAATGTTTTTAAGCTTTTCCAGTCAAATTCCTTGCTTGAGAGTAGTTTTTTTTTGACAGTTTCATTAAACTCATTTTAAGTTATAATATATTTGGTTAAAGTTCTGTCAGTTATACTAATATATATATTCTCAGAAAATTCTTTTCTTTGAGATTTCCAAATTTATTGTTATGAAATTCTGTTTACCATTCATCCATAGACATTAAATCTTCTGAACACTGGTACTTATATCATTTTTCTAATTTGTAAGATTATAAATTTGAAGGTTGTATAATTTTGCTCAGAATTCTTACAAGCAATTTATCACTTTTTAAAAACCACTTCAAAAATTTGCTCTCAAATTTATAAATTAGGGCTTTTTCCTAATATTAACTTTAAATTTATCTATATTCATTTTTCTACTGTTGTGTCTAAGCTGATCACAGTCTTTATATGGCCTTTACACTGAACAATCTAAATGTGAATATGTATGTGTGTGCTTGCTAAGTCTCTCAGTCATGTCCAATCTTTGTGAACCCATGTACTATAGACCACCAAGCTCCTCTGTCCATGGAATTTTCCAGGCAAGAATATTGGAATGGGTAGCTATATTTCCTACTGTAATGGATCTTCCTGACATAAGAATGGAACCAATGTCTCTTGCATTTCCTGCATTGGCAGGCAGATTCTTTACCACTGTGCCACTTGGGAAGTTCAGTTCAGTCGCTCAGTCATGTCTGACTCTTTGCAACGCCATGAATTGCAGCATACCAGGTCTCCCTGTCCATCACCAACTCCTGGAGTTCACCCAAACCTATGTCNTTACATAATAATATAATATGCATTATGGTATATATTATATAATAATATGTATTGTTTGGATATGCTTATGTAACAATTATTACTTATAATTATTTATTTGAAGCTATATTATTTTTAATGTTATGCATTTTCCTGTCACTTGGGATCTGAATACTTTCTATAAATTGTGAATAGTTCTTATTGTCCTCAGTTTCTAAATGATCTGTTATGATGGCTTTGATATTCTTTGAATCTTTTTATTCAAACATAATTTTAACAATATTTTTTTATTCCCAAGAGGTCATGTTACCTTGTTTTTGGCTTATTATCAAGCTTTAATTTTACTTCATAGATTTAATGGAAATTGGTGTGTTGATTAGTTTTCAATATAATTAGATATTTTTAAGATCTAGTAGGTAGTCAATTTAAAAAATTGACTTCTTTAGGCGTTTGGAAAGAATGTGCATGCTTTATTTTTCAGACATAATAGTTTGGCATAGCAAATTAATAAATCATATTATTATATTATTCAAACATTTTATATATGCTTGATATGTCAATAATCCAGTATATTTAAATTTTCTACCACCACTAAATTTCTATAATTTTTCTACAGGTGTATTTATTTTCCCCTTTATATGTGTTAATGAATGTTTAATCAACTTAATCAAATTAAGTAAGGAACGTTTGAGTCAAAATCTATTTAACTCAGAATTCTTTATATGTCATCCTATGGCGGTTAGTGGTCCAGTGACTAATCTAAGAGGTTAAAATTTTTTTTTATTGTGCAAGTAACTTCATTCATAGTGGTTTTTTTCTTAGTGTTTAATATAAAAATGTCTTTAATATTTAATAATTTTCTCAAGATTTGTCTAACTGTTGCTATTAATATATTCTGCATATTCGTGCATTTTATGCATATACGGTGTGCATTTTAGGGAAAATTTTTTTCCAAACTTCAAATTTTTTATTCTGTATTGGGATACAATATTGTGGTAGTTTCCGGTGAACAGTGAAAGGGCTCAGCCATACATATTCATATATACCTGTATCCACTCTTTCCCAAACTCCCCTCCCATCCAGGCTGGCACATAACATTGAGCAGAATTGATGTGGTATGTAATAGGTCCTTGTTGGTTAGCCATTTTAAATATAGCAATGTGTACATGACCTTCCCAAAGTCCCTAACTATCCCTTCCCCTTGGCAACTGTAAGTTCATTTTCTAAGTTTGTGAGTCTCATTCTGTTTTGTAAGTTCGTTTGCATCATGTCTTTTGCGATTCCACATACAAAAGAGGCCATATGTTATTTCTCCTTCTCTGTCTGACTTTTTTCACTCAGTATGAATGACAGTCTTTAGGTTCATCCATGTTGCTGCAAATGGCATTATTTCATTCTTTTTAATGGCTGAGTAACAGAGGAGCCTGTAGGCTGCAGTCCATGGGGTCGCAAAGAGTCGGATACGACTGAGTGAGCGACTTCACTTTGACTTTTCACTTTCATGCATTGGAGAAGGAAATGGCACCCCACTCCAGTGTTCTTGCCTGGAGAATCCCAGGGATGGGGGAGCCTGGTGGGCTGCTGTCTATGGGGTCGCACAGAGTCGGACACGACTGAAGTGACTTGCCAGCAATATTGCATTGTAAATGGACGGACATTTAGGTTGCTTCCATGTCTTGGCTACTGTAAGCAGTGTTGCAATGAACACTGGAGTGCATGTATCCTTTCAGATCATGTTTTTCTCCAGATATATGCCCCAGAGTGAGATTGCCGGGTCATACGGTAGCTCTATTTGTAGTTTTTTAAATAACCTCCATACTATTCTCCTAAGTTGGCTGTACCACTTTACATTCCCACCAACAGTGTAGGAGGGTTCCCTTCTCACCAGACCCTCTCCAGCACTGGTTATTTGTGGATTTTCTAATGATACCTATTCTGACTGGTGTGAGGTGATATCTCACTGTATTTTTGGTTTGCATTTCTCTAATAGCTAGAGATGTTGAACATATTTCATGTGCCTATTGGCCATGTGTATGTCCTCTTTGGAGAAATATCTATTCAGGTCTTTCCCTACTTTTTCAGTGAGTTGTTTGTTTTGATGCTGTTAAATGTCATAAGCTGTTTGTAAATTTTGGAGACTAATCCCTTATCAGTCACATTATTTATGAATATTTTCTTCTAATCTGTTGGTTGTCTTTTCATTTTGTGTATTGTTTCCTTTGCTGTACAAAAGCTTTTGAGTTTAAGCAGGTTTGTTTATTTTTGTTTTTGTTTCCATTATTCCAGGAGATGGATCAAAAAAGATGTTGCTATGACTTCATGAGAAATAGATGGGGAAACAGTGGAAACAATGTTAGGCTTCATTTTTTTGGGCTCCAAAATCACTGCAGATGATGACTGCAGCCATGAAATTAAAAGATGCTTAATCCTTGGAAGAAAAGTTATGACCAACATAGATAGCATATTCAAAAGCAGAGACATTTTTATCAGTCACATTATTTATGAATATTTTCTTCTAATCTGTTGGTTGTCTTTTCATTTTGTGTATTGTTTCCTTTGCTGTACAAAAGCTTTTGAGTTTAAGCAGGTTTGTTTATTTTTGTTTTTGTTTCCATTATTCCAGGAGATGGATCAAAAAAGATGTTGCTATGACTTCATGAGAAATAGATGGGGAAACAGTGGAAACAATGTTAGGCTTCATTTTTTTGGGCTCCAAAATCACTGCAGATGATGACTGCAGCCATGAAATTAAAAGATGCTTAATCCTTGGAAGAAAAGTTATGACCAACATAGATAGCATATTCAAAAGCAGAGACATTACTTTGCCAACTAAGGTCCATCTAGTCAAGGCTATGGTTTTTCCAGTGGTCATGTATGGATGTGAGAGTTGGACTGTGAAGAAGGCTGAGTGCCGAAGAATTGATGCTTTTGAACTGTGGTGTTGGAGAAGACTCTTGAGAGTCCCTTGGACTGCAAGGAGATCCAACCAGTCCATTCTGAAGGAGATCAGCCCTGGGTGTTCTTTGGAAGGGATGATGCTAAAGCTGAAACTCCAGTGCTTTGGCCACCTCATGTGAAGAGTTGACTCATTGGAAAAGACTCTGATGCTGGGAGGGATTGGGGGCAGGATGAGAAGAGGATGACCGAGGATGAGATGGCTGGATGGCATCACTGACTCGATGGATGCAAGTCTGAGTGAACTCTGGGAGTTGGTGATGGACAGGGAGGCCTGTTGTGCTTCGATTCATGGGGTCACAAAGAGTTGGACATGACTGAGCGACTGAACTGAACTGAACTGATGATTTATGCCAGAGAGTGTTCTGCCTATGTTTTCCTCTAGAAGTTTTATAGTGTCTGGCCTCATATTTATGTTTTTAATATATTTTTGAGCTTATTTTTGTGTATGTAGTTAAGAAGGACCTAATTTCATTTTTCACATGTGGCTGTCCAGTTTTCCCAACACCATTTGTTGAAGAGACTGTCTTTCCAGCATTGTGCAGTCTTGTCTCTTTTGTCATAGATTAATTGACCATAGATGCATGGGCTTATTTCTGAGTTTTCTACCCTGTTCCATTGACCTATATTTCTATTTTTGTGCCAGTACCATATTGTTTTGATGACTGTAGCTTTGTAGTATAGTCTGAATCAAGGACATTTTCTTTTTATTTGCATTGATCTATGCCAAAAACAAACAAAAAACTATGTGTTTATTTCTCGCTGATGGGCTTCCAAAATCTTCAACTCATTTCTTTTACTGACACTGCTCATTACTGCTTGTATTTTCAAAATATATGGCTACCTGTTTTGTTTGATGATATTTCTTACTCATTTTATTAATTCAATGTTTCTGTTTGACATTTCTCATCTAGTTTCCTTTTCATTTACATTGTTATCTCACCATGCATTTCGTGTTAAGAGAAATTAATTTCTATTGTCTTTGTGGAGATTTAAAAGTAATCATGGTATGAACCTTACTATTTCCTGAAGAAAAAATTTTTTAATGTTTTGATTTTCTAATTCATGGATTCAATGGATATTTTTTGTTGTTTTTGTTATTTATCCATACTTATTTATCCACAAACAGTAAAATTTTTACCCAGAGGCAGAGAGAATGGCTTTCTCTTAATCTCTCCTCTCATTCCTTAAATACTGTTGGAAACCTTTCACTGCTCACATTTAAATGCTTGTTGCTAACTCAGTGTTTCAGCTAAGTGTGGAAACACAAAGATGGAGGTAGGGCCAAAGGCTGGAGAATTTTGTCTTTGGGGCATCTTTGTGCACGCATGTGCATGTGTGTGTGCAGACACTGTGACAGGTTCCTGGCTGACCCCACCATCTATTTGAGACATCAAAGCTAGCCTTGCTTCCTTGAAGTAGATCTCCATATCTACTCAACAGAACCTTTTATGTTTTCTCTCTTTTCTGATCAAAATCTTGAGATTCACTGTCACTATGGATCTTACGTAATATTGTATTTGATTAGCTTGGTTTTTGGTTTGTTTTAAATAGGAGAAAACTACTTGTGACTATAGAAAGGTAAAACATTGAATAAGTTTTAGTGATTTAGTATTTGAGATCAGTCAAAAACAGATGAGGTAAAGATAGGGTACCAATATACTGAATTTTTCCAAACCCAGGGGTCAGTGGTATCCTTGATAACATAGGAGACTATAAAGAGAATTATATGTAAAAATGCTTAAGTTTTAAATTCATTCAAGTATAAGAATATCCCATTAGAGATATTCTAGAGTGATCTGCTAATGCTTGAATCTGTAAATATGAGATAGGCCTCTAAAATCTATTTTAAAAACCTTTCATAGATTCTGATGTGTAGCTATGCTTGTAGACTCCTGCTCAGGTCACCTGGAAATGTACATGGGAGAGAAAGCAAGAAATTTGACCATATGTATGGAAGTCCTTTAAATAAAATAGATGTGGTTATGAAATAATCTTGCATTAAAATGTAAAAATGTAAGCAGTCAAATGAATATTATCATTTCTGTTGTTTCACTATTTTCAAGTCTGTAATTTATTATTTAGAGTTCCTCAAGGATTGAAATTTTTCATTTGAGAATGAATTTGATATTCTTTGAAATAGACAAGTCTTATGGAATTAATTTTTAGCAGCATGACTAAGTAGGTCTTTGGAATCTTTTTACAGGTCTTGGGCAATTGAAGAATGAAAGTGAAAACTTACTGTTCATGAAGTTCTTAGGATTAGAGTTCAAATACCAACGTGAAGCTAATTACCCTTAAGTTGATCAAGATGCTTATGATCAGAAGCACATTTCAAAAGAAAAGAGTGTCTTTTTCTTGACACTTATGTTCACAGTCCTGACACAAACAAGAGATAGGTCTTTTTAGTACATGCAAAAAGCCCAAGTATTAAGTCAAATTGTATGTAATAAGTGAGATTGGTATTTAACTACATGACAACTCTAGGTGAATAAAAAAGAGCAGGCCAAAAGACTATCTTTCCAATAATGGACTTCAGATAATTCAGTTCCATCCCAGAATTGTTCACATGTTTCAGTAGCTTGTATATTAAATTCAAAGATATGTAACATTAAAGCTGGACTAATTTTAAGCATAATAGGCATCAAAAGAAATGTAAGTTCTGTGTTTATTTTGATTATGTGAACAGAGGGAAATTCTTAAGTAATATAAAATTAAAGTCACAAAATATGCCTTTTTATACCATTTCATTTTAAAAAATCTTAATTTTCAGTTTTCTTTTCCCATCACATAGTTGAATTAATTTTGCTCAAAGACTGGACAGATAACAGGACAATATGCTCTCAGGAAGAGTTTCTTTCTTGATTAAGCAATACCAGTAGTTCTTGTTAACATTTTAGAGATGGGGAAATTATCCAACAGGCTCTGAAGACTACTTTGCTCTAGCTGAAGAATATAAGTTGATTTATTTCTTCAAACTTTAAGTCTTGAAAATAATTTTTAAATAATTTATTCTTTACTACGTCTGTGTTGGAAAGTTGAATGTCATAAATAACACAGACGGACAAAAATAAAATAAAATAAAGTTAACAAAGATTCACTGAGAACCTCAGAGCAAAGTTGTTTTCTGTGCCCCTAATATTGGTCAGATCTAATGATAAAGTACAAAACATGTTATTGCTATGACACATCCTGTCTTATTATCCAATAAGTCTATTCTAACAAAAAGAAGCAAGGTTTAATTTCCTTGCTGTAAAATACCATGAGAATATGTAGGTGGATCTACTTTAGGAAAATCTACTCCTTACCTCTGTGTTTTTTCTCCCATAACATTGAAATTACCTGTGGAATTCAGTCCCAATTTTGAGGGGATAGCTGCTGGTATCTCCTAGTGAAGCTCTGTGACTATAGAAGTACACATGATATATACTCATCATATTTAAGAAATCATAGTCTAGCTTAGCTCTCTTATTTGGGGACCAGAGGGTTTGTGTACTCTGTAACGTTATCCATTGGTTTAATAACAGGTTGAGATCTGAGGCCAGGTTCCTTGGTAAATACTTTCTTTCACACTATGCTTCCTCACTGGGCTGTTTTGCCTAAGTTGCCTCAAAACTAATTTTCAAAAGTCACCATATCAGTAAAAATATCAGTAGTTTATTTCATTTTACAGAGAAAGAACAGGGTTGAGAAAGAGGAGATATTGATAGATAGAACATTAACTTTAAAATGGGGGGTGCAATTACAAATGTGGGGATTAGCTGGGATCTCAAGCCAGCCATCAGGGAGTCAGTGGCCACATGTAAGCAGGAATGGAAAAGGAAGCTGGTTTTAGGGTCTGAGAGACCATCCTTGACCAGTAGGCTAAAAAAGGGTTTAGGATGAACATGGCTCATGAACAAAAGATTATCTGTGAGGAAACCAGATTTTTGACAATTTCTATTTTATATTGGAGTATAGCTGATTAATAACACTGTGGTAGTTTCAAGTGTAGCCAAATGATTCAGTTATACATATATTTGTGTCTATATATTCCTTTTTTCAAGTTCTTTTCCCATTTAGGTTATTTTAGAATATTGAGCAGAAGTCCATGTGCTATACAGCAGGTCCTTGTTGGTTGACTATTTTATATATAGCAGTGTGTACATATCAATCCCAAACTCTCAGTCTATCTTTCCTCCATTCCCTTCCCCTCAGGTAACCCGAAATCAGTTTTGAAGAGTCAGTTGTACCTACATTTTCCACTTAGCATTATCCCATATTTATTTTATTCCTGGTCATAAATTTCCTACCCTGCCAGCCCAGTCTCCACATATATATGGATAGAGAGGGAGAAAGAGAGAAATGCACACACATGTACAAATTTGCTTCCTATTCCTCTTCTAAATATTCACTGGACACATACTATAGAATCAAACTATTCAATCAGTGCAGAGCTTACACGACTCAAATTAAATATAGCCTCTATGCTTAAATAAGGCTTCCCAGGTGGCACTAGTGGTAAAGAACCCACTTGCCAATGCAGGAAACATAAGAAACACAGGTTCAATCTGTGGGACTGAACATCTCCTGGAGAAGAAAATGGCAACCAATTCCAGTGTTCTTGCCTGGAGACCCATGGACAGAGGAGCCTGGCGGGCTACAGTCCATAAGGCCACAGAGAGTTGGACATGACTGAAGTGACTTAGCACGCACACATGGACACTGACTCAGCAAAGACTGTCTTTCTCTTGATTCAACCCTGTTGTTCTTCTGGCCTTGAGCCTCACCTGCTATGGCATTTCAGCAATGATGCTTATTTATCAGATTATTAGCTTCTTGGCATATTGTTAGGATTGCTTAAAATACAGGCATTTCTATATAAATGCTGGAAATGCTTTAACACTTTATCCATTTTAATAATCAAACTAAAGAAACTGCAGCCATCAAACTCTGGCGCAATCTCTTTTATTGAATGTGATAACATTACTGGGTAGCACACAGTGTTCTTGTGGGGATTAATGCATGAAAATGCCATTTTGCATGACAATAATGTCAAAAGCGTAACTCTGAAAAGGTCCATCTTAGTTATAAAACTCAAGCGGAGGATTGATATATTATCTTTAGAGAATTCCAAAATGCTTTGTGATTCTGCATTGTAGAATATCTCTGACAAGATATAAGAAGAAAGTATTCCATTTAAGTACACAGGTGCAGGTCTGATCCTGGAGCTCTGTTTCTGAAGTCGTGTTTGTTTTAGGTAAAGGTCACTAAAAAAAGTGCTCCTTTTGAAACTTCAGATATTAGAAGAAAATATGGCAATATTGGGGTGAATGACCTTTGTGTTGATCACTCTGTCAAGAATCCATAAGTATTGGCAGAGGAGAAGAGACTGCCTATTTTTAAAGATTTTTAGAACACAATTCAGTATTTGGCATTATTGTCAACTGCATTTTGTTTGACAAATCAGGCTCTGCAACATCAATATTTAAAATCCTTAACATAACACTCTCTATTTCATAAGGAAATATACTATCTTCTCTTTCCAATATTGAGAAAAGTGAGGGTTTCCACATCTTATGTGTTTTTTTCCTGACTTTCTTATTCCTTATGGTCCTTTATTTTGTGCTGATGTTTATTAAGAAATACCATGTGAAAGTTAATAATAACATAATTTAGAGCAATAATTACATTTTTATTCAATAGCTGTGGGAAAACACTGGGTTGAATAATGAGATAAAAATGAGTGTCTCAGGCCTAACAGGACATTAATCAACATATTAACTGTGTGGGCAAACTGATTTGAGACTGTTATGGCTTAATTTGTCTCAAAATCATTATTTTTAATGTATTGCATAATGTACTTTAAAATATGTGTTCAACTGATCATAAAGAAGCATTAGATTTCAACAGAAGAGATGCTACTCCTTATCATGTCATGAGTTGTCCTCTTTTTATAGTACCCAGTATAAAATCGATATTCCTAAAACCCTGACATTTCACAGCTCTGTTCAGATAAGGCTAAATTAGTTTTGCAACCTGTCCACCTAAATTCAGTTATAATATCGGAGTCTGTATATTTTCCTAATCCTAATTGCCAAAATATATGTATTATCCACTGTTATTTTCAAGGGTTTTCACCAAAACTGTTTAAATGTCATCATTGTTTCAGTAAATAATAGCAATCTTCCAAACCCAGGAATTTTTGACCAGTTTGAAGTGACAAGAATTCAATGCTTAGCCCTAGGTTTTCATTTAACACAGATTTGATCCTTCAGAGACCTCAACCACACCTAGGGATCCAGTCATCACTGACAAAATCTTCTTCATCCTTCAGGAGAAGGAAATGACAACCCACCCCAGTATTCTTGCCTAGGATATCCCATGGACAGAGGAGCTTTGCAGGCTACAGTCCAAAGGGTTGCAAAGAGTCAGATATGACTAAGCATGCATACATACACACACACACACACACACACACACACACACGTATTTATATAGTTGAATCACTTTACAGTACAGCAGAAATCAACACACTATTGCAAACAAAATATACTGCATTAAAATAAAAAGGCAAATGAGAGTGTGATTAACTGTGTTCAATGCTGCTGACAGATAAAGATCAAGATAGAGAATTAACCATTAATAATGATTTGGGATGTAAACCAGACTTGATTAGAGTGGGTTTAACCAAAAATAGGAAGAGAAGAATCAGAGACCATGAGTGTCCACACTGATTTGAGAAGTTTATTAAAGGAAGCAAAGAAATGGGATAATAGATGACATAAATGGGGTCAGAAAAATTGTTTTTAAAATGAGAGTGATAAAATCATATTTCTAATAGATACTATCCAGAAGAGGGTAGAAATCCTTAAGGCATTATCCTTAAGTAATAGAGAAGACACAGTGCAGAATTGAGGAGCTGGATTTAGGGAGGAGCATGGACAGCTCATCCACACTAAGGGTGGAGGGTAGTCTGTAAGGGTACAGATGCCATGGATGGGTAATTGTGGTGGTGAATGTTGGCAGAAATTGTCTTAAGTTTCCTTGGTGAAATAAAAGCTGGGTCATCAGCTAAGGATGCAGACAGGTGAATTAGATACTATCCAGAAGAGGGTAGAAATCCTTAAGGCGTTATCCTTAAGTAATAGAGAAGACACAGTGCAGAATTGAGGAGCTGGATTTAGGGAGGAGCATGGACAGCTCATCCACACTAAGGGTGGAGGGTAGTCTGTAAGGGTACAGATGCCATGGATGGGTAATTGTGGTGGTGAATGTTGGCAGAAATTGTCTTAAGTTTCCTTGGTGAAATAAAAGCTGGGTCATCAGCTAAGGATGCGGACAGGTGAAAAGGCAGTATCTCCAGACTTGAGGACAGAAAAGAAGGTTTGAAATAACCATCTGGAAAAGGCAGATCAATATGAGTTCATGGAAATACTAAGGGGCACAGAATGGATTTAATGACAGAATTTTGCCAAGTGACTATGTTTAAGTGAGACCTGATGCAGTGTTTGGCAGGGAGGAAAGCGGGAGAGGGTCTTTGTTCTAGCTACTAATGTCAAATAAGCTAATATCCACTTGTTAATATCTTGCCCCATTTCTTTGTACAAATTAAGCAATGATGTAAAAAATAAAGTCCATATAACAAAGGGATTTGTGGATCCCTTTGCTTTCCATATTTCCCTGTGTGTTATATCTTAACCTATATTCTAAACTTCTGAGTCTTAAAATTCTTTGTAGTTTCATAGAAACTAACATAGATTTTTATTTCTCTATACATAATATCTGAATAATGAATGTATAAGATTCATTTTGTTCAAGATTTAAAATTACACCATTTTATTCTATTAGCTATTTTTCTTTCCCCAGAAGGAAGTGGTAGCAGAAAGGCATAAGACTTTGGTTTCATAGTGAAATATATGCATGCACTGAAAGGCTTCTGACAAACATGTTTCATACACAATGAAATAAAACAATCTCACTCAGACTCGGATGCTGAATATTTTCTTGACGGTCTGTGGTGCCATATTTCTTCAATGGCAGTGTCTCTAAGCAGGGCATACTTTTGTTGCAGACCTTTGGGTTATGACATTTGTCTTCACCCAAATATGCCACTGAGAACACAGGGCAATGTTTTCAAAGAAATTCTATTTTCCCATCTGCAGAAAACACACACATTCACTGGGAAATATCCTGACAAAGAAGTTGCAATTGACTAGTACAATAAGCCACATGATTTATTTGTATAAGCAAGTAGCTATTTCAGAGGGTGATTAAAATATCATTCTATTTATTAGGGGTGTTACTATGTAACTAAAAATGGAAAAGTCAAGATCTCAAAATATGTATTTATTAGAATGTCTACACACTCTTTCCACCAGCCACTAGTTTCCTGAAGAATAGCATAAATAGAATCAATCATAAGCTATCACAGGGATGGAAAGGATATTGAAAGAGTATCTAGTTCATCCTTTTACTTCTAATTAAACCTAAACAGACTGGTTCCAAATAGGAAAAGGAGTACGTCAAGGCTGTATATTGTCACCCTGCTTATTTAACTTCTATGCAGAGTACATCATGAGAAACGCTGGACTGGAAGAAACACAAGCTGGAATCAAGATTGCCAGAAGAAATATCAATAACCTCAGATATGCAGATGACACCACCCTTAGGGCAGAAAGTGAAGAGGAACTAAAGAGCCTCTTGATGAAAGTAAAAGAGGAGAGTAAAAAAGTTGGCTGAAAGCTCAGCATTCAGAAAATGAAAATCATGGCATCTGGTCCCGTGACTTCATAGGAAATAGATGGGGAAACAGTGGAAACAGTGTCAGACTTTATCTTTTGGGGCTCCAAAGTCACTGCAGATGGTGACTGCAGTCATGAAATTAAAAGACGCTTACTCCTTGGAAGAAAAGTTATGACCAACCTAGATAGTATATTCAAAAGCAGAGACATTACTTTGCCAACAAAGGTCCATCTAGTCAAAACTGTGATTTTTCAAGTGGTCATATATGGATGCGAGAGTTGGACTGTGAAGAAAGCTGAGCACCGAAGAACTGATGCTTTTGAACTGTGGTGTTGGAGAAGACTCTTGAGAGTCCCTGGACTGCAAGGAGATCCAACCAGTCCATTCTGAGGGAGATCAACCCTGGGTGTTCTTTGGAGGAATGATGCAACTCCAGTACTTTGGCCGCCTCATGGCCAGTGCTGGAAAAGTAACGCCAGTACTCTCCCACTCATTGGAAAAGACTCTGATGCTGGGAGGGATTGGGGGCAGGAGAAGAAGGGGACGACAGAGGATGAGATGGCTGGATGGCATCACTGACTCGATGGACGTGAGTCTGAGTGAACTCTGGGAGGTGGTGATGGACAGGGAAGCCTGGCGTGCTGCAATTCATGGGGTCACAAAGAGTCAGACACAACTGAGCGACTGAACTGAACTGAACTGAAAGCTAAACTTTATATGGTTCCAAGAGTGCTCCAAGGTTGAGGAAAATTACACAAAGTAGTCTATATCTAAGTCATGGAATTGATCATTTTTACTAATTTATTTTTTCCCTTTCTTCCTTCCCTTCCTCCCTTCCTCTTTCTCGCCTTTTTTTCATGTTTTTAGATCTCATGTTTTGTCTTTATAATTCAAAACGGAAAGCTTCTAGTTTCAAAGCCTTTATCCCAGTCTTCAAACTGAACTGCTCCTTACCAGACTGCCCTCATCTTTCAGAAACACCCACTCATGTGTGATCTGATCGAGAGAAGGCCTGCACATTCATACACAGGCTATGAGGACTAGTCTCTTCCATTGAACTATGCCGAATCACTGCTTGTCGATCATGTTCCACACTCTCCACAGAACCTGTTCAGCAAGCTCTACTGTATGTGTTTTTATCCTCAAATGTACAGCTTGAGAGTTCCTTAAGTGTACACAGAGGTTCATGTACATGGAAGAGGGTAAGACAAATCAGTCTTACTGGGTATGCTACCTATTTTTAAATCTTTCCCTTTTACTTTGCATTCTGTAATATTAGTCTGTAGTCTTCCCTTTCCTCTGTTCATTCCTGGGTCTCCTGCATTGCAGGCAGATTCTTTACCAGCTAGGCTACCAGGGAAGCCCAAATCAAGCCTAAGTATCAAAAATTAAATTTATAACATCTAAAAATGATTCAAATCACAGCAGGATCCTCTAAGATCCACCCCCCAGAATATTGAAAATAAAAGCAAAAATAAACAAATGAGACCTAATTAAAGTTAAAAGCTTCTCCACAACAAAGGAAACTATAAGCAAGGTGAAAAGACAGCCTTCGGAATGGGAGAAACTAATAGCAAATGAAGCAACTGACAAAGAATTAATCTCAAAAATATACAAGCAACTCCTGCATCTCAATTCCAGAAAAATAAATGACTCAATCAAAAAATGGGCCAAAGAACTAAACAAACATTTCTCCATAGAAGACATAAAGATAGCTAACAAACACATGAAAAATGCTCAACATCACTCATTATCAGAGAAATGCAAATCAAAACCACAATGAGGTACCATTTCATGCCAGTCAGAATGGCTGCGATCCAAAAGTCTACAAGCAATAAATGCTGGAGAGGGTGTGGAGAAAAGGGAACCCTCTTACACTATTGGTGGGAATGCAAACTAGTACAACCACTATGGAGAGCAGTGTGGAAATTCCTTTAAAAACTGGAAATAGGACAGCCATATGACCCAGCAATACCACTGCTGGGCATACACACTGAGGAAACCAGAATTGAAAGAGACACGTGTACCCCAATGTTCATCACAGCACTGTTTATAATAGCCACAACATGGAAGCAACCTAGATGTCCTTCAGCAGATGAATGGATAAGAAAGTTGTGGAACATATACACAATGGAGTATTACTCAGCCATTAAAAAAATACATTTGAATCAGTTCTAATGAGGTGGATGAAGCTGGAGCCTATTATACAGAGTGAAGTAAGCCAGAAAGAAAAACACCAATATAGTATACTAATGCATATATAGGGAATTTATAAAGATGGTAAAGATAACCCTGTATGCGAGACAGCAAAAGAGACACAGATGTATAGAACAGTCTTTTGGACTCTGTGGGAGAGGGAGAGGATGGGATGATTTGGGAGAATGGCATTGAAACATGTATATTATCATATGTGAAATGAATCGCCAGTCCAGGTTTGATGCATGATACAGGATGCTTGGGGCTGGTGCACTGGGATGACCCAGAGGGATGGAATGGGGAGGGAGGTGGGGGAGGTGGTTCAGGATAGGGAACACATGTACACCCATGGCAGATTCATGTCAGTGTATGGCAAAACCAATACAATATTGTAAAGTAATTAGCCTCCAATTAAATTAAATAAATTTATATTAAAAAATAAATAAAGAAAAGAAAGCTGCATATTATAGCCATTAGCTGCAATGGATATTTAAATATAAATAATAATAATTTAAATTATTATTATTATTTAAATAATAATAATTTAAATAAATAATAAATAATAATTAAATAAAATTGAAAAACCAAATACCTTTATTAAGCTATTTCAATGTTTGGTGATTTAGTCACTATGTCATGTCCAACCCTTGTGACCCCATGGACTGCAGCCCACCAAGGTCCTCTGTCGATGTAATTTCCCAGGTAAGGATGCTAGAGTGAGTTGCCATTTCTTTCTCCAGGGGATCTTCCTGACCGAGTGATGGAACCAGTGTCTCTTGCATTGCAGGCAGTCTCCTGTACTGTAGGCAGATTCTTTACAAATGGAGCCACCAGGGAATCCCAAAGTATCTTTATTAAACTATTTCAATGTTTAACAACTTTTATTTCCCATCATGTATTTGCTAACACATGCACATACACACACATGTATATATTTATATGTACATATGTATATTTGTGTATGTAAACCTGAAATGAGTTTATTTATACAGCGAAATGCATGTTTAATTATACCTGATATTCTCTAAAATACTTCTTCTTGCTTTCCGTTAAAAATAAAACGGTTGCCAGAGTCCATGAATGATGTACAATATCTGAATTGGTAGCACTTAGCAATTAGGTAGTTAGCAATGCTAATGTCAGATACCAGACAAACTGGATGTAAAACAAAGGCTGGCTTGACTTCTCATCCGGTGTGCCCTGCAATGCTGGCTATGGTTAGACATTTCAGAAGACAAAAGGAAAGAAATGTTCAGAAGCTGGCATGGCAACTTTGGGTATGATCCACAGGAAAGAGGAGTTTAAATATGTGACATTTGAATCAAAAGTTTGGAAGAGGGAACACTTCTTAGAAAGCAAATAACCTTGTAAAATTTCTCTCTTGTTGAAATGTGCAAAGGGTATATTGAAATTCCAGTATAATTAATGTTCACTGTATTTGTTTTGATTTTTATCAGTTTAGATGTTTGTGAATCACATTAATAATTTACTGTTTATTCTAAGACTCTGACTCTGGTAATGTACTTTTTATTTCTGGCATTTAACTTGCTTTTTATTTATAGTGTCTATCTTACCCAGTATGCTTTATCTTTTCATGCATATGTCCATAATCTATACTAAGTTCTTTAACATATTAACACAGTTGGGTAGTTCCCAATCCTGGGATGCAATTACTAGTGTTAGCTCCATTTTATAGATGAGGAAACTGAACTATGGACGTTAAACAATTTTATCCATGATCCAATAGCTAAAAAGCATTTGAATATAAGCAGTCTAATTATAAGATCCAAGTTTACCATCATATCAAAATGTTTTTATTTATATACATTTAATTCATATCCTGTCACATAATTGGACTCTGTCAGTTCTAACAGAATTTTAGACATTGTTTTAGTATGAGATATGAGAGTTATATCTCATACCATAGAATTAACTTTTCATTTGTTCCTGTCATCCTTTCTCCACTGAACAAAGAAAGGGTTCTTTGTTCATTCTACACCAATGGGTGTCTTTCTGAAGAAGGAGAGAAATATATATCCTCAGTTTTAATCCAGCTATGAAGTTCTTGGGTCAATTATCAGAGAGACATAAATCAATCTATATTTCAGACTAATAAATGTATACAGTTCAGTGTTATGGCATTGTGTTTCCTTATAAAATATTTTAATTTGAAAAATATAGACAATATGCTGTTTTAAATAAAAATTAATTTGTTCATATATATGTGTTCACCAAAAGGATTTCATTTTACATAGTTTCAATAAAGCAAACATTCAACCTTAACTCACATAACCGTAGGTGTTGACATATATTTAGTAGTGAAAAAGCAAGAAAAATATCGATACACAAACATGTATTTATGAGGACCTAATTACTATAAAGTTTTACTAATGAATTTATTAAAACCTCTTTTTATAAAAATTTAAACATCAAGTTACAACAAATAGTTCTGCATAGCAATCAGAAGTATTATCTTTGCAACATACTCTTTAAATAGATCAAGGGTGATAGGGGTGAGATTCAGCTTATGCGATTTTGATGTGTGACAAATCTAAGAATTGACAGAACCATGTAAATCATGTGTATTATCGGGCCTCATTTGAATGTCTCTACAACATATACAAGTTGAAGGATTAAGTGTGAGAAGAGCTTTCAGAGCTTAGTCAGTGCTGGGGGCTGTCTTGACACTGATTAAGACCCTGACAGAGTGCACAAAAAAACCCATTTGTTGGCATGACATGTCAGAGGGATGAAGAATCAGTCTTTGTCTATTGAGTTCAGTTTTCTTTCAAACTGACTTCCAGATCAGCTGCAGTATTTTCAGAGGCAAGTAGTACACTGATTTTTAACACAGGCATTATGCAAAATATGTAGTAATGAAAACTTTTTAAAGAGGCTTTTCTATATAGCATTAGTAAGCACAATGAACAATTGTGCATTAATATGAGCAGGGTTTCGTTCCATCTTCTGCTTCTAAGAACCACTTTTTAAAACAGCAGTTCCCGTTAAAAGGCTAATTCTCTTTCTATCCATGACTAAACTGTGTGGTGAGGTTTATTTTGTTTGGCACTGAAAAATAAATGATGGAAAATTGGAGCTAACAATATGTTCTGATTATTCCAGTGGTATACAATATTCTCTGAATGTGACAAACCATGTTTATCCCACTAGGGAGAGCGAGTGAGGGAGAGAGAGATTCCCCGTGATTTATTGGCATGCATTGTGTTGTTAAATAGCCATTTTCTTATTCTACATTGACATTGACATATTTTATTTCACTTCTAAGCATTAAGATTTTCATATGCAAAATCTTACTTAAATATTGTATTGACTACAAGCAATAACTGTTATTTGAGGCAGTAGGTAAGAACATTGGGTCCATCAAGTATTATGTTTCCTTTTTTACTATTTCATATCATATGGGTTTTTTATTGTTTCTAAGATGTTTAGTCTACTTCTCATATTTCTATATTTTTTTAAAAAATAGTAGCACAAAGTAGAACATCACTCTAGAATACCAAATATCAGTTAAGAAAGGATAAAAAATGATCACCATATATACTCTTGCTCTCACTATATTTCTAAGAACTCTGTTCATACACAGTGTGTGAGCTCAGTTGTGTCTGACTCTTTGCAATCCCATGGAAGGTAGCCCACCAGGTTCCTCTACCCATGCAATTTTCCAGGCAAGAATACTGGAGTGGGTTGCCATTTCCTACTCCTGGAGATCTTCCTGACTCAAAGATCAAACCTGTGTCTCTTGAATCTCCTGCATTGGTAGGTGAATTCTTTACCACTCTGCCACATGGGAAGCCTCTCCTACACAACAGCACTATCCAAAAAGACTGGCTATTCCGGTATAAGAAAAATACAAATTTCAAGGAATCATTGAATTGTTATTTGCTCAGTGGTGAATTGCTTATTCCCTGAAAGATGGTTCTTCTGAAAAGGGAAAGGGGAATCTCAGGACCATGAACACTCTTTCCTAGTCTTATTTGAAGTGAAAAATAAAAATCTGAAGATGACTGTCCAGATTTATGAGTAAAACCTGTGATCAGAGAAGATAGTGAAGATAATGACTCAACATATGAAACCCGACTCTGTAGTTGAGTTTGTGATGCCATACAGAACAGAAATATTCCAAATAATTTAAAAATGTGTAATATTTAATTGTAGGTAGATAGGTAGGTAGGTAGGTAGTGTGTAATTATGTTGGTGTCATTGAGAACCAGGGAGGTTTGGCAAGGAAGAAACAGGATACAGACATAAGACAGAAGAGATTAAGTAAAAATTCTATAGTTTTACTAAATTACAAGTAATTATGATGTATTAAAAAAAAAGATTGCTTAGCTAACACTATTATTGGCCAAAGACAACCCGAAAACTAATCTTATCACCATAAAACCTAAGATGTGGCAGAGCAGTTCTCCTGAGTTCCCTTACCCTACTGCTCTCCACCTGGGTGCTCCTTCCCAATAAAATCTCTTGCTTTGTCAGCAAAAAAGAAAAAAAAAAATCTTAGAAACAATGTTGACTTCTCTGGTAGTCAGCTGGTAAAGAATCCACCTGCAATGCAGGAGACCCCAGTTTGATTCCTGGGTCAGGAAGATCCTCTGGAGAAGGGTTAGACTACTCACTCCAGTTTTCTTGGGCTTCCCTCCATGACTCAGCTGGTAAAGAATCCGCCTGCAATGTGGGAAACCTGGGTTGGGAAGATCCCCTGGAGAAGGAAACAGTTACCCACTCCAGTATTCTGGCCTGGAGACTTCCATGGACTGTATGGTCCATGGGGTCACAAAGAGTCGACTGTGTGGTCCATGGGGTCGCAAAGACAAGACTAAGCATATAGAAACAATATAAATAAAATCCCTAGATCCTCATAGTGGTCTCTAATGTCACTTTCCTCTAAAAGAACATAAGAATCCTTGGGGGGAATGGCAGATTCCACACCTTGGGTATGATATATAATCATTATCCTGAAATAATTTGTCACACCAAAGAAAGAAACAGACATCTAGAGTAATAATAAAGTCAGTTGGAAGCCTATTTAACATTTTTAATAGTCCAAACTGGGACAATTTAGTTTCAATCAGTAAACATGCACCATGAAAGGAACTGAAACACAATACGTCTAAAATATGTAAATCAATGAGATGATACTGATATTAATTTAAAAAACAACCCACAACTCATCACTGGCCTCTGGAAGATGCCAAGAAACCAACTTGCTTTTAAAGCTAGCGGATTTTCTAGTTATTCTTATTCTGCTTCTTTTATGCAATTTATAGTTCAGAGTGCCAAAATAGTCAATAAGAACAAATTTTCTCTTTATTGAAATAGTCCAGTTCCTTCTTTCCAGAAGGAAAGGCATAACGAAAAGGCCCATTTTCATAAAATAATGGACTTAGGCCAGAGATTAGTAAACTTTTTCTGTAAAGGGGCAGGTAGTACTTAAGACTTTGAGACTCCTGTGGTCTCTGCTGCAATTCTGTTACAGCATGAAAGATACGATGTGAATGCATTCTCAGTCATGTCCCATTCTCTGTGAATCTGCGGACTGTGGCCTGCAGGCTCCTCCATCCTTAGGACTTCCCAGGCAAGAATACTGGAGTAGGTTGCCATTTCCTCCTCTAGGAGATCTTCCTGACCCAGGGATCAAACCCATGTCTCATGTTTCTCCTGCATTGGCAGGTGAACTCTCTATCAGGGCACCACCTGGGAAGCCCTCATGAAAGATACTATAGAAAGTACTTAAATAAATAAATGTGTCTTTGTTTCAATAAAACTTTGTTTACAAAAATAAGCTGCATATCATTTTGGCCCAGGGGCCATAGTTTGTTGAAGTAAGCAATGATCACTGAAGACTGCTAATTTTTTTTTTTTTTTTTTTAGTTTTTATTTTTTAGTTTGTTTTGCTTTACAATACTGTATTCATTTTGCTATACATTGACATGAATCAGCCACGAGTGTACATGAACTCCCAATCCCG